>CM042014.1:30831403-31178903 GCA_023525715.1 Cichorium intybus
CTGCGGATAAATCAAGCCCAATAGCTAAATGGCGCAATCCATTCTGTGTAATAGGGAATCCAATGGACCATAGTACCATTGAATCTATTGGACCATATTGTGTAAGTATTGACTTTTATAAAGTGAACATTTTATTTAGATATAAATTTACACAGGGAACATTTTTTTATCAAATCTCATTGGACAATTTTTACATAGTGGTAGAGGTGCACATCCCAACCGGTTTTTAAAAAAACCGAAAATAATAACCGAACCGGTTTTTACAATAACCGGTTATTCAAGAACCGGTCCCGGTTAAATCAAACCGTCGTTTAAGACCCGGTTTTCCTTCCCCGCGCGCACCGGTTTTTTGACCCTGGTTTTTTGAAAAAACCGGTTTTTACCCGGGTTTTTTTTCTGCCCGTTAAAAAACGGGATTTTTTCGAATTTTGGCTTCTTGTGATCGGATTTTAGCCGTTTCTAGCTGTTAAAATGCCCAATATACCCATTTTACCCCTCATTTGTTAGTATAAATAGGTATTGGTTCATTTGGTTTCAACACCCAGCAAAAAACGCTCAAAATTCTCGACGTTTTTCGCATTCCAGACCTATTTTCTAACATTTTCAAGATGGCTTCATCATCTTCGGCTTCCGCTTCCGCTTCCGCTTCCGTTGGTACTTCCGGCATAACACGAAACTATACCAACGATGATGTAGCGGAAGTCAAAACCACAACGTGATCCGCCGATGTTTAGTCGAATTTCGATTATTGCGTTATGAGAGATGGTGCGAAAAAAGCTCGGTGCAAGAAATGTGGGAGGTTTTATTCATCCACGAGCAACTCAACGTTAAGGTCACATAGAGATAGCGGTTGCAAAGCGGTCCAACAAACTAGTACGGATCCGGCGCAAACTACAATTGGATCGGACGGCGCTTTATTTGTTTACGACAATGATGCCGTAAGAGAAGCGTTTGCCAAGTTTGTCATCCAAGAAGCACTTCCATTCGACCACTTCGACAACCCGCGGCTTACGGAAATCATCAAAACGAAACTTCAACCTCGATACTCCGCTGTAAGTCGTACTACTATTCGACGTGATGCTATTGCACTTTGGGCCAAAGCGAAATCCGAAATAATTGTAGGATTTGCAAACTACAAAAATTCGATTTCGCTAACTTGTGACGTTTGGACCGCCCCCACGGAAATGCAAATTTCTATTTAGCCGTTACCGCTCATTGGTTTCATCCCGATAGTTGGCTAATGATGAAACGGACAATAGATTTTAAATTATTTGGTTATCCACATACTGGTGCAAATTTATTAAAAATATTATTGGACGTTATGGCGGAATACCGATTTTTTTGTGCACAATGTAATGAACCATGTTTAGGCCCTAACTTTGACACACCCACAAGATGGAACTCAACTTGTTTTATGTTTGAAAGCATTTTACGTCAAAAACACACACTTAATGCTTTTAACGAAATACTTGTTGAAAAACGTCGATCGGTTTCAATCCCCGAATCGGATTGGAATTTGCTTCAAGAACTAACACATTTTCTACAAGTTTTCAAGGAGGCAACAACTTTGTTGTCGGGCGTTTACTATCCTACGAGTCCGTTGGTTTTAAATCAAAATTTTCTTATGACGGAAAAATGGCAAATTTCGAGTATTCTTCGATCACATTGTTTCAAAATATGGTTATTGTTATGAAAAGCAAAATTTTAAAATATTTTCGGGAATTGCCTTTAGTCTTCACATGTGCCGCCGCCCTAAACCCGACTATAAATGTGGGTGGTGTAAATGTTTTAATGGGGCAAATTTACGAAAACTTGGTTTAAGTGAACTCGAACCAAATTTCGTTCAAATCAAAATTTTAAATTCAATGACTCTTTCAAAAAATTATTTGAAATCTACGCTACCAAATATGGTCAACCAACTAATGTAATAGTTGATCATATTCGGAGAGGTATGTCCGGTTCATCTTCATCGAGAAGAAACGTTAACGTAAATCTTTATAACACTTTGATGGAGGATGCCACAAAACGCCAACGTACTTCCGCCCCAAGTAGCGAATTGGACAATTATATGGCCTCAAACTTTTTAGCCCACTTTACCGTCGAAGAATTTCAAAACTTTGACATTTTGGCTTGGTGGAAAGAAAAGGAAGCGCAATTCCCGATTCTAGCCGCCATGGTCCGCGATTTACTAACCGTCCAAGCTTCCACGGTAGCTTCGGAATCCGCATTTTCTTTTAGTGGCAAGGTCATCACGGAAAGAAGGTCCAAACTCACGGCCGAATCGATAGAAGTATGCGTTTGCTTGAAAGACTACTTGGATGGCGTCGAAAGGATACAACATTGCGTTTCGCTCGAAGAGCCGCTTTTACCACCGGTGGAAGAGTATATCCACGAAGAAGAAGTTGCAATGGGGATATCACCTCCAACGACCGAAGTTGATAAGGGTGAGCTTGAAGAATTTTCGGATTAAAAGCGTGGGCAATGCTTGAAGATTTGAAGACGACAAAGTTGAAGACTATAATTCCTACTATTATTATTATTGACGTTTATGTAATTTGAAGTTTAAAACTTTGTTATTTCTAGATGAAGACTATAATTCCTAGTTTATGTAATGTGTTGGAGATTGACCTAGGTTATTCGATGTTGAACCTAGGTTATTCGAAAACTATAATTCCTAGTTTTTTATATTTACGTAATTGGTCGTCGACGTTTGTTTTTTTCATTTGAAGTTCAATCAATGTTATTCAGGTTCAAACAATGTTATTTCTTATTTTATATCATAACCAAAGACAATAGAAATTTTTATGCCTTTTTATAGTATTTTTTTAGTATTTTTGTAGCATTTTAAATAAAAAAAACTAAAAAATCGGTTTTTTTACCGGTTTAACCGGAACCGGTTATTTAAAAACCGGTTTTAACCGGAACTGGAACTGGTTATACCAGTTATACATTTCACTTACAAAAAACCGACCATAACCGGTCCGATTTAAACCGAAACCGGTCGAGACAAAACCGGTTATTTTAAAAACCGGTTACCAAAATAACCGAAACCGGTTAAAACCGGTATACGTGCACCTCTACATAGTGGCCATGTAACTTCCAAAGCACACAACTTCGAGTCATTGACCCACCTTACTTTCAAGAGAATTTCATAGTGGGTCAGTTGCCATTTATTTAACTCCCAAAATGTAAATTTACACAACGATCATTTAACTCCCAAAGTGCACAAAATGTTAAAGACTCGCCAACTTAACATGCCATTTCCAGAACTCCATTTAAATAGTTAAACTTAACCGGTAGCTAAAAAATATTGAATACTCATATGACAAAATCACTACATGAGCATCATATAGTCATTTACCCATATAGCATGCATATTGTGAAAATCGAAGGGTTTTTTTTCGGGATTTTTATGCGATTGTCTTAAAACTCATGTTAATTCATTAATCATTACTCAATCTACTCGACATGTTTGTTTTGCTACCTTTAGGAAGTTGTAATGTAAAAATAGATATGAAGAATGAAAAATAGATAATAATGCACCGGTTTTGAAATGTAATTAAATAAAAACATTTTCATATTAACCCCTTTATAATTAAATGAGTAATAACTAAGTTATATACAATTTTACTTTTTGTGATAAATTGAAATCAAAATAAATATCAATATTTCAATCGTATTGAGTACTGCATATACAAGGTATTATTAATTATATAGTTTAATAATAACAATACATAAATTTAGTTGCATATTCGTAATAAATTAAATAATATATTAAGATAACACAAATAAAAACAAAAATGTGAGAAATAAAAATTACAACTTAGAATTTTTATGTAATAAAATATATAAAAAATTGGAAATCACAGCGCAGCAATACGTTGTTTACGTGGAATTCTAGAAATACACGGACGGCGGGTATGCCGGTTGGTCACGTGCATATTTCGTCGGACGAAAAATAGATCGCATATCTCTCTTACCAAATTTTGATCTGGCAATTTTCATGCGGATGATTTGTACGGATCTTGGATGTGGCAAAGTGTCAATTAACGTATATTTATGGAACTATTTTTGTCCATAGGAATTAAATAAAATGTATAATAGACGAGTTTGAGTAAAACGTGTCTTAAAATATATATCAAGTTGTACTTAACATATTATGGATCTAATTAAAAAAAAACAAGACTTTATGAACTACACGTGACTTTTTTATTTACCAAATTCAGCCTTATCTTAAGGACTAGAAATGGAATTGCCTGAATTATGATATCAATATCTTAAGTTGTACTTAACATAATACATGGAATTTATGCAGAACGATCCTGAATTCCTGATCCAAGCAATGTGGCCAATTCATTACCCACAATGACCCGTCATTTGAAAACCGGCACATGTAGAAATTGAAGGCCAGTTTCCGAGAGTGATCAAACATGTATAGTAATTTGTTTGGATGATGCAATCTTATTTTGTATATTTTATCCAATTATTGATAGACTTAGAATGGGGTTCTTTTCTAGTACATGTGATGCTCAAACAATCCGAATGAATGATTGCTCACAACAAAAACGAAAGCAAAGAACAAAAACCGGGATTCCAATTAGGATATTCTTGAAGAAAATTAACTATCCTTAATATTACTCGGTTCCGTAAAAAATAATTGCCCCAAAAACATGGAACACCTAATACACGAAATTGATTTGGATAAAATTTTTAATCAATCATCTAAATCAAACAAAAATAATAATATATACGGAAACTCGTGAAAATACAAAAATGTTGTTTGGCCCGTTTTCCATCGACCATATGAATTCTGTGTTATTCCTAGACCAGTAGACTAATTGGGTATACTTGGTGATGATGTTACAAAGTCTTCGATCTCACTAGCGATGACGTCATTCGTAACACAGTAAATTGTATCCCTTCCATTAATATGTTTGTATTATTGTTAAATGTTTAGAGTTGGTAATATTAGAATTTATCATATACCTATCATTAGAAACCGATGCTCTTCATAATAGAATACGTTATAGTCAAGAAACTGTAGTTTGAGAGGATTGTGTTAAACATTTTTCTTAGACTATAGTTATCTAAACTAGTTCTAAGGATAATCCAAACGTATGAATAAACTTCGAGTTTATGCATAAAACTTGAAATCATGTCTAAATTTTAGTAAAAGGTTTGTGTGAAATTACGAGATTATGAGAGAGACCAAAATGCAGGTATAAACCAATTATATATACATATAGTTACATTTATGGTTTGTCCTCAAGTTTATTTTAGGAGGCGAATAGAAGGAAAGGGAAGAGAATTGAAGAAAAATTATGTTCTTGACTTTTTTTTTTTTTAAGGAGGGGAAGACATTAAAATTCATGCTTAGGCATATTAGAAGTGGAAAGGAGTGGAGTATGCTAATATTACATTTATACCCATCTAGTAACATTATTTTCTCTTAAATGAAAGGTAAAACGATTTTCTCATTCCATTCCAACTTAAGAACACAACTTTTATTTCATTTTACTTCTAACTCAAGAACACAATTAATTACTTCTATTAATCTTCAATTTCCTTTATTTCCCTTCCTTTTCATTCCCTCCCGTCCCTTCAATGAAAACTCGAGAATAAGGTGTTAACGCGGATAAATATTACAAATAAGTGAATGATAGTTATGACAATATATATTAACGCAAACGCAGTTATTGACCATTATCATCAATATGATATGCGTCTTTAAGAGACACATACTTATGAGTTGATGCCGTTGAAATTGTAGTTGATGATCAGTCATAGATAGCTATTAATTTCATATCGGCCAGTAACGATAACAAGGCATCAAATTGGTAATCAGTGCCACAACATTTTTTATTTTTTACACTACATTTGGCCAGTAAAAACTGCCCAAAAGGGATGCTAACCCTTTGACCTCCCAACCCATGCACCCTAATCTTAACCCTAAATGATCAGATATTGCGAATGGCCTTGCTCGGAAATGATAAAGATGTTGTGGATGGCCCACAACATCAATAAGAGATAGAACTTGCTTCTTGGGTCTTGGCTAGTGAACCACATACCAAAAAACATTAGTATAAAGGAATCTTTTCTCACGGTCCTCACTTTTGGTTTTGAAGTTGTCAGATAATAAAGTTTCGATTTTGAACTAGTGTAAGGGAATATTTTCAATTAAACATTATCTTGGTATTGGAATTGTTACCAGAACAAGTGGGTTAACAGATGTGCTTAGTTTATGGTTGTGGTTGATGATTTCAGGAACATGTTTACAACTAAAATTTCTAGTTTTATACAAAAATATAAAATATACATCTAAAAGGCAAATTAGTAATTCTATTTTAAACAAAGACCAAAAAATAAAATTGCCCACTGCTGATTAGGACGGGTTAGGACCAATTAAACACAAACATGTTTGGGAATTGTTATCGTGGATCGGGGCTTTTGGGTCCAGACTGGGACCCTTTAAGCCACGTTGGCTTGATGCTCTTTATTAATCCAACCGTGATTGATCAATATTCAATAATATATAATTGATGTGTTTTTGTCAAATTCACCGTAAAAAAAGAAAGGTTATAAAGAAAAGGGAATCCCAAATGTGTTGGGGAAAAGTCTGAAAGTTAGTAGATGCAAATTTCATTCCCAAAAACTCCACCAACCAAAATCCTTTTTAATTGATGGTCAAACATAGTATTTGAACCTACCAAAATATTAAATATTTGTGGGTAAAGAAAATAAAATAAGTAATAAAGGTGAGAAAAGTAAACGAGACATGTGAAGTTAGTAAATACCGAAACGAATTATTTTTCTGTTGATAAAAATAAATGTGATTTTATTGACATATAAGAAAAATGCTTATTGTCTTTGGGTGTAAATCGTCTAAAAGAATCTATCTAAATACTTTTAAGGCATTTTATACGTGCGGTTAAATTATTTATAAGTCGAACAAAATCACACTACATCTCGGAAAATGGAGCTCAACCACACAACAATCTTCTTGCATCCATTTTTCATTTCTTTGTAGATCGTAATAACTTTAACTTGATTTATATCAATGGTTGGAATTTTTTATTATTACACTTCTAAATCATATATTCAAATTTTACTCTTTGATATCATCAGTAAATCATCATATATATGTTAATAGGCTAATAGCAAACAAGACAAAATTACCCCATTAGCTACATACTTTCACACCTCTTTAAAAAAATATTACATATTTAAATAACTTATAATAAAAATTTATCATATTTAAAGAAATTAAAACAGAATGTTACATCTAATAAAATCTCCATCATTCAAACACCAAAAAAGACCATACATTCCAAAAAGCCTGTAACCGTCCTTTAGTCATTCCCCAATCCCCATATTATATAAAGAAGCGTATCTTCAACAAACCACTCACCATTCTTTTCCCTTCCCTTTTCTCCACCACCCCTTAATTCCCTCCATAATATTCCCTTAATTCACCAACAAAAACACGCTTCCAATACACACACTAAATCTCACATGGCCAAACTAACAAAAAGCAACCTCTTCTTGTGGGCATTGGTATTCATGCTCATGGTGGCTTCCACCATCTCAAGAAACACACCATCATCATCATCACCACCACCACCGCCGCCGCTGCCATCTCCACCTCCTTTGTCTACCACCACCGCTAGTGAAGTTGATGACAAGGTGTCTAAGAGTACCACGAAGGTGGTTGTGAGAAAAGTTCAAGCTTACTATACGGATTCTTCTGGTCCTAGCGACAGGGGTAGAGGGCATAAGTGAGCGTAAATGGTTCAATCTAATTCTTTTAGATTCAAACTATTTAGTTAGATTTGTTTAAATTGTTGAAACTTGTTTGGTACAGTATAAAGATCATGTGTAGAAATATGACGTATTACAACAACGAAAGCTTTGTCCATTTGTCATTTGATATCGGTTTTTGTGTCTTCAAGATAAAACAAAAGCAAATATTTTTTTATTTACATGTTATAGGTTTTGATTTGTCGGTTTTTCTATAGTATATATGTCGGTCTTGTAGTGTCATAAGCACTTGGATTGTATTATTTATGTTTCAATTATATTGAGAATTCACATTCGTTTGTAATATGTCTGTTTTATTTTGTTACTTTCATCTTTATGTATCTTTTTCTTTAAGTAAATAAATTTGTAATCGCATCTTTATTGTACATGTTTTGGTTGAACTAGAATTATGATATCAAAGTTATATAAAATTTTGTTATACCGCTGATGTAAATATTTGTCTGACAATATGTGAACCGTTATTAAAAGACTCATGAACCTAAATTTTTGGTCACCAGTTCATATGGCTAAATTGTCATCATTAAAATTGAAGTGTTTTATTTAAATCAACTCAAAATAATTTGTTTTATATTTTACCCGGCTTCAACCAGCTACGTAAAGTAGAAAATCAATACTAATTAACACATTCATCAAGTTCGAAACAACTCTTGAACATAATATTTCTCTAACTTAATATTGTTATGAGATTGTATATTTTAAATGTTTAGAAAAAAACTAGAGCATCTTGTGGAATTGAATTTTGACATCGATCCTAAACAGAGGTATCATGATTCATGAATTTAAAATTGTCATTGTATATATATATATATATATATATATATATATATATATATATATATTTTTTTTTTTTTTTCTCCTATGAATGGAATTTTGTAAATTAAAATCAAACATAATAAAAAGATTGCCACAGAAGTTAATTAAGAGCATCTTTAACAGTTGATTTTTCAAAGAACATTTCACTATATTTCAAAGTTCATTGAAAAACATTTTACTTTTTGATAGTTGACATTTTTGTCGTTCAAAAACTTAGCTCCAACCACTAATTCATCTTATATGTGTCATATGTTTTTGTAGAGCTAACTAAATTATATTAACTAGCCAGTAGCTAGCAAGAAAAAACGATTATAAGGAATTTAAAGCTAATATTGACTTTTGTGATCAAACAACTCAGTTAACTTTTAGTCTCTGGATCTCTATGAACAAGCAAAAATAAAATGAGATACTATTTTATCAAAAAAATAAAATCCCTATGAGACTTTCGAGGTCCAAACACAATTGCATGTGTAATTTCAAAGCATATATATAGTGGTGATTATTTTTTTTAGAACGGCGGAATATTATTAAAGACTAGCAAGATGCTAGCAAAAA
Organism: Cichorium intybus; assembly: GCA_023525715.1. Lineage (NCBI taxonomy): Eukaryota > Viridiplantae > Streptophyta > Magnoliopsida > Asterales > Asteraceae > Cichorium > Cichorium intybus. The sequence goes on from CM042014.1 coordinate 30,840,590, forward strand.
CAGAAAACTACAACAAACAGTTTAGAGGATTACATAACCAATCATTCCAACTAAAACTCATATTATCTCTAAATCTAAACCAATTGAAAGTTTGAAGTTGAATCTCATCCGCCATTCTCTCGATGTTCAAAGGAATCTTCTTGAAGATCTTATCATTCCGCGCCTTCCATATAATCCAGACAGCAACGTACAACAGACCAATCCTTAGCTTCTTGCGCCTCTTAGACATCCCCGAACAATTTAACATATCAGCAAAAGAATGCAAATTAACCGGGGGTTGACATAGAGTGTTAGACCAGACTCTAAGCCAACTCCACAGACCACGAATGTAACAGCAATCAAAGAATAAGTGGTTTAAGCTCTCGTCAGCCATACCACAGCAGGGACACAACCGATTGTCAAGCTTTATACCTCTATAAACTAGATTATCAGCCACAGGAATGCGATTTTGCATGAATCGCCATAGAAAACAATTAACTTTCAACGGCACCGAGTGAAGCCAAGTAAATGCCGACCTAGAATTGTTCCACCTGTACTGAGCAATAACACTCCTTAAGGATTGAACAGAAAAAACGCCACATGGACTATGCTTCCAGGACCAGTAATCCGATTTTCTAGATAAAGACACATTACTTAAAAGATTGCAGATCTCGTGCAACTCACGTGATTCCGCACCTCTTCTTAACGGTCTTTTCTAACTCCAACTATCTTGAATAATACCAACGCCAGAAATTTTGTCCATGACTAAACAATCCTTATTGGGATCAAGGGCATACAGCCTTGGAAAAATATTCTTGAACATAGTGTTATTGAGCCATGAGTCTTTCCAGAAAAACGTCCTGTCTCCAAGGCCGAGATTTCTTACAAAACAGTCCTTAAGGTTAATATTCCAATTAACAAGATCTTCAACAACACCTGTTATAGATAACCACGTACCACAAAGTCCTTTTTTAGCCATCGGCATCCCATAAAAGTCACGAATCTTGTGAAAAGCCTTGATGCACGAATACCATAAGCTTCCCGATTGATATTTAGCACGCCAAAGCCATTTAGCCAACAAAGAGATATTCATCTCAGCAAGACAATTTACGCCAAGTCCCCCGAACTCTTTTGGTTTAACAACTATCTCCCAAGCAACCCAATGAACTTTCTTTTTTTCCGGACAACTACCCCACAAGAAGTTCCTTCTAATACATTCAAGAGTATCAAGTATCTTTTTAGGCGCTTTAAATAGAGAAAAATAGTAAAGGGGAAGACTACTAAGGACAGACTTCACCAACGTAAGCCTTCCCCCAAAAGAAAGCATCTTGGATTTCCACTTTGAAAGCCTATCTTTGAATTTATCAACAACCGGTTTCCAATTTTTGGACAACTTCATATTTGCTCCGATGGGAAGACCAAGAAACGAACACGGGAAGAAAGCCGGCTCACACGAGAGAATACTCGCAAAACGATTGAGCTCCGAATGATCAACACCCACACCAAAGACTTTGCTTTTTTGAAGATTGACCTTAAGACCCGAAGCAATATAAAAGCATCTAAGAATTCGGTTAAGATTGAGGAGGTTGGAATCCGACCATTCACCAACGAAGGTAACATCATCCGCGTATAAAAGATGAGAAATGTTTAAGTCACTATTCGGAATCTTCACACCATTAAAAATAAATTTCTTACAAGCCTCCTTAAGAGAGACCGTAAGACCTTCCATAGCGAGAACAAAAAGAAAAGAGGCTAACGGATCGCCTTGTCTTACCCCTCGCCTAATCTCAAATTCATCGGTAGTCGATCCATTGATAAGAACCGAGGCTCTACCAGAAGATAAGCAACTTTTTATCCATCCCCTCCATTTCTCAGAAAAGTTCATTTGCTCCAAAACTGAATCAAGGAAGCCCCAATTTAAGGAGTCAAATGCTTTATCAAAATCAACTTTGAAGACTAAGACTTTCTTTTTAACTTTTTTCGCCCAAGTAATAAGCTCGTTCAAGATTAGCGGGCCATCAAGGATGCTTCTTCCCTCAATATAAGCTGATTGCTCGGGGCTAACAACATTTCCAATAACTTGCTTAAGTCTACATGAGAGAACCTTAGAGAGAATTTTGTACATACATCCCACCAGATTCACAGGTCTATAATCTTTCAGCAGAAGAGGATCTTTGCACTTTGGTATGAGAGTGATGAAAGAAGCATTGCAACCCTTATTGATAACCCCATACTCTTCAAAGAATTTGATAAAAGAGAAAACATCATTTTTCAACAAATTCCAGAATTCCTTGATGAATTTAAACGTAAATCCATCGGGTCCGGGGGCTTTTTCATTTCCACAACCCTTAATCGCAAGCTCCACTTCCTCTAACGTGAACGGCTTATCCAAAAAACTCCTATCGCTGTCATTTAACTTCTTGAATTCAGAGCTAATCAGCTTCGGTCTGATCGGGACATCATCATGGAATTTATTAGCAAAAAAGTTCAAAACTGCACCTTTGATAATAGCAGGATCCGTAACCTATGAGCCATTCACATTTAAGCCATTAATTCTGCATTTCAACCTTTTACAATTGGCAATAGAATGAAAATAATTGTTGTTTTCATCGCCGTCTATCATCCACTTCAGTCGAGATTTCTGCCTCAAGTCAAGCGATTTAATTTTATCAATTTCATCAACTCTTAATCTCCATCTTTTCCTGTCATCGCATTCCTGTGAAGAAAGAGGTCTGCATTCAGCTCTCATCTCAACATCATGAATTATATATTCAGAAGGTTTGCATACTCCTCCTCCTCTTTATTTTTAATTGTTGATCTCCAACTTCTAATAGCTTGCTTGAGACCTTTAAACTTGCGAAGAAGTCTCAAGTCTGGAGGACCATTCTGGATACCAATGGCCCAGCTATTATCCACAACCTCCTTAAGTCCATCGATAAAAAACCATGAATTAAAAAATCGAAACGGGCATGGCCCGTAGTCAAAAAATTCAGACGAGAGAAGAAGCGGACAATGATCAGAAAAGCGTCTCGGCAAAGCCGTAACCGAGACATTCAACCAGCAAGAGCGAAAGTTATTGCAAGCAAGAAATCGATCAATTTTACTAAGACTCCTGCCATTCGAACTCATCCATGTGAACCTCCTTCCTCCTAAATTGAATTCGGCAACTTCCATTTCCCTAATAAAATTCTTAAACGCCTCCATACCGGATAAACAAACCCGTTCTGAAAAGCGATCCGAGATCGAGGTAATTTCATTAAAGTCGCCCATTAAAAGCCAAGCTCCTTCTCCTTTGCTCCTTTTTAGATTTAAGATGTTATTCCATAAAGAATTTCTAACATGAACATCAATTGGGGCGTAAACGTTAACAAAAAACACTCTTTTCTTCTGAAAACCCCAGACACCAGTGATGAAAATAAAATGATCTTCTTTTATAATGTCATCGACTGTAAATATAGTCGGATTCCATATGCAAAATAAGCCTCCCGATCTACCATTAGCATCCATGGTAACACAATCAAAAGGACTGTTATCCCAGAATTGCTCAATGCGTATACGAGAACCATCCAACATTTGAGTTTCTTGACCTCCAATGAAGTTAACTTGATGCTGCACTTTTAAGTTTTTAATCCACTCCGCTTTCCTGGAACTTCTAGCACCTCTGACATTTATAGATAAACAATTCATTTTGATTTGAAATTACCTCCTTCACCATTAACTAGCTCTCTTATAACATCCTCAGTATCTTGAACCTGGTATCCAATCTCGCACCCAACTTGGATCGTTTTTTGTATTTCATTCGTGGAAGAAGATGAAAATTGGGTAGAATGTATGGAGTTTTCAGAGGTAAAAGATCCATCAACAGCATCAGAGGAACACTCTCTATTCGATTTCTTGCCTTTTTTCTTTCCTCGATTCGACGCCCTTATTATATCCTTGAATTTGACAGACATCGCCTTTTGACCTTTGGATTTATTAAAAGCAGTGTTCCTCTTGATGGACTCCGAAGCTTCAATTGGATTGTTAAGATCTGGCAGCGAGAATGGGCCACCTGATCCAACAACATTAGAATGAGACAAATTAACCGGCCTGCTATTTGCCACCGACCCAACCGAGTTAACTTTATTACTATCGTCGACATTATTAAAAGCATTAATTGTATTCTCGATATTCGAAACCGCCTCTTCACCTTCATTGAAACATCCAAGACTCATTCCGGAAGTCATCCCGTTATGGATCACGTCATCATTCCGATTATCTTCCGGCAAATTATCAACGTTATTTTGAGGATTATGGTTTTCAAATGACGAAAGATTTTCATCCTGCCCACCAAATTCAGACTCCTCAACAAAAGAGTCATTATCTGAATCATCATTAATCTTCAATTCACCCTCCTCATCTTCACTATCGCCATCATCTTCGTGCTCACTAACTTCAAATGTATTAGAAGAGAACGGAGGACACCAGTCACCGTCCTCCTTTATGCAGATTTTGAAAGAAGTATTCCTCCACTTAACCATAACGTTGTCTACATTTGCTATATTCTTTTTAGCCATAAGAATGCACAGCCTTCCAAAAGACATGTTATTAGCATCAATATTACAATCAAAGGGAATAAGAACTCTTCCTAGCCTTTCTGCAATGACCAGAAAGACTTCTGGCCTCCAAAAATTGACCGGTACTCCATATATTTTAACCCAAACAGCCCTAAAGGTCTCACGTGTTTCATTACTCCACTTCTTCAGCCAAGCAAACCAATAGGACCAGCTCTCTCTATGCTCCGATAAGAAAGCATTTGCCACCCATTCATTTTCAAATTTGAGAATCACATTAAGCCCCCCAAGATATTTAACAGAGCATTCTCCAATACCAGTTGAATGAAAAATCGAAAAACATTTTGCTAATAATTCTAGATCCTTTAATTCTCCAATAAGGCAGTTTTTCAACCATTCATAAGTGGGCAGATCAATCGAACCTGGAATGATTATGCCTTCGTCTTCCTTGTTAGAGACAAACGGAGATCTCGTAGTTTCTCCCGAGACCACCTCCTTGAACGATCTGATGCCATGCCTAAGCACTTCATTCTCTCTACTCAACATTTTAACTTTATCAACATTCCTTCTTAACTCATTGTGTTCCGTCTTTTTGATGTGCGCCTGTGGTTTTCTTGAGTATCTAGCTACATTAGCCCTTAAAAAATTGCCCCTGACAGCTATTTCATTGATTCTTGAAATCACTTCTACCTCGCTCCTTACCTTGATGAATCTGACGAAACCAAATTTGACTCCAAATCGATCTGTTTTAGCAGCTACAAACGTATCGACTAAGTGACCAATCTTCATACAGGCCCTCCATAAGTCTGAACTATTCCATCCCTCTGGTACATTGGAAACATAGAACGTAGTAGCAATCTTCCCCAAGTCAGAAACATCAGAAACGAAATCCTGCTTTCCATGTTTTCTTCTTCGTATTACCGTTTTCCATTCGTCATCTCCGTCCCTATCTCTTGAGAAGTCTTTTCGTCTCCCTCTCTCTCTCTCCATCCTAGTTAAAGAGATTCAATTAAGAGTACATATAGTGGTGATTATTACCACCTCCAAACATGAACGGTTGTGTGACGGACCATTGTATAACATCCACACAAGATAATCATTCTGAAAGTGACATTAAAAATCACTAATTTATATATAATGACGTTTCATTTTAAAGCTTAAAATGCATTTGCATATTGAATGTTTATTATTTTTTGACTTGTTAATCTATTTTATTAAATATACAAGATTAAATTAACATATTTTATGTAAAACTTTATCATTAATGTAAATGATATTCGTTTGAAAAATATAATATGTATTTAAAAATAACAAATTAGATGTGGGAAGAAGGTTTTCATAGTAGATTTTATAAAAAACATATTAGTGAAAATTTGATTGATAAAATTAATAAGTCTTTTGAAAGTTAAACATGCTAATGGTTAATACCTTTTAGGCTTTTACAATTAAGCAACCTAGCTATATTGATTGTAATAATATTAAATGCATAAAAAGTTTATTTTCGGTAAAATATTACCCTTAAGAAATATTTTTTTCTTTAATTAAACTTTAACGTATAACAACATATGGTATAATTAAATATGTGGCTGAGTTACCTAAAAAATTTGACTTTTGGTAACCGGTTTCCTCTACTACTCAAAATTGACAAATAAGTTTATTTGTATCAATATTTAATACATATTCATCCATGAAAATTTAAAACTATAATACCTTTTTGTTGTTTCTATGTGGGTCAAATGACCGAAGAACGAACAATGGAATGGGTACCCAAGGGCTCTATGATGAAAGTGTCACGACCAAATGGACCATTACTCTTAAAATCGAATATAAGTATCTTTTATCTCTATAGTATAATGAGTCATTTAAGACAAAATTTGTGTACCATAAGGTTGAAGTTGTTTCTTAAGAACCAATAATTGTTAATCTTCAATTTATTTCTTCAACCTTTTTATCCACTTAAAGCTCTTAATCTTTACTCTCTTTTTTTATGATTTAATATTTTGAAACTTTTAGTTACCTGTGTTGTTGTTAACAATTATTTTAAGAGAAAATGACAAAAATACCCTAGTTTTTTCTCAAAACAGCACAAATGAACGGATATTTCCAAAATAGCCAAGGAAAACACAGTTGTCAGCCAAGAGCTGCGTTTTCCTCTCACCAACTGTGTTTTCCTCCCTCCCAAGCACCACCTTCGTTTTCCTCTCACCAACTGTGTTTTCCTCTCATCAACTGTGTTTTCCTCCTTGTGTTCTTGGTGGTTCATGGTTTCCTCTCACCAACTGTGTTTTCCTCTCACCATCCGCGATTTCCTCTCACCATCTGCGATTTCCTCCCTTGTGTTCTTGAGGTTCTTGGTGGTTCATGGGTTTAGTTGAAAATTTTGCGTTTTAATTGTTAAGGTTTTTCGAAAAAAAAAACAACGTTAGTATGAATTATATATGCATTGTGTTTTAATTGTTAAGGTTTTTCGGGAAAAAAAACGACCAAAACACAGCCCATGGCATTATCTGTGAAATGCTCAGAGGAAAACACAGTCTATGGCATTATCTGTGAAATGCTCAGAGGAAAACACAGATGAAGGCACTCATCTGCGTTTTCCTCAAGAGGAAATCGCAGATGAGGCCTTCATCTGTGTTTTCCTCTGAGCATTTCACAGATAATGCCATGAACTGTGTTTTCCTCTGAGCATTTCACAGATAATGCCCCTTGGCTGCGTTTTCCTCAATAGGATTTCGCAGATAAGCCCCTTGGCTGCGTTTTCTTATCTAGGAACTGTGTTTTCCTCTCTCAAATTCATAAACCCCAGATTTTTATGCATTAAAGGCTTGTACGTTACGCATAATATTTTGTACATTCATTTATCTAACCCCTAAAACGATAATTAATACATAAAGACAACATCAAATTTGAGACTTACCTGTTTCCATGAAGAGAAATCTTGCGAAGCGATTTCAGAGTGTTTCTCGTCTACGGTATCGAAAAATTTGACGTTTTTTCCCCCGATTTATATATCTGGGCTGATGGTCCGGTAGCCAACGAAAACACAGCCCATCATAAGGAAAACGCAGCCCATATAGAGCAAATCGCAGTCCATGGGAGGAAAACACAGCCCGTGGCTGTCAACTGTGTTTTCCTTGGCTATTTTAAAGAATGTCCTTTAATTTGTGCTGTTTTGAGGAAAACCCTTATGGGATAAGGCTATTTTTGTCATTTTCTCTTATTTTAACATGGACACCATATATACACATATTTTAACGTATGGAGAGTAAAAGTCTTGTACTACAGTATAACATTTGAAAATCTATTTATCATGTAACAGTAATTTGAGATGTATGTCCAAGAAGGTGATAGAAGTGCGAAATCTATTCTTAATTGGGTCCACAATATGAATATCAAGTTTACATCGATACTTTGCGCATTTCAACTTGAAACTTAATAAACAACAAAGAAGATTTGACAATTGATCCATACAGGAACATAATATTGGAATAAACTTCTCAAAGACTCAAAGGGCGGCAAAAACAAATAATCAGTTACAATAATTTTACTGATTTAGCCCTTCATTTCTTTTCTTCTTTTCATATCAGACCTTGACCTCTTATTTCCCAGCTTCAACCCTTGTACTTTTCCTTTTATTTACTTTTCCTCACAGCTCACAAGTATTCACAAACCCTCTTCTTTCTACTCTTTGAATCAACAAGTGCATCTTTCTAGTTTAATCAACATTCACCCCTACCAACAAAACAAACACACAAAATTAACCCTTGACAATTTCCCGGATTCTTGGATTTGACGACTTAATAACCAACAAGTGAAAAAACATACTACACAATACACTACTACAGGGACCAAAAAAGCAAAAGTATTATTTTTTGGATGATATTAAAAAAAACCACTATACCACATTAACAAAAACGTAAATTACTCGAAACTAAAGGATTGTTATTATCATTTTATATTTTTGGGGGTGTGTGTATGTATACAACTGCAAAGAAGACGGACTCCATTGCGATAAAATGTCAAATTTTTATTGCATTGTTCAAATGTTAGCCATCACGGGGTTTCGCCGGTATATTAGAAAAGGAAAATAGGTCGCCGATGTCACTCTCAGAACTGAAAGCGCGCACTTTTTCCGGCATGGTTCATAATAGACGACGAAGCAAGATACGTTTCTTTCATTCCGTTTCTGAAACTTCCATTACTTTTTAACCCAATTGTCCCCTTCTTCCATCTTCAATCGTACCAAATTCCCCAAGAAACATGAACTCTATCACTTCCGAACACCTGAATTACATCGTTTACCGTTACCTTCATGAATCAGGTAATGTTTCATGATTATACACATACGTATACATTTAGATAGACGAAGCACATTCTTGTACATTCATGCAAGTGTTTCTCTGTTTACCGGATCATTGCAAGTTGGTTTCGTCTTTTCTTTCGTATTCTTTATCAGAAAACCATTAATCGAATACATTATACAGTTTAAGAACTTGTAATTTGAAGTTAGGGACCTCCGAATTTCAGTAATTCAATTCGTTTCGGAATTTTCGATAATGCAGAGTATTAAATCTATGTTTTCTTTAAAAAGAATTTTCTAGGGTTTTGAAGTAGTTGATCGACGAAGAATTTATGATGTATTGCTCATTTTACTCTCAGGTTTTCAACATACAGCCTTCAATTTTGGATGCGAAGCAGGTATTAACAAATCCTCCATAGATGGAACTACGGTTCCACCTGGAGTCCTCATCACTTTTGTACTGAAAGGTCTTCAATATCATGAAATGGAAGCAAATTTGAACGATGTCAGTCTGCTAACTCTTCACAACTTCTTTCTTTTATCTCCATCTATTACAATAGTACTGATCATCATCTTTTCAAGATTGCCAGAAAGGTACAACAGACGTAGATGATGATTTCTCATTCATACAACCGTGGGATCTCCTCACCAAAAATGTCAACCAACTACGACAAATGGTAAAAGAAAAAAAGAAAAACAAACAAAAACAGAAAGAAATTGAGGAGAAAGAGAATGATGTTAAAGATAACCCAAGAAAAAAGAAACTTAGAAAATTGATCATCGATGATGAAGAAGAAAAAAAAGAAGAAGAAAATGAACAAAACATTTCTACAGGTACCTTTCTTGAACATCTTAAACAAATTACAACCATATATGTAATATCTAATATTTTTTTAGGGTATTTTGTAGGACCCAAACCAATGGACATTTCTACCCCTTCAATACCTAAAACTCGTGTGAGGATTCCTAAACCAGATGTTATGATCTTGAAAGGACACACTTCTGAAGTTATAACGTGTGCTTGGAATCCATCTGGTTCACTTCTTGCATCAGGGTTCGTTATTATATAAAAATCCATAAAAAATACAGAAAATAGCAACATACTTTATTTCTTAGTTCTTACCAATAATAACAATGTACTTTTATTTTTTAATATTTAGGTCTGGAGATTCTACGGGTAGGATTTGGACAATTCCAGATAGGACTAATAACACATATAGTGTACAAAATGGGCCTGCTAATTTTGTCGTATTAAAGCATTCTAAAGGAAGAACAAAAGAAAAAAACAAAGATGTTACAACAATTGATTGGAAGGTAAGTCTTGTAAACGTTTCTTTATTATTCTTTTCACTTGTGAAAATAATAATAATTTTTTTTTCACAGATGGATGGAACCCTTCTTGCTACTGGTTCGCATGATGGAAAAGCTAGAATTTGGAGTACAAATGGCGAATTAAAGAGTACTTTAAATAAACATAAAGGACCCGTGTTATGTATTAAGTGGAATAAGAAGGGTTCTTATCTTCTTACTGGAAGCTTCGATGAAACTGCAATTGTATGGGAAAAGGAAGATTATTGGAAGCAACAATTTAAATTCCATTCAGGTGTTATGTTATTTTATTTTGTTTATGTAGGGTTGAATGACGTAATTGCCCTTGGCTGACGTGTAATCTGATAGGTCCTGTTCTTGATGTTGATTGGCGGAATAATCACTCGTTTGCCTCGAGTTCAACTGATAAGACGATTAATGTTTGCAAAATTGGTGAAAATCGACCTGTTAAAATCTTTTCTGGACATGAGGTTTGTTGTTAGTATTATTATATTGGGGGGTTGTAGAATTTTGAATGATATTGGAATAATTATCGATGTTTTGAACATTTTTTCGGTTTCAGGGTGAAGTTAATTGTGTCAAGTGGGACCCAACAGGTTCGCTGTTGGCTTCTTGTTCTGATGACACCACTGCAAAGGTTATAGTGGTCAATTTACAAGGGTTATTCATCTTTTTCCTACATTTTACTTGACTTGAAATAATAATAATATATATATTTTTTTTTTACTTTCAGATTTGGAGTATGAAGCACGAGAAAAACATTCATGATTTGAGAAATCACACTAAGGTGATTTATGTGAACTATTACTTTTTACTTAATAAATTGTCGGTTTTTTTTAGTTGGGAATTTTTCATTTCTTACTGTTGACGCTAATTGTTTACAGAAGATATACACACTCAAATGGAGTCCAACTGGGCCAGGCACCATTAATCCGAACAAAAGGTTATTATTAGCAAGGTATTTTTTTTTCGTGTAACACTATTTAATTTAACAATTTATTTATTCACTTTTTTCGTGTAACATTATTGGCTTTCTATATTACAGTGCATCATTCGACTCGACAATAAATCTATGGGAAGTAGAGTATGGAAGAATATTCCAAAACTTGAAAGGCCACGGGTATTACAATTTTAACAAATTATATGCTATAAAATAGTAAATTATATATATTAATGGGATATAATGATTATTTATGACAGGGATTGTGTATATACGTTGTCGTTTAGCCCAAATGGGGAGTATTTGGCGAGTGGTTCAAAGGATAAGTTTATGCACATATGGTCATTAAAAGATGGAAAAATTATAAAAACGTATAATAGTAACGGGAGTATATTTGAGGTTTGCTGGAACAAGGAAGGTGATAGGATTGCCGCGTGTACCAGTAACAATAGTGTTTGTGTTTTGGATTTTAGAAAGTGACTGATGTACATAAAGAGGTTTTAGATGTGTAAATGGTTAGTTGTGTACATTTTGTGTACAGATCACAACAAACTGATACCGTGAATTTGTCAACATTTTGTTGATCTTTGATCATCGGAGGAAGGAAGATATGGTAAAGAAATGTTTTTGCATGCATTTGTTGTGTTTGTGTTTTACGATTTTAGTGGATTTTTGGTATTTATTTTGAAGACATTTACCATATATGATTGTTTCTATTTTAAGCGATGGTAATTAGCGTTTTCTATAATTTTGTTGTTGGGGGATGTTTTAGATACCTCTTCATGTTTCGAGAATGGATGTTACTTTAATTGTTCCATTAATTTTGAAAATCCAGTTTTTTAATCACAACAGAAAGGTAAGGGAGACAAACAGTAAGCAGGACAACAAATTTAAACTCAAAATGTAGTAGTTAGCTAATTGTGCTTAAAACTGATTGATAAATATTAAAATCATAAAAATGAGTTTTGTTTTTAGACACTCTCCTTGATTAATAATCAAGTTTTAAATTTGTTCAAGTTCGGAACCTTAGGATTTATATCATCCAAATTTAAAGTTTGTTTCACTTTTATAAAAGAATGTATATATGTTTTATATGTTTTTTATCTTATGAAAATTTGATTCAACTTTTACCTATTACCGACAGAAAAAGTAAACTCTAAATATGTATATCAAGATGGAAAACCAAGTTCATATGATTGATATGATATTCCCTTCCATTGTTCCTAATATGAGTATTAATGTGATAGGAGTATTAATGTTTTGTTCATGATATAAGTCCTAAACTTTTCTAAGAGGTTTGACCATTAGTTTATTTGTTTATATTTTTAAAATAAATGTGTTTTTTCTTATTATTTTAAGGATTTGACAAATTCTATAGAAAGTACAATTTATCATCTCTTCGTGAAAATCTTGACCCTAGCTACCAGTTAAGTGAGGATGAACATGAGAGATCATACTCGATACGAGGATGCTGATGATGACGATGGTACTATTTTGAACCAAACAATTGATGGCCCTTTCTTAAGTCTACTACGTGATGATGATATAGTTGGTGATTATGTGAAAAAAGAGGTAACACTTCACTAGATATTGATGGAACATTTAAGTGAAGTTTTTATAAATTGGAGGCGAGACAATAAAATTTTACTTTGGAATATATATTGAGAATGTCTTACATAATTTACTCTAACTTTAAAGAGTATTTGATGGTGTTACTTTGTTGGGATATATTTAGGAAAGCATTATATTTTGACAATATATTCGATTAATCCCTAATTGTTTTTTATTCAATGAAACACAACATTTTGTTAAATGTTTACAATTTTGGATAGTAGCTGGTTATGCCGTTTTTATATTTTTACAACTGATGATGTATATGATCAAAATATAAGGACTTAATTGAACAAAAACTGAAAATTTTACTCTAATTTGTTAAAATGGTCAAAATATAAAGACTTTAATGAATATTTCATTTTTATATATAACTAAAATTATAAACATTTAACAAAATATTGTGTTTGAACGAATAAAAAATAATTAAGACTTAATCGAATATAAAAATCAAAATATAAATATTTTCTTAATATATCCGTTATTTTGCTACTTTATTAATAGTTTGCTTTAGATTCGAACATGACAATATTATTTTGTTTAAAACAAAATCCTGACTTAAAGTCTTCCGTTAACTTTAAAATTCACCTTTTCTAATCACAACATATTTAATCAAATTTTGTAATTTTTATATCAAGACAAAATTTAAATATTTTTTAATGAAAAAGCAAAGTATACCACACGAATAATGAATAGCGTTTAATAAAGTGGACGAGAAAGAAAGACTAAAGATGACTATAAAGTGAGATATCATCTTTTTATAACTTTAGATATTAGACTCAAATAGTAAAGCGTTAAATGCGCTCAAAAATAGTCAAAACCAAAGGCGTTTGCAAAAGCAAAGTATACCACCCATAATGTGTTGGTGTTCACTGTTCACTATTTTGAAATAATTTTATTATATGTTTTTAGAATTGGCGGTTGGTTGTTAATCTTGGTTGTTATATTGATTTTGATGAAAACAGCCGCCAAAGTTATTTTTTTGTTTAAATTTCATGATCAGTCGTTTTCTAATCTACTCATTTTTATAAAATTTTGTAGAAAATTAATAATTTTACAGAGTAAGAAATAAGAAATGTATGATTTTTAAAATAGGAAAAGATAAATATATATAGGGTTGAGAGAGATAAATTATTGTAGATTTTTTTTAATACATACACACATTCTCGGGTTCACAACACAACATTGCCTTTTTCCTTCTTCTATCCCCAACCCACCTGTAATGTCCGGTTTTCCATATAAAGTATATCAAAAAATTTTAAACAAATAACATATAACAATTGGGTATACTAGTATTCAAACCACGAAAACAATATGTTATCAACATTTTAAAATACATATAAAGTCCTTACGGATTAAGCCAGACATTACAACATAAAAATCCAGCACAACTAAAAGACGGACTCAAAGTCATCCATCTCTCTCTCTATATATATATCACATGCTTTCCCCTGTAACTGCTACAGATACCTGCAAAACACGCATACAACAAAATGTAAGCTTACAAAAGTTTAGTGAATAATCTCCCTGCTCAACATCTACATAAGATGTATTAGTGTTATAAACATATAACAACCAACTCATACAACACAATCGACTATAATTTCTCAGTATACAGCTCAACCATCCATATTGCTAAATACAAACGCAAATATATACCTCCTATTTGTATTTGAAATATGCAATTTCATTAGCTTCATAAACATCAACTAATTATTAGCAAACACCAATTCAACAATAAGTACCAGAACCGGTACTGCTCATAAATTCAATCATAAACACTCGCATGTACTCATTTTGCAATCAACTATACTCAATTATAACAGCACTCATGGCTGTAACAATCTGACTAAAAGACTCTTTAACTTAACTACGCTAGCATCTACTCTGCTTTTACTAATTAATATGCATACTCAACTTAACTATTATTATCCACAAATAACAAGATCACTCCACCAATAGGTTATCATTATATATATATATATATATATATATATATATATATATATATATATATATATATATATATATATATATATATATATATATATATATATATATCAACATACGATAATGTATATTTGTTACTCAAGTACTAGATATTACTCATCCTAGGTTGGTTTCGAACGTGTAATCCTAAATTTCTCGTATTTTCCTCCTTCCTATATAATTCACCTGTGATATAACATCACAATCAGTTCTCAATCATTCTCAAACATCCCAGCAAGGTTAGTTAAAAGATCAAGCCATTTGAGAAATGTAAAGGGCTATAAACAGCAGATAGTGATTATATATATCTATAAGGATAGCGTCACTATCCATGCCATTCAGCCACAAAACACCATAATTTTCATAGTAATAATCAAGGAAAACGTACTAGAACCAAGTATTAACGTTACTATTTTATTATCTTAAAATAATATTAAAATGTTATTTTGGTATTTGAAAGTAACGATTCACTTATTTACTTATTTAGAAATCTCATTGATACGAAGGGAAAATGACTTAAAAGGGTAATTATGTTTCCTAAATGTATAAAAAACACAATCGAACTATTTTTTATACAAAAAACACCATCAAACTAAGCCGTTTGTTTACATTTTACCATTAACGTTTCACTTTTGTTCACATATCACCTTAAGGCTACCAGTTGTATAATGTTAAGGGGTATTCTATCCGGTTAAAAAATTTCGTGGCAATTAAGTTGGTATTACGTGGAATGGAATCGCTATATCAGGTACGGGGTAGGGAAATTACGCCATCAGTAAAAAAATTCCTAACGAGTTATTCTCCTTCCCATCCATCTTGAAGGCGTAATCGATTGATCAGTAAAAACTTATGGCAGGTTCATCCAATCGATCAAGACACAACAATTGCTCGAAGTCGAAGTCAAAAATGAGAGTGCATCTTCACCACTACCGTTTGTGTATTTCGACCCCCGAAAGAAGGTTTTTATGGATGTCAATTTCTGTAAAACCGATAACAACATGAACATACTTTGAATATAGCAAAATACTTTCATGATCAAAATGGTCATTCATTCTCCAACTTTTGTTAAACTACCAGATTAATAATTTAATTGCAAACATAGCAAACAACAACAAAACACAAAATTTTAGAATTATCAATTTCCTACTCAATTTATCCAATTCTTTTCTAAAATCCATGAAATACTTATCAGCCTTCATCTTGTACAAACTTAAACCATCTTCCAAATTTGATATCTTCATTTCAATGGAGCTCGATTCTCCTTCATTTTCCAACTTTGGTTCATCATCAACCCATTCCCAAAATTCGCATTTTTTCTTCTTTGGGACCTTTATTTTTTCAAAAATAATTCATAAAAACAAACAATTGTGTACAAGAAAAACATGATAAATAATACATTCACTAAAGAGTTTTGACAAACCCTAAATTATCGACCAGAATTAGTATCTGTGGATGATGTCCAAATTCTAGAAGGATCCCCACATTCACAACGGTTCACATAATCAAGTATATTCTTTGATTTGGAATGGTTAGTGCTTGAACTGGAGATCGATCTGCTTTCCATGAAAGGCCAGGAAGGGTTGGATCACTTTTTTTGCCTAATACGATTCAATTTGGGGTTTTACGTGGAGGACTTGTCCTATATGTCAACTAAAATGACACGTAAGCAATAAACATGCCAAGTCCTAGAAGAGTATGCCAACTCAACGAGATACCTGATACAATCGGTTGCCTTAGGGTGATATGTGAACAAAAGTGAAACATTAATGGTAAAATGTAAACAAACTCCTTAGGGTGATATATTGAGCAAAATGTGGAGCCTAATTAGAACCGAAGTACCAAGAGGTTTCCACCTGCTGATGGTAAACCAGGTTTGCTTAGGAGAATAAAATTGTATGGATAATGAGGAGGATTAGTTGCACAAATGTGAGTGTTATCACTGCTGCACCAGGAGAAGATTCCAGTACCTCATTACTTCATCCTAATGTTGTACGGTTGATGCTATGTTGGAGGAGGGATCCAACATACATAGTATCAACGAGCTTAAACACTGCTGTCTAGAACATTCAGAAGGACCGAGGAAGGTCACACGTCGTTTGAAAGAACCAAGAAGCAGTTTAGCTGTTATTTGGAGTAAGCAGTCAGAGCATGAGTTTCAGGAGTCCAGAAGTCCTTTTCGTAGAAGAGTATCCTGAAAGTCCTTGGCGAAATTCATTAGACAGTTGCTGAAGACCAATGTTCCCCCTTTTGAAGTTAATCATTTACAAAATAAAGGCGGAGAACCAGAGAGAGCAAGAAAACTTTGGTGATAGGAAGATCAGTTCAGATCAGTCTCCAAGTGGGAGATTATTGAGCAAAGTGTGGAGCCTAATCAGAATCGAAGTAAATCCAGAAACCGAAGAGGACCAACTGAACGAAACAACTAGAAATAGAGGCGAAGTCAAAGCCAGTGTTGTTGAAGTTAGTACTTCAAACAAATCCTCAGACCTCGGTAGAGGAAGTCATATACTCCAGTATGACTAACCAAGAAGTTCAACAGTTAGAGACAATATAATGTAGGGTGTTTTCCACCCAGAAGGGCAATAATGCTTCTTCTAAAGGATTAGCAAAATGGTTAGAAAGGAAGAGTATCATATCAGCAGGATCGAGGAAGGTCACACCTTGTCGGGATCAGAAGATACATATTCACTTAGGCATTCAAGGAAACATCCAAGATAGACATCAGAAGTAGGGATGCCAACTAGACCTGGCAATTCGAGACACGAATACACGAGTCTGTGAGAGACACGACACGACACGAATACACGACACGAATACATTTTAAAAATGGAGATAAAGCTTATTTCTCTTTGTGTATTCGTATTGTGTGAAATTCATGTGTGACACGAATTTACGACACGAATACACGAATCGCCAGGTCTAATGCCAACGAGGTCAAATAGGATGTGGATAGCTTCCCCCGCCCCATCCCCGAAGTTCCCCCGTTCCCCCACCCCGCCCTCGATTTTTAAAATAAATAATATTCTTTTTTTCTGGCTAAAAGAATCAATTTTGGGCTAAAAATTTATTTTTTTGGGTTATATATATATATATATATATATATATATATATATATATATATATATATATATATATATATATATATATAAGGAGAGGATCAACATAGAACCACATATTATGCATAGAACCACAGAACCAACTTATTAGCCTTTGGATCAAGCAATCAATGGATTAGATTAAGAAGGGTGTAAAAAAATAATATACGCCTTATATAGAGAATCACTTCCAACCAATGGCATAATGGGAATCGAAGAAGGGAAAGCCACGTCGTAGATCTCATGAGATCGTTCTTCTTCAAATCAACAACATAAATCTCGTGATTTGATATCAAGCTCTCATTCATCGAATCAATTCCATATCCCAACCCTATCATTCCGATTGCAAAAATCAAGTGATATTGTTTATCGATTCCTCCGGTATCAGAAGCATATTGTTTATCGATTGCAAAAAAACTTTCACGTAAATATGACTTTACTGTAATGTGAACTTATGTTCATTTATGAACATATGTTTATTTATGAACATATGTTCATATATGAACATATGTTCATATATGAACATATGATCATATTAAGGTGCATCTGAATATGCTATGTTTTGATGATTTTTCAATTTTAGTACAATGTATGTTGTATCATTTATTGATTTTTACAAAGTTCTTAGATCTCATTCCCCAAAATCACTGAACTCAGAATGAATATATGTTCATTCATGAACATATGTTCATCTATGAACATATGTTCATCTATGAACATATGTTCATTCATGAACATATGATGCTCATATCGATGTTGAAATGTGAATCTACACATTTTAATCTGCTTCGTTATGTTTAATTAAATAATGTATTCGATTTCTTCATCTACGTTTTAGTTTGAATGGTTATTACTTAATTCCAATTTCATTCGGTCTATTGCTTTTCTCATATCCTCATACTGTCACGGAAACTCGAGTACTGGTATGATCCTTCTATGATATGTTCATCAATAAACATATGTTCATTGATGAACATATGTTACCAATACGCTGTAAACACAATAACCAAATCAAAATTGGGTTGTTCAGCTTTTGAGAAGCATCAAAATCATTTTGTCGGTTCATCAGATTTGTGGAAATCAGTTTTGAAATCCTTTGGCTTGATCTCCTATATAACATTGTGATTTGTGGTCGCAATTTCTGGAAATCGTTTTTGGTTTGATGCGCTCCTATTTTTTTGGACATTTGATTTAATTGGACTATCGAACCCTTTAGCCCTCAATCTAATCTTATGGTTATAAAAGCGGCTCTATGGTTCTATGCCTAATTTTGGTTCTATGTTCATTCCACCCCTAAGCAAAAGTTGGTGGTGTCCAAGGCAGGTTACCAGACCAAAGGATTGTGATAAAGAAGAGAACTGCCCCCTGAACAAAGAACCGTTTCTAAAGAAGCCAATCACCAGTAGCTTATGAGGATTGCAAATTCACCTTGACAGAAGTAGCTTGGGCTACGGTCACAGGAGTGAATGCATCAGCAACATAAAAAGATGAGACAGCAGTGTCTTCAAACCGAAGCTCAATTTGAACAAAAGAAGGTTTCTCAGACAAAGAGTTGTCGTCTGACCAAAGTATGGTCCTACAGAAGTGCATGAGCATAGTCAGACAGTTACACAGTCTCGTCCGGGTACATGTAGTCAACCACACTCCAAGGAGGGTTATCCAACCAAAGAAGGAGTCTTCGGTTATACCTTGCCTTGGTATTGTCACATGGGCTAAGAAATTTATCTTGGGAATACGCGAACGGGCACTGTTCAGCATAGGGAGCATGAAATGGTCACTTCACAGGCTGTAAAGTTGACTAGGTGTTCCAGGTCTATGTTTGAAAATTCTCGCCCAAGACCTTTGCGTATTCAGTCTTCCAGATCTGCTTATAAATCTCATCGTCTTTTGCTAAATACGATATGTCAAAAAATTAAGTGTGGCAGATATCAAATGTTCAGGTTGTGAACATTGTGAAGATAGTCTTAGTTTCTCTCTTGTAAAATATTGAAGTTTATTAATGAAATTCTCTCGGTTCTCACAGTGAAGGTATCTTGACTCATTGTCAAGTGAAGCATTTTATATCATTGTGTCTCTCAATTTATTTTTCATAATTCTTTCTAGTCTAGATAGTTGTGAGGTGATCATTTGTTCGAAGTTCTTAGTCGTGGGGTCGATCGGTACAGACGAGCAGAAGAGTTGTGTGTCGGTCTGAGAAGATCCCCAACGTTAGGATGATATGTGAACAAAAGTGAAACGTTAATGATAAAATGTAAACAACGGCTTAGTTCTATGATACTTTTTATAAAAAGAATAGTTCAATTATTTTTTTTGTATGTATGGAAAACATAATTACTTTTTTAAGTCATCTTCTCTAATATAAATTATAAAGGATAAAGTATAAACACTACCCCAGTAGTCTCTTGCCGCATCTATAGCAGGAGGAAAAGTAATTTTTGCAACATCATCAATTAAGGGTTGTGTTGGCTCCTGTTTAGAACCCAATATTTCATTTTTTAGAATTTCAATCCCCAACCATTATATTCTGGGGGACATCAATATTAATCATAATTTCCAATTTCATTCCTAATTATTTAACAATCTTTTTAAATGGTTTTTGTTTAACCAATCCACCATAACAAAACATCATAAAGTAAAAAAGATGAAACAATAGGCAGTAAAAATAAATGTCGGCTTGTAAATTTTATTTGAAGGCCCTTGAATAGCCATTAGCATAAACCCTGCTACCTATTGTTCTAAATCTTCTTCCCTTTCACCATGTTCACCTCCAAGAAATCCAGGACCTTCCAAATCATAAGCAATATTTTTCACTTGATCCACTCTCAAATCACTTCACACCCACGAATTTCCCTTTTCATCTTCTCCCTTTTACTCGTACAAATCCTCATCTTCTGTTCTCCCTCCCCGCCACCGCCGACGGTTTCTCTCCCACCTTCGCTTTATGACAAATGCAACGAAGGTAAGGTTTACGTCTACGAACTCCCAACAATGTTCAACTCTGATTTAGTTGGTACCTGCGACGATTTAGACCCCTGGCATTGGCAGTGCGGCGTCGCCACCAACGGCGGTTATGGATTGATTGCTACCGAGCTCGCCGGGATAGTACCGGAGAACTTACTTCAGGTGTGGCATCGGACGAATCAGTTCTCATCGGAGATTATTTTTCATAACCGGATCCTGAAGCATAAATGTAGAACCATGGAGCCAGAATCTGCTACGGTTTTCTATATACCGTTTTACGCTGGGCTCGCGGTCGGAAAATATCTCTTCGCCGACAGTACTAACGAAGAACGTGATTTTCATGCCGTGAAGTTAATAGAGTGGGTCCAAATGCAACCGTACTGGCGGAGATCCAACGGCTCTGATCATGTTATAGTGTTAGGCCGGATCACGTGGGATTTCCGCCGGTTAACTGACCCGGGAAAGCGATGGGGATCCACGTTCTTAAACATGCCGGAAATGCAAACCGTGACGCGTCTCTCAATCGAGAGAGCTCCAGGGGACGACCACGACGTCGGTATACCTTACCCCACCGGATTCCACCCGCGTTCTATCGCCGATATCGAAGCCTGGCAAAACTTCGTCCGAAACTACAACAGAACCAGCCTTTTCACTTTCGTTGGGGCGGCGCGTGACGATGTCGGCGATGATATTAGAGGACTATTGTTACGCACCTGCCGGAACGAGTCCCTGTCTGGTACTTGTCGAGTAGTGGATTGCGCAGTGACTCCCTGTGCTAACGGAAGCTCAGCGATAATGGAGTCGTTGCTCGGATCGGAATTCTGTTTGCAGCCGAGAGGAGATAGCTTCACGAGACGGTCGGTGTTTGATTGCATGATTGCCGGTGCGGTGCCAGTTTTGTTCTGGACCCGGACCATGTACGACCAGTACGAATGGTACTTGCCAGAGGAACCGGAAAGCTACTCGGTTTTCATAGATCACGATGATGTTTCAGCGGGAAAGAAATCAATAAAGGAGGTGTTGGAGAATTGCAGCAAGGAAGACGTTAAAAAAATGAGAGAAAGAGTTATCGAAATTATACCCAAGATCGTGTATAGTGATGACAATGGCGGCATGAAAGACGCTTTTGAAATTGCAGTTGACGGGGTTATGAGGAGGTTCAAGGCGGAAAGCGATCAACGACGGCAAGAATCCGAGGTAAATGTCCCCGTAAATTGATTTTCTGCCGTTTCGGGCTAGATATGTTCATTAGGAATTTTGTGACGATTTAGTTTATTTTTCATTATAATCATTTATGCATGTATTTAAACTATTATTTCGTTGCAACTGTATTTCCTTGCGTCCTTAACTAATTTAGGATGATGACGAACTAGGACTTTTGTTTTAATGAATATTTTTGTTTATTGTAAGACTACTTTTATATCGAGTTGTACTTTTGTAAGTGAGTTCCATAATATTGTATTTGTCCGATTTGTCATGATATGACATATGTTCTAATTGCAAATAAAAATAGATACATTATCTTCATGTACATGGTGATTAAAACAAGCTGACCATGGGCAAATTCGAAGCAATAGATAAATTCAGATGGGGTTTGATATCAAAGGTTGAGACGACTTCAAGTTATCGTTTTTGGTTTCCTAACAAAAGATCTCCCAAGAACATGTCTATTCATCGTTTTTTCAGTTTAATTTTACAAGTTTTTTAGACAAAAATTATATAATTAAATAAATATTGGACATTTTATTCGGTTAAAATTTGTTTTCTTTTTAATTTTTCAAAGTAAAACAACATAATTTTGATACTTCTTTTTCTCAATCCAACCATCGTCACCTTCGACACCTTGTAAAACCGATTCGTAGATGACTTAACTTCGGACAAACAATATAAAAATTATTATATTTTCGGCATTTTTCTAGGTTAATCATTATATATTGGCACTCTTTTGAATTAATCACTATATTTAAAAACAATGCTAATCAGAAAAAAAGTTTCAAAATATGGTAGATTTTATATTATTTGTGTGTTTTTCACATACGTGTATGTTGTAATTGTGTTAGGGTTTTGATTTGTGTGTTTTTCATAGGGATTTTTTGCAAAGTAATTAAGGTGAAAAAATAGAAAATAACTTGGATATTCATTTTAGTCATATGTTGCAAGTGAATGTTAGCACACCTCTGGCTGCAATACAACAAATCTGGCAGTAGGATTGCAGCTCCATGTAAATTTCTCCTCTGTGTGTTCCTCTAATCTATTCTACAAGGATTCCTACCCTAGTCCAAACCCAACAAGAAAAAGACAATGAAGAGTTATCGCTCCAATTAAGTTTCTTCATGAAAGTATCTCCTATCCTAGTCCATGGCTTTGGGGAGGGAAAAACGACGAACATGATGTACCTATTCATAGATGTTTTCGCAACTCCGATGCTGAACCCTCATTGTAACTTTTTTCTCATTTCCTTAGTCCCCATCTTTGGCAAGGAAAAGACGACTTCCCCGACCCAAAACGAGTTTTATATGCTTTGGTTGAAAAGAATATGACAACTTTAGAGACAGTAAATTAAAATTTATGTGAGGCACCGATTCTTGCCTTGCCTGAAGGGACAAAGAATTTTAAAGTGTTCAATGATGCATCAAGAATGGGATTTGGGTGCATTCTCATCCAAGTAGATAAATTCATAACGTATGCATCACACCAACTGAAAGTTCATGAAATAAACTAACCTAAACATGATTTACAGTTGGTTAGTGTGACCTTTGCATTGAAGATTTGACATCATTACTTATATGTCATTAAATGCAAACACTACTAGAAATTGGAGGATCAGAGATGGAAATTATCTATCGGTAATCAGTGACGGACTTAAGACGGATCAGCGACGGAAATTATATTTATATACCCTTAGCTAAGCTAACTTGTAATCCAATATAATTAGGAAAAAGAAATCATCATGGATATACATCCAAGGATATGAATAACAACAATTACTTTGGAGGTATTGGAGCCGAGTTTGGAGAAGACTGGAATGGCCTTCTGCATTCTTAATTTTGAGCTCTTGAACATTTTTTTTTCTGCCTCTGTTTGAGTTATAGTAGTCAATGGCAAGATCAAAAGAAACCAAACATTAAGGAGGAAAAAAGATTACCTAGGAAGAAAGAAAGAACTATAATGTGTTATAACTAAGCAAAATTAAACTCGTCATTAGAATTAAATGACAATATTACGCATTCTAACGACATATTCTATAAACAGCAAATGAAAATTTTAATCAAAAAGTGTAATTGCATACAAAATAGCACATTCTAATGACAACATTGTAGTAAATGTGATTAACTGCTAAAATTCTTGGTATGTGAATGGAAAATAAAATCAACATAAAGCAACACTAAGATGCCCTTGGGGAAGAAGAAAATGGGTTGTAGAAGATGATGCAAGCGTGATATTTTGTGAGACACTATTTTAACGACTGTGACTACCAAAAAGACAAAACATAAGTCTATTTTTATTTACTATATAGGAAATTGCCAAAAACACCATTTTCTTTTGAACAGATTTAAAGTTAAACCAGTAATACTTTGTTTTCCAATCAAACCATAAAAGTTTCTGACATTTTTCTGAATAACCATTTTGACAGGATATATCAGTTTTACATGTAATTTTGAATACCATATAACAGTAAAATCGTGTACATCAAATTTACAGGCTTATGCTACCCTTAGCTAAGCTAACTTGTAATCAAATATAATTAGGAAAAAGAAATCATCATGGATATACATCCAAGTGATTGCATCAGGAACATGGATATGAATAGCAACACTTGCTTTGGAGGTCTTGGAGCCGAGTTTGGAGAAGACTGGAATGGCCTTCTGCATTCTTAATTTTGATAGATGGAAGGATTTAATTGTCGTATTGTTGAGGTTGGATTAAATTCCAATTAGTTATGGATAACTTTAGTTATGGTGTCTTGATAGATTAAATGATTATGAGGGATTCTCATAAGATGAATGAATTATGTGTAAGTGTTGATGTAAATGAATTAATAGGTGGTGATCAAGTTGGAAGTGATCAAGGCAAGGGTAAGGAGACTTTTGGAACATATATACCTCCTTTTCTAGTATAATGTGAGTAGCATGAGGATTTTTTATGGGTACATAGCAAATAATTCTATGCAATTTGTTTTTGTCAAAATGATTTTTAAGCTTTAAGGTTTTCAAGGTTGATTTATGCAAAGATTTTAATGCTTTCTATATGTTTGAAAGATGTTGATGATTAGTAATGAATTGATAATTATAAATTGAAACATGAATTAAATGTGAGAAATGTGAAAGATGTCAAGACAAGGACCTTACCCGTGTGAATGGGGGTCAAAAGACACTATTGGGATGACACCTCCCATCGTGAAGTAGTTGTCTCCAGCACGCCCGCCCTTATGGATAGGGGTGGCAATTATCGACACGACCCGCGACACTACACGAACCCGACACGAAAATAAACTGGTTTGGGTTGAGATTTTTGACCCGTCAAACCGCCAACCCGTTTATTATGCGGGTCGTGTTCAGGTTAGTAGTTGGGTTCGCGGGTTGACCCGCCAACCCGTATATATATACACACATATATTTTAATATTTTTATTTTCAATAAAAATAAAAAATGAAGCTGAAAATGACCCGTCAACCCGCATATGACCCGCCAACCCATTTATGACCCGCCAACCCGTATATAACCCACCAACCTAATATTGACCCGCCAACCCATCAACCGGCGACCTGCCAACCCGAACACGACGCAATTGACACCCCTACTTATGGATATATGTGTGTTCTACTCCATGAAGGGAAAAGGAACCAGCACACTCTCACAGATAGATTAGTTCTATTCCGGGAAATGAAAGGGATACGGGGAAACCCGTATAAAGCCAATTAATAAACAATGAATCATGAATTACAGTTGGACAATGTTTTGTTAAGAAAGCAATTGTATTATGCTTGTTTAGATGAAATGGTTTGATTAATGTTTTGAAATAAAATTATTTGGGGTCTAAAACCCATGTTGCTCACGAGACTTTATGTCTCACATATATATGTTTTAAATGCTATGTATCCAGGTGATGGAGATAAGTACTAGAAGATTTTAGAAGGATTGAAGCATTTCTTTTGTGACATTCTTAGTAGTAGCTTAACTATGGTGATGTATTAGACTTGTAACTATGTTCAAAGTTTTTGTTAAACACATGTTTCGTATATTTGAAGTTGGGTTGAAATGTATGGGAGTGATTGTAGGGTGTTACATTTATAATTTGTATTAGTTACAGTTTTGGTCTTTGGAGTACAAAATGGTTCTTCAATAATAACATAAATGGAAATGGATTACATTGTAATTCTTAATTCCTTGTCATGATATCTGGAATGATCCACTTGTTAACATAGCATAAATGGAAATGGATTATGTTGTCATTCTTCATTCCATGTCATGATATCTAGAATGGTCCATTTATTATACCATTGTGTAGGTCGCATTTTTTAAGACAGGACCCACAAAAAAGAGAAAATGTTGAATTACTTCTTACATTACCTGAAAATGCATGTCACAAGAGATATTGGTTATTAAAGATAAAAAATAAACCTACAAACTTCATAAACACATTGGAATCAATAAAAGAAATGAGTTTATAATAGCTTTAGCGAACTATGGCCAGCAAATTATAAAAAAATATATGAACATTTAAAAAATGAAATGAAGTCAAGAAATCCATTGTTGTTTTGTTTTGGGTTAAATGGAAGAAGTAGCAACATAGATTCAATTATTAGTTTATTATAGCATCCGAGCTTCATTGCTTCTGGTTGCAACATTGTTTTGTTCCACTTTCGGTGTACCATTGTTTCAACATCTTTTACAAAGATACTTTGACTTTATAACTAAGCATTATTTCTCCTTCTTCGTCTCATTTTACTTATCTTTAATTGGATAGCCTTTTGTAAGCCAAATAACACTCCTTTAATCATATAAGGTAACTATTACAAGCATAATATGTAAAGTGGAACAAAAAAGGTCTAGGATTTCGTAAAGCATCTTCAGAAACTCTAGCAAGTTTATATGAACGACAAAAACCTAGTAAACAACTTTATTTACAAAATTAGGTAGGCAGCAGATAGCAACAGTGAGGAGAGAAGGATGCACGATCAATCACATTTACAAAAAAGAAAAAAAACACTATTATTATGATTTCATAATCAGAAGGATACAGGATCAAACACAAAAAACTTTGTTCCACTTTTGGTGAAGCATATCGACAGATCCTAAAACCGTAAAGTTTATGTTGATCGATAATAGTTAAAGAGTGTAATGCTAATAATGTTAATATTTGAGGCGATATGAAGTTTGCCCTAGAATCTCTACATTGATCATAAAAAAAATTCATTTCATACTACGCTCCTAGGTAATCAGAAAGATATACGAAAGTCATGAAAAACAAGAAAATGTTGAGTTTAAGAGAAAAATGACAGTACTTGACGCGCATTTTGGGAAAAATGAAGATTTATCATTTAAAGTTGTTGAGCCTTTTCGAGCCTTGTTTGCAAGATACTTGGTATGACAAAAATATTAAATCTAATATTATCAGCTTTACTATTTCATTCAAAAGATCATGACCAACTCTGATTGAGGGACAAGATCGTCTTTATCAGCTTTTCCAAACGTTGATAACATACTAACAATATCGTAAGTTATGACTGTTTATCGTACAACTTCTCTTGTTTACAATGTTCTTTATTCCCCCTAGAAAATAAACTTTGAAACCAAGAATTACATCGTAACAGAAAACATACTATTTTTAAAATGTTAGATCAAGATGTAATAATCTTGTACCTTATCGTACTTGGCTTTGGTAAGTGCAATTTTTTTTATTCAAATAGTCAGTTACCCTGAATAAGAAACTTGACCGATGGATGAACTCCTCCCCCATGATCTATAATTAAAATACTCAACCTAATATATAACACATGAAAATAAGAAAATAAATGATGTTTGTTGTATAGGAATGATGAAGTAAGAAGTTGCTTTCCTGTTATATTATTGTAAGCAATTCTAGCACCAACAAACCATGTATCATAAATCAAAGCTTATTGAAATTGGGTTAATCGAATTAGACCCATTTCGTTATAACTAAGTTACCATCATCAAGAAGAGAGGTGAAACTACATAATTTCTGATCAAGGAGTTGATTCCTGTAGTGAAACTACATAATTTCTATTAAAAAAACAGTTCCTCTGTTTCCAGTTTCCAATAATTACTTTTTTTTTATCTTAGTATTAATAATTTCGTTATATAACTGAAATAGACCTTGTTTTGAACTATGGATACATTATTGAAGTTTTGATACAAGATTCTTATTAAAGTCATTATTCTTTTGAGAAGCATTCTAATGGGAATTTTTCTCAATTTTCATATAAATCCCCCTCTTAGCTTAGTTTAGCCAAGTCTTTTAACAGAAATATAAATTAAAAGTTGACATCTTGATTTGTTTATGTTTCTGACTCAATCCTTTTAGGACCTGCATTACCATGGTAAATAGCAACTAAATTATTAAAATATAATTATAGAAACAAAATGAACTAGAGTAGCTTAGTTTTGCAGTCTATAAGGAGCTGTCAAAAGCATTTGACAAATCATGTACACTTCTAATATCGCAACAATGTAAGATTTAAACAGATAAAGGAGACTTGAGAGTAAGGAAGCCTTTCTTGATTCTCACGCAATTTTTAGGGTGGAGAGAGAAATGCTTCATATGACAAGGGCAACCCGGGACATTCATTAGTTTGGACCTTAAAAAGTCAAACTTAATGAGAATTATAAACATCTCACTTGTTGTTAATTGCAAATTGATCTATAGTAATTGTTAAAGTGCATAGAAAAACACCAGCCTTCCAAAAAGGGTGACATAGACTTGCTCTCAATGTTTTGTGTGCAAAAGACGTGAATGCCCTCATCCTTTCCGGCAAGTACAGTCACAAAGACTCAGAATCCTTAATCAAGCCAAACCCATTTATATCTGAAATCAAGAGATAGGTAAAAAAAACACCATGCAAGAAATAGCAACGTATTTCCATTTATCTACTTATTGTAGCATTGACTTCCATTCCATGTAATACAACATTGTAACTTGAAATTTTACCCAACTGATTCATAGCAATTTTCACTGCTATAATTGGGTAAAATTTTCAAAGTACAATGTCCCAGTAAGAAAAACTTTTTTGAAAGTAAATGTTATGATTGAAAATTATTCAAAGCACAGAAACGGAAAATAGAGAGCTGTAATAGAAATAACATATCGATTTAACCACTTAACTCTTTTCTATAGTAATTAAACCTTTTACATTTTTTGACATTTTAACAACACGGTTGTTGAATCAAAAAGCACAATGTACTTTCACCATTTTTACCGATTTAGCCACTGTCTTTTAGATTTTTATGAACATTACAATAATATGTTAGTGGTTAAATCGACGAAAAAGTATATAGTTTAATGGCTTAACCACTAAAAGAAATAATATACTCTTTTATTTTAACCGTAAAAAACGTGTAATGGTATAATGACTATAGAAAATAGTTAAAATGTATTAAACAATAAAATGGTAAAAGCACAAGTGCTTTTCTGTTTTTTGTTTCTTTGTAAAAAAAATGGTGATTCTCTTTTTTTTATTAGTAAGTTTTTAGTCACACTAATGTGTAATAAAAATGGTGATCGTACCTGAGGTGCAGATATTTTAACTCCATCTAATTCCTTGAAATCATTGACCAAAAAATATCTCCGCTCCTTAAATGCTTTGACCATAAGGCAGCCACAGTTGCTTTTTGAGCTATACTACTTCTGAAGTTGACTGAGTCAACACAAAACAGGGACTAAACTGAGTCGATATGGAAAAGATAGTATATTAAAAAAAAAGATCATATGAAAGTAGCTGTAAAATAAAATGCAAGCGATTTGAAACTACACCAATTAAAAAAATTAAAATAATACCTCTACAAGGGCACATTTTACTTGACATAAAAATCAATGGTCCTACTTCGTGTGAAAACAAACCTACATCTTGAAATTCAAGAAGATTGATAAATTGTAATCCGAATCAGATATAACAACATCAACCCATGGTTGGTTCCTGATGCACATTTCCAATGAAGTCACTGCAAAATCAAACAAGAATTAAGAAAAATAACTAAAAAACGAAATTTCTTTAGTCACTACACCGTTTGTATTAGAATGACATTGTTGTAAAAGAATATACTTTTCAAGATAGAATCTGCACTAAGAAGATATAAAAGTAAGATTGAATACTAAGAAAAATAATGGAAGTATGATAGCTAATTCCTTCATTTATTCCAAATTTCCTAAGATTGAAAACAACATCCCAATAGAGTTTCTTTTAGCAAATTATTCATATAAGAATAAGAGGGTTCATGACCATATATCAATCAAATCAAAAAAATATTTTGGGTTTATGTTATTAGTCAACATATATGTGTCGTAAACACAATTACATTGGGCAGCTAGAAGAAAGATTAGACGGAGATGAGTAGAAGCAGTAAATAAAAGCTGATTGTATTAGAAATAGAGATACATACCAAATGGCATTCTGTTTTTACCATATTATGTGAAATAATGCTTCCATTGCTTAAGCTATCAGGTATAAACTTTTCTTTTAGTTGATCCTGTTTCATTGTGGCAATTCATCAAACACTTGCTATGCATTTTGAATAAACAGAAACCATAACAAAATTGTTAATAAAAATCAAAGGAGGTAAATATAAATAATGTGTTGGTACTTGCTTGAACTTGGCACCAAAAATCCTAGGGAAATATTAAGAAAAATTGAGGGTTTTGAGTGATTTCTTCAAAAGATGCTCCTGGAGAAGGGCAAGGATGAATCAAAATATCAATTTAGAAGAGAAATACAAAGATATAGAAGTTGTGAATGTCAATAAAGATAAAATGCCATTATGAGTTACATGGAGACCTTGACTTCCTTAAGCTATAATTACTTTGAATCTGGATCAACAAGAACATATAGATAGTTGAAACAAATCATATAAGCATCCTGGACGTGTTTAAATGGCCAAATTTCCATTCTAACAATCCCAATGAAATGTCTATGAATTAAGTGATTTTTTTCAACATGTCTTTTAAAAGTAAGTACATATGAACACAAACTGTTTCTTTTTTAGGCTGAATAAAAGCATCTTGGATGTGCAACAAATCATATAATTAAGCAACATACAATTACCTGTGCATCCAACCAACTCTCTAGCCATAGACATCGCGTCCAATTAAATGACCATCTTCATGAAAAATCTGAATGTATTTTACATCTCTTTCTGGATCACCACTTGCAAAACCTTGATAGGCCATGTTAAAGAATGAAAAATATTATCCTAATGAAAATAACTCAAAGACTAATAAACTAAAGAGAAGAGATATATAAAAGCAAATAAGTTTATGATATTGACCTTAAAAACATAATACATTTGTTTCTATTGTCCACTCGTCTATATGCTCTCAAACAGTTATATTGGTTCAATTTTTCCATAATAAATAACATTCTCATGCTAGATTATTGAATCCATTTATCACTAATCACATAAACCAGCCTAATCAATTTAAAGAGCAAAACATCTATATATGTTGACAAAAAGATCATGGAAATTCCCATTAAGCTTTTTCACTTGAAAACAGGTATATATGTCTTCATATGAGTTTTAATTATCCTTTTATCCAAACTTTTTAAAATGTAATTATATCATATTATCATAATCGATAAACATTATTCTCGTGGTAATTCATGGTAGGAGTAAAATTCATGCTCTAGTTCATATTGATCCAAAAGCAAGAGGAATGAAATTTACCCTCGTGACAACAATTCAAGAACGGAAACAACATAAAAAGGACATGATGCCAAATCAAGATCATGACAACCATCTACCTCCATTTTCATCCTAAAACACATGAAAAAAATAAACGGATTAGATCTAAGCAAAAAACTTTTTAAAATAACAAACTAACCTGAATTGATCAGAGATTATTCCTAGATTACTTCCTTACACACTGAAATACTCTTTTTCTCCGTGTCGCTACCTTGTGATCCCTAAAACACATAGGTCCAAAATATACAATTAAAAATCATAAGAACAAAACTAAAAGTATAAAGCTATAACTGGGTAGACTTTTCCATAATCTAATGTGTTATTCAAAAAAATAATGGAAATACAATGTTGTAATAGAAAGAAATGTAAGTAGGGAACTTTTCATCAAAATTACCTTGTCAGATCCCTGAAACACATAGGTGGTATTGTTTCTTGCGTGTTTGACCTGGTACATTTTCATCAAAATTATCATCCTACCCATGATAAGAAGAAAGTTTATGGGGAGTATGGTTACAAAAAAGTTATAGCAGGGAAGCCATTGGTGTCAGTTCTTACACCATTAGTATCTTGCGGAGCATCTCTTTTCTTTTCAGCTATATATATATATATATATATATATATATATATATATATATATATATATATATATATATATATATATATATGTCAGATAATCAAGATGAGAGAACATACATATAAAATGATCTTGAGGACTTGAAGAAACATTGATATAGGGCAAAAAGGTAATTTAAGTTGGCAGTCTTTCCAAAAAAACACATTTATATTCATTATACTTGGAAAAGGGACCAAAACCATTACAAAAACCGCAAATAAGACCAAATTTACAATAGAGCTTTTTTGGGACCAAGATTTCAAAAATCAGCTATACTCGAGGACAGAATGTGATTTACTTACTACTTAATATGATTGCAGAAAATATTTTATTAGAATAACCATCTAATTTTGTGAATAAGGCAATTCAAGAGGTTGTAATCTTTAGCTTTTCTGGTGATTGCAGGTTCAACATTTTCAAGAACTGAAATATTTCTTCAACAAATCATTAGTGGTCATATACATTATTGATTATGTATATATGCCAACCAAATTTAAAACCGACAGAGCCACCTCCATTGATGACTTTTAATTCACGTACACTGAGTCAAAGAAAAGAAGAACTGGAATTGAAAAAATTATTACTAACCCTATGACATTAACTTTAAGGTGAATCCTCTAGAAATGCGTTTGGTTGTATAAAACGATTCTGTTACTTCTGTTTCATTTCTAAATTTTTAAAGGACTTGGAACGTAAACAATGACAAAAAACAGAATTACCCTCTATTTGTAATCATTGTTGTTCTAATAAATATAGAGCTGGAAATCTTTTCAGAGACGATAGATTGAGAATGAGTCACTGGGTGGGAAAAAAAACTATTTTTGTCTAACTGACATTAATCTAGGTATTAATCTTAACTTTTGACAAATTTGCCCTGGATTATATTTTATGTCATGTGTGTTATTTTTCTTAAATACCATTTATACAGATAGAACTCTAGGAGATAGAAATTTATCTTTTGGCAAAGAATCTTCAATCTAACTGCAAATTTTCATGTTTTTTCTAAATTTCTAAAGAGAAGGCAAAAAACACTACTACAAGACAATTAATATCATCTATGCAGATCAAAATAAAGTAACTTTATGGAAACAAACTAAAGACCTTGCACCTCTGGGAACATTTAGTGTAGCAAGCATAGTTGTGCATTTGCAAATGATTTATCCCTATAAGCCTTCACCTGGAAAGGAAAAGGTATGTTAGTATATATACATTTGGGAAAATATCATCAAATACCAATAATACCCCTTAACATGGAAAAAGAAAGGTATGTTAGTACATAAACATTTGGGAAAATATGGAACAAGCTCCAACTAATGATCAAATACAAATAGTACCCCTTAACCTTACAAACTTTATAAAACTTACTGATCAGTATCGAGATCAAATTTCCCCTAAAAATGTACTTACATCTTGGTTTGATTGGGGAAATGTTCTGGTTCTGAATAATATGAGTAGAATTGGTGAGTGAAGTTAATCATTAGGAATGAAACGTGTAAAGTAATACGAGGATGTGAGAGTAAAACCTAAACTATTTATGATGCGGTGTTTATGTCAATTTTAAGCATTGTTTCAGGGATGAAAAATCAGTGATTCCTTAATATTAATAGAGAATATAGAAAAGATGAGAATGACAGAATGAAGTCTAAACTATAATTAACAATCCAAGAAGTTTGTAATTTCTGAGCATGAAGCCATACGTACGCAGGAGAGAAGGCCGTAGTAGAAGTAGACAAAGGTATTCATCTATTAAATTTTTGTTTGACACGGAAAATATAACATGAAATCTATTTGTTATTGACTAAATCTGGAATTGAAAGAATTATGGTACGGAATGTAAACAATAGAGAAATGAAGCTTTTACAAAATTGCAATGGGGGTACTTCGGTTTTTATAGCTTATGAAATCACTTTCTTTGTTGTATCAAGTGGACCATCTTTAACCGCCTGAGATCAATAGCTCTAAGGTCTTTAACCATCCATTCCAAAAATGTCTGTTTTGCCCTTTTGCTTTTTTTTTTTTTTACATTATCTTAAGAGTTTAATAATATTTAAATAATTATAAGAAGAGAGAAAAGAAAAAAACCCATCACACCACTCCCACCTCCACCGTACTCTTATAATTATTTAAATATTATTAAACTCTTAAGATAATGTAAAAAGAAAAGCAAAAGGGCAAAACAGACATTTTAAGTTATATAGGGACCAAAACCAAAAAATATTTTATTTTTGGACTACTAGTGCAAGTTGAAAAATTTTTGGACCCCATCCACAGTTTTTAGAAAACCATAAGGACCAAATTTGCAGTTTACATCCAAGTGAAGTGATTGCATCAGGAACATGGATATGAATAACAACACTTACTTTGGAGGTCTTGGAGCCGAGTTTGGAGAAGACTAGAATGAACTTTTGCATTCTTAATTTTAAGCTCTTGAACATTTTTTTTCTGCCTCTGTTTAAGTTATAGTAGTCAATGGCAAGATCAAAAGAAACCAAACATTAAGAAGGAAAAAAGATTACCTAGGAAGAAAGAAAGAACTATAATGTGTTATAACTAAGCAAAAAGTACAGGACCGTCTTTTTCCAAGTTCAATTGAGAATTAAATAAGGTTTCATAGAAGCTAACATAACGACTTACAGGTATGCTTGGTCCAAGTGGTTGGGAATCATACCAGAAGATGACAAATTTACCCTTCTTCAACACCTTTAAAGTCATATATCTAATTCGAGTTGTTGTCAGCCTGTAAACACACTTTTAATTAACAACACAAAAACAAAGATCAACTATGTGAAAAGTGTATTTATAAGTTCAAAGTTAAGCCCTATGAACACGTATTGGTCTGCAAATATGGGTCCAAATTAAAATCAATTTTATCAATGAAACATAAATAGTTACCATAAACACTCAATTTTTTTGACTAATTTAAATATTAGCATTCGAAAAAACATACTCCCCTGAATCAATCAAGAAAGGCAAACCAATGTGACACCATTCTGAAAAAACTCCCAGTTTTTTCTTGTCTTTCTTATACTTACTCTTCAATGTCTGTATGTTTCTACATTGTGTTTCATAGTTTCCAATTTGCACATTTTTTAAACCTTCTCAGCAACTTCAACCCAATCATCTCCTCATATATCTATTGCACAACATACTTAATATTCAGAAAAAAAAAAAAAACATATTTCTTGTTAGTACGATGGTCAAAATAAAGTTCATTGTCTATTGTGGAATAAATAAAAAAAGGCAAAGTACGCTGATATTTTCCAAAGAAATATACGGAAAAATAGAGCCCATAGCCTTTTTGGGAGGGCTTGTGAAGTAAAAATAATTATTTGGAGAAAAACAAACAAATTAACTTTTTTAATATATTTGCAACTTATATAAAGACAGCAGAAATTGAAATTACCATTAAGAGTGTCTGAAAAGCTCGCAGTTGTCTTAGATATGTCTGTTTAAAAAAAAAAAAAAAAAAAAAAAAAACAATATGGATAGTATTGAAATGTTTCATCATAGTACCACCTACACAAATTTGGTACTTTAAAAGAAACATATAACTAGATGCGAACAACTACATATCAAACATTAGTTACATGACTGGATAACAATCGAAAAGAACAAATTAGAGAGAGAAAGTTCAAACACATTACATTGAACATCTCTGTCCTTTGTTTGAAATCAATCATGTTGGATCTATCTTCGTATGCAGATGTCTGTTTTTCAATTTTTCGTAAATCTGAAAAGCAGAAGTAATGTTTGGTTGTGCAAAACAACATACTAACAAATACCCTTAATTAAACCTAAAACACTATTACCCTTTCACTACTAACCTAATCCCTAAAAGATCTATCAAGCCAAGAGAAGTGTGATAGACTCATGAAACAACAAGAATCGCCATATGATCAAGTAATCCCGTGTTCAAAAATTCCTCGAATGTTCCCGTTCTCTAAATGAAACTTCACCTGCAAAAATGCCCTAATTAAGTCATGAGCTCAATAATCAAGTAATCCCGTGTTGTGGCATTTATACTAAATTTTTCATTTAAAATGACTTTTTTACAAGAATCCAGCTCAAGAAGACTCTTGAACTATAGGTTCTGTCAGATGACTGGAGCTAGATATAACATCTGGTTATCACAAGTAATACAAACCATGAGTAACACCATATATAAAAGCAAAATTTTATTCAAATAATAAAGTCAACAAATCAAACAAGACTTACTTGGCTGTTTCAAACACATGTGAACTGTGAAGTCCCATCACTGCAAGTTTAAAGAGACTAAAATCCAAAACTTTGGCTTTCATGTTGTTATCAAGAAGAATGTCACTCGTTTTCAAGTCTATATGGATAATAATAAGAACACTTCCAGTGTGAAGGTACTCAAATTCATTCCAAAAAGTCAAAACATAAGTCTATTTTTATTTACTATATAGAAAATTGCCAAAAACACCATTTTCTTTTTAACAGTTTTAGAGTTAAACCGGTAATACTTTGTTTTCCAATCAAACCATAAAAGCTTCCGACACTTTTCCAAAATAACCATTTTGACAGGATATATCAGTTTTACATGTAATTTTGAATACCATATAACAGTAAAACCATTTACATCAAATTTACAGGCTTATGCTACCCTTAGCTAAGCTAACTTGTAATCCATTATAACTAGGAAAAAGAAATCATCATGAATATACAACCATGTGATTGCATCAATAACATGTAAATGCATGAATAACAACACTTACTTTGGAGAAAACTGGAATGGCCTTTTGCATTCTTAATTTTGAGCCCTTGACATTTTTTTCTGCCTCTATTTGAGTTATAGTAGTCAATGGCAAGATCAAAAGAAACCAAACATTAAGAAGGAAAAAAGATTACGTAGGAAGAAAGAAAGAACTATAATGTGTTATAACAAAGCAAAATTAAACTTGTCTTTAGAATTACATGACAGCATTACGCATTCTAACGCTAGTTACCATTTGAGAAATATACATTGGAGCAGCTAGAAAGAAGATTAAATGGAGATGAGTTGAAGCAGTGAATAAAAGTTGATCGTATTAGAAATATAGATACATACCAAATGGCATTCTGTTTTTACCATATTGATAATAATTATATACAAATAAATAACCTAAAGAATTTTTACTATTGAAGTCTTTGAAAAGAACCATACAAGGGTAAAAAAAAAATCAAACGGAATGTAAAGTATTTGCATAATCAGTTTCTCATATGCATCACATTGGAATAATTAAAAATTGGTTACCCAAGATGCAATTAAGATGATGGATGCCAGATACTTGTTGGTTGAAGGTTTTGACTGGAAGTAACCAGAAACTGGTTAGATAACCAACATCTAAACCCATATATAGTCAACTGGTTATTTAATTTTTTTTAGGAAAACTCACTTGGACATAAAATTAAAACTGGAGTGTTTCTGCAGGTGGACTTACCAAATAAACTCTGCATATTGCATCAGATACAAAGCATCCCCTGAGAACCGTTTGAGCTACATAGCAAACATGTTTTGGTAATTAATTAATTTAGTGATCAAAATGAAATACAACATTTCAATTTTCCAAATCATAAAATTGCATTTTATTTTGTAAAGATTATGCATATAAAAGCTCAAACCTTGAAAGTTTTCTCAAAGTCAACTCAACATAAACAAAGTGTGTATCAAAAGAATTAACCATTTCAATGTAAACGAACCAATTTAAATATTAGCATTCGAAAAAACACTCCCCTGAATCAATCAAGAAAGGCAAACCACTGTGTTGTTCTTTGAAGATAATAACTAACATATATATTCTCTTCAAGGGTACCCATATAAACTGGCTTCCAATTTGCACATTTTTTTTAAACCTTCTCAGCAACTTCAACTCAATCATCTCCCCATATATCTATTGCCCAACATACTAAATAATCAGAAAAAAAACATATTTCTTGTTAGTACAAGGGTCATAATAAAGTTCATTGTCTATTCTGGAAAAAAAAAAAAGGGAAAGTACTCTGATATTTTCCAAAGAAATCTACAGAAAAATAGAGTCCATGGCCTTTTTGGGAGGGCTTGGCAAGTAAAGATAATTATTTAGAGAAAAACAAACAAATAAACTTTTTTAATATATATATGCAACTTTAAATAAAGACAGCAGCAATTAAAATTACCATCAAAAGTGTCTGAAAAGCTCTCAATTGTCTTAGATATGTATGTTTTAAATAAAAAAAGATAAAGATAGTATTAAAATGTTTCATCATAGTACCAACAGAAATTTAGTACTCAAGAAGAATGTCACTCGTTTTCAAGTCTATATGGATAACAATAGGAACACTTCCAGTGTGAAGGTACTCAAATTCTAAAACAAAACAAATATATTAAAAAGGTTTAGGTGCTACAAATGGCAATGTACTTTTTTTTACTAGTGCAATTCCTAATATAAAAAAAAAACTGAAAGTACACATAACACTTTTCCTAATCAAGACAAAAAGACTCAAAAGGGCAATCTCATCATATCTTAAATTAAAAGCTTGCTATAAAGATGTCTTTTGAGATTTCCGTCATGCAGAAATTCATACACAAGATTACCCTTCTTTTCTTGGCAAAAGCCATAGCAATTTACCAAGTTTCTATGACGTATCCTTGACAGATGACTAACCTTCATAAAAATCAAATAATTTCTTTAATTCAAAATATTTACAGCTCTTGGTAAAAAAAATTAATAGAAACTAAACCTCATTTGCAAATATCTTCTTTCCTTGTTGAATGTCGTTACTTCCAAGAAGCTTGACTGCAATTTCTTTTCAATCATCCAATTTATCATAATACACAGTTCCAATTCCACCTGATCCAAGTTTCTTTCTAAAATTCTATGTTGCAACTCTAATTTCAGATAGTGTTAAGCATCGGGCACGTTCTGCAGTTGTAGTGTTCACTGAAGAAGTTGTATCAATTTGCTAATGGTCTCACCTGTACCGGAGACAAGATTTGTGATCCAAAAATGCTCCTACATATCTTGTGTGTTTGACCTGGTATATTTTCATCAAAATTACCATCCTACCCATGATAAGAAGAAAGTTTATGGAGTGTATGGTTACAAAAAAGTTACAGCAGGGAAGCCATTGGTGTCGGTTCTTACACCATAAGTATCTTGCGGAGCATCTCTTTTCTTTTCAACTATATATATATATGTCAGATAATCAATATGAGAGAGAACATACATATAAAATGATCTTGAAGACTTGAAGAAACATTGATATAGGGCAAAAAGAAAAGTTAACTTGCAGTCTTTCCACAAAAAAACACATTTATATTCATTATACTTGGAAAAGGGACCAAAACCATTTCAAAAACCGCAAATAAGACCAAATTTACAAGAGAGCTTTTTAGGGCCAAGATTACAAAAATCAGCTACACTCAAAGGACAGAGAATGTAATTTACTTACTGCTTAATATGATTACAAACAATATACTATTAGAACAACCATCTAATTTAGTGAATAAGGCAATTTTTTAAAGGACTTGGAACGTAAATAATGACAAAAGCCAGAATTACCCTCTATTTGTAATCATTGTTTTTCTAATAAATATAAAGCTGGAAATCTAAATCGATTGAGAATGAGTTACCGAGTGGAAAAAAATTAATTTATTTTTGTCTAACTGACATTAGTCTAGGTATCAATCTTAACTTTTGACAATTTTTCCCTAGATTATATTTTATGCCATGTGTGTTATATTTCTTAAATATCTCTAGGAGATAGAAAAAGAAATACAATCTAAATTCATTTGAAATCACTGTTTTTGACCTCCATAGGAACGAAGGTGATAGAAATTTATCTTTTGGCAAAGAATTTTCAATCTAAATGCAAATTTTCATGTTTTTTCTGAATTTCTAAAGAGAGGGCAAAAAACATTCCTACAAGACAATAAATATCATCTATGCAGAACAAAATAAAGTTAACTTTACGGAAACAAACTAAAGACCTTGCACCTCTGGGAACATCTAGTGTAGCAAGCATAGCTGCATATGGAGATGGTTCATCTCTATAAGCCTTCACCTGATAAGGGAAAGGTATGTTAGTATATAAACACTTGGGAAAATATGGAAAAGCTCCAACTAATGATCAAATACCAATAATACCCCTTAACCTTACACACTTTATAAAACTTACTGATCAGTATCAAGATAAAATTTCCCCTGAAAGTGTACTTACATCTTGGTTTGGTTACGGACATGTTCTGCTTCTGAATCATATGAGTTGATAGATGAAAATTTCTAATAAGTTCACTAACTGTGGACAGTAGAATCGACGAGTGAAGTTAACCATTTGGACATTCCAGGAATGAAATACAGGGATGTGAGAGTAAAACCTAAACTATTTATGATGTGGTGTTTATGTGAATTTTGGGCATTGTTTCAGGGATGAAAAATCAGTGATTCAGTAACATTAATAAAGAATATAGAAAAGATGACAATGAAGGAAGCCTATTAAAGGGAATTAAGAACATAGCCTTCAAGGTTATCAAACTACTAAGAGCCTTCACAAACTATGCATTTTAATTAGACAAAAGAAAAAGGAACGTTAAACCAGCATCATCCACCACCCACAATAATAATTGCAAAAGACATGGCTAAAAAACATCAAATTACCATTTTACCCAGTTAGTCCATATCAAGAAAGACCCGTCCTTATTATATCATAGTATCCTTCAAATCCATTGCCTCCCTCTCCCCCTTCTGAACCTGTACACATCATATTTTGAATACCCTTTTTCTTTTATTATATACACAAAAGTACATACTAATAAAAATAGTTATCCTATTTATTTTAAAATAAAAACCACAAGTCATATATGAGAATAAGAAGAATGTGTTTCACCCTAGCAACAAGAAAATGTTTACCTTTTCACCCATGATAAATACATTAGCGTCAGCAGCCATTTCTTCATCAATAGCAGAGTCATCTCGTAGTGTCACATGTAACACCTTGAAATTAATATAAAAAGGAAACATTTTATAAAAACTAATAGCACAACTAAATGATGGTTAAATATAACGATAAGCACAAACTTTACCAATTTCTAGACATGATAGATCAAAATGTTCAAAGTGAAATAAGAGAAACAACTAGAAAATGTCAAATGAAGGAACGATGGTACCCGTAGCGGTGTATTCGTTGTCATCCATTTTCGTTCTCAAATTAACTTCGGAAAAACAAGAGAGACGAGTGTGTAGAGACATGGTGGGAAGAGAAAAGAAAATTTATATAATAATGATATATATATATATATATATATATATATATAATTATATATATATATATAAGTATCCTTCCGTAATAGAAAAGATTGAAAATAAGATGATATAGAAGATAAATAATTGGAAGTACATTGCTATTCCTTACATTGAATTTTTGTTCGACCCGGAAAATATAACATGAAATCTATTTGTTATTGACTAAATTTGAAATTGAAATAATTATGGTATGTAATGTAAACAATAGAGAAATGAAGCTTAAACAAAATTGCAATGGGGATATTTCGGTCTTTTGTAGCTTATGAAATCACTTAC
Source organism: Cichorium intybus (assembly GCA_023525715.1). Lineage (NCBI taxonomy): Eukaryota > Viridiplantae > Streptophyta > Magnoliopsida > Asterales > Asteraceae > Cichorium > Cichorium intybus. The sequence continues at coordinate 30,882,430 of CM042014.1, forward strand.
TTTGGTGTATCAGGTAGAACATCTCTTAACCGCCTGAGATCAATAGCTCTAAGTTCTTGAACTATCCATTCCAAAAACTCCTACCAAAAAGTCAAAACATAAGTCTATTTTATTTACAATAAAAAAATTACCAAAACACCATTTTATTTTGATAATATATATAAACAAAATGAAATTTTATATGAAACTATGAGCCTTACCATTTGTTGCACTAGATAGATATTGAAAATAAAATTAGAAGTCATCAAATACAGGGCAGTCTTTTTCCAAGTTCAATTGAGAATTAAATAAGGTTTCATAAAAGCTAACATAAAGACTTACAGGTATGCTTGGTCCAAGTGGTTGAGAATCATACCAGAAGATGACAAATTTACCCTTCTTCAACACATTTAAAGTCAGAAGATGACAAATTTACCCAAATACCTATTGCCCAACATACTTAATATTCAGAAAAAAAAAAACATATTTCTTGTTAGTACATGTGTCAAAACAAAGTTCGTTGTCTATTCTGGAAGGATGGGTTGGGGTGGGTGGGGTTGGGTGGGGGTAGGTAGGTAGGGTGGGTGTGGATGTAATTTTGGGGATGTAGGTGAGAATGAGTGTGTGTGTGTGTTTTTGTATATTTTAGAAAAATTTTGGAAATAGAAAAATTTAGAAAACAATAATTTTGGATTTTCCAAACTTTTCCAAATTCTTTGTAATTTTGGAAAAATGAAAAATTTTCATTTTCTTGGAAAACTTTGGAAAAATTGACGAACTAAACGCGTTTTCCAAATTCTCATTTTTCTTGGAAAATTTTTCCGGAAAACGGAGCAGTTTTGCGCAACCAAACGCACCCTAAGGGGTGGGTGGGGTAAGGGTAGGGTAGTGTTAGGTGGGTGGGGTGGGTAGGATGAGGGTGGGTGGTGGGAGTGGGGTGGGTTAGGGGTGAGGGGTGGGGTGGGGTGGGGGTGGGGTGGTGGGTGAGGGTAGGGGTTGGGGTGGGTGGGGTAGGGTTAGGTGGTGGGTGAGGGTAGGGTAGGGTAGGGTGGGGTGGGGTGGGTGAGATGGGTAAAATATGTGTGGAGGTATTGTATTTTTGGAAAAATTTGGAAATAGAAAAGTTTGGAAAACAATAATTTTGAGTTTTCTAAGTTCTATGTAATTTTGGAAAATGGAAAATTTTCATTTTCTAGGAAAATTTTGGAAAATTTGATTAACCAAACGCGTTTTCCAGCTTTTCATTTTTCTTGGAAAACTAGAAAATTTTCCATAACCAAACGCACCCTAAGCGACCTCAAGAAAACGGTCCATGCAGCAAAGACGTAAGTACATTGCTATTATTGGTAAAAAGCAAATTACGATTGTTTGTAAAAGAAAGAGGTTTGCCTTTCATAAAGTGCATTCTTTATCATTTTATATTACACACTTTGGCAATGAGGCATTTACAAACCTGTAATTTGACATCGGGGGCTTGTGCTGTTTGGAAGAGTTTTTTGTAAACTTTCCATTTATAGTATTGTGGAGTGTTCTTAGCTGATTCAACAAATCATCCAGATTAGTCAGCTCAAACTCCATATCAATGATCCCCAACTGAAATTCAAATACAATAGTGTATATGAGAATCTTTTTCACATAAGAGCCAACAAATGGCCAAGATTGACAGACTCACTGGTAACATAACATATACGGTGTCCTGTTATTTTGCTTTTTTTCTCAAATTACACCCTGTATTTTTTAGTAAAGACATTGTACTCTGATAATTTTTGACAAATATAGAACTTTATCTCTCTTATCCTATTTATGGACAGTAAAATTTAAGAAACTTACCCAATTGATAAAGTTAATCATTATTTGGATGAAATTACAACTGATAAAGTTTATCATTATTTGGATGGCAATCCAACTTTGAACAGATTTTAAGGTTATAAGCCATATTATATATATATATATATATATATATATATATATATATATATATATATATAAAAGTTTGTTGCTCATTGAATTTCTTTTACCCAACCAAACATTTATATGCACTATGCAGTACAAAATATTTAATGTTAATCATGCTTCTATTTTCTCTGTAATAAATATAGCAAATCTGAAAATCAAAAGTAAATTTTCTATCGCTTAAAGATACCAGGATAAAAAATAAAGCAAATCTGTAAATCAAGCACAACAAGTTGGTTTATGTTATTCTTGTTTTTAATTTCTCTAAAATAAATATAAATCCAATGTATATTTTTAATTTGTGCCTTGATTTATTGTCTATATGAAGTTATGAGGGATGTCACATAGGTTCTATACAAAGCTGTTAAAGCGATTTTAATAAAGTACCACATGCGTATTTGGCTTGTATTGAATATGCAAATCAAAATGGATTTTAGGAACTTAGAAAAGTACAAGAAAATGACCTAAAAGTTGGAAAGGGTCCCAAAATTTGCTATTTTAAACCATTCATCAGCTGAATTTGGTTCATCCAAATACTTCCCTGTCCAAAGAAAATGGCAATTTGCCAAAGTTTTAGCAGACCAGATACATTTAATCACAATCTAAACAACAAATGAAACATGTGAAGGCGATTCTAAAGTTCAATAAGATCCTAGTAGTTAATCATGAAAATTGCCACAACAAGATTATTAGGTTCATAAATAATTAGTTAACTATATATAAAAAGTAAAAATAAACAGAGCACCATCTACATTATGTAGATTCCAAGAAACCGTGCCAAATAAATAAATTTAAGGGTGAAATAGCAAAGACATGGCTACGTCTTGATGATTTTTCTCCAGTCTAGTTATATAAATTGAAAAAATCTATATTTCAATTCCATTAGCGGTTGTAAAAAACGTAATCCCAATAGGATTTTGAATTTTTCATAAACGTTTACCTTGATTTGCGATGATTATTTTCGCAGAAGGCTGAGCATGGTGGTTGCGATGGGATTTTCGATGTGAAGGGAAAAAAAAAAAAGATTAAATGAAGCTTTGATGAGAATATGTAGGGTTGTTGAATGGAGAAAAAGGACAGCGGTGGTGGATTACAAATTGGCAAACGCAGAGACAAAGAAATAGCTATTTGTGTATGCATGTTTTAGAACTGAAGTAAATCGATTAGGGTTTGAAGGCGGTAGAGCCGACTGAAAAAATGGCGGTGTAAGTAGCGGAGTAGGGAAGAAAGGCGATGGACATCTCTTGACGCGCCAGAAAACCGATGATTGTGAATATCCAGAAGATAATCGGATTATCGAGAGTAGAAGTTGAAGATTGCTCTGCTTCTGACTACCACTTTTGATAATGTTTCATGGCTGCAGCTCTAACAACTTTCTTCTTTACCTGTCATAAAAGTTGTATAAATACATAGCATCAAATAAAAGTTGTAAGTTGGCGACAGAAACTGAAACCCCATGGATACATACTCTAACAAAGGATTCTTCGGATCGTCTTCCAGTGAGAAAAAGGGGGAGAGAAAATAGATGAGCCCTGATGCGAAGCGTGGGTGGAAAGAGAAGGAGTTTGAAGATAGGCAAAGAAAACACAAGACGAAGACATCATGAGTCAATAGTCATGACTCGACTTCAAGATCCATAGAACAGAGAGAATCGGCGGAGGGTTTGTGTGTTTGTTGAAAAACAGGGACGGCGTATCTGAAGGCGTTGATTAGCAATCCCTGCAAATCCGGAAGCATATAAAGTGGCGTGGATGCGATTTGAAGAGACATTCATCCGTTTGGAGGTGGAAAAGCGTCGTTCAAACTTCAACGTATATATACGTTGCCTAACGGACCCTGCAACCAAAATGAAAGAAGGAGAAAGAAAAGGTCGCTCTTACTTATACCCCCTCTAATATTTATATTTATTATTTATCTCCTCTAATATTTATATTTATTATCTTCTAATAGTTATATTTTTTTTAAATAACTATAATAATTACATTATAATTTTATTTTTTACCTATAATGATTATATTTTTTATTAAATGAAATATTAAAAAAAAACAATTTTAATCTATTTAATAAAGTATTTTTATAAAAAACTTTATTAGATCAAAATAAAAAAAATTAATATTAAAAATATTTTAAACATGTATAATAAAATATTTTTTATATCTTTTTTATTTTAAAATCTATAAAATAAGATATATTAAATAAATCAGTTTTATATTTATTTCATAAAATATTTTTAACCTACTTTTATTTTAGAATGAGAAAATTACAAATTTGGTTCATGTGGTTTGTCAAAATTAGTTAGTTTGGTTCAAAATGAATTTGGTATTTGATTAATACCACACGTCCAAAAAATTGATTTTTTGTAAGTTTGGTCCAATTCTTTTAAAAAAATCCCTAAAATGAATATTTTGTCCTTTCTATTTTCTTTTTTCATTTCCCTTTTATTTAATTTTATTAATTCTTATTTAAAATAAAAAAATCAGCCCACCATCACCCCTCCCTCCTTTCTTTCTCTCTCTCTCTCTCTCTCTAACCTACGCCTTCATTATGCTCGTCACCGTCTTTGTTCTTTGATCGGAAGTTGCAAAGGCGGCTTTCCTCCTGTACATGAAAACAATTTTCGAAAGATTCGAATGTGAAATCAATTAACCAGTCCCAATCGATTAATCATACCTTTTTCCTCCCTCTAGTATCGAAACTGCTAGTGATGCTCCAGCCAAGAAATCCATCGGGTTTGAGGATGAACACACACATACACACATAAATCGGTTTCCGAAAACAAAAGCCACATCCATACAAATCGATTTCAGGAATGAAACACACACACAAAAATGGAGTCTTGAGGATTAACATACACACACACAGAAATCAGATTCTACACATACACACACAAATCGATTCCAGATTCAACAATGTGTGAATCAGAACTGGAAATCCTAATTTTAAAACCAAATTGGAACTCAAAATCCCAAATTTTGAATTAGAAATCTAGATTTCTGCCCACCCGAAAGACAACACATTGAACACATACAAGAATTTTGGGTTTTGTTTTTTCTTGATCTGAATCCCTTACGAAATCGTATAGAATAAAGGTGTGATGACTGGCCGCGACTGTTGTAAACCCAGAGAAGACCTTCTTCTGTCCTTAAGAACGAAGATGATGATCCATGTTGGTATGGTTTCAGCAAAACGCGTTGATTTGCTTAAGTGGGTTTTGGAATTGGAGGGCTTTTCTATCAATACCAGAGGATTCACCTTTACGGTGTCGTCGTCGCCGTATTCTCTTCGACTTCGTATTCATCTCTTCATCTTCAGGATCGATTTCCGGTAGACTCTCTCCTATCTGATTTTTGAAAACCCTAACCCATCTAAAGACGGATTTGATGTTGTGATTTGCGATCTTAAACTGATTCATCTTGGTTTGGTTATGTGATCGAGCTATTGATTTGGGCATTTGTCATTTGCGCTTAGTTCCCGAGTTTTAGCATGGAGAGAAAAGGAAAGAAAAGAAAATAAGGAGAGAAAAGAAGGGAAATGAAATGAATTAAACAAAAGTTATATTTTCGTGCTCCCGAGTCGAAAGAAAAATTAAAGGAAATAAACGTTTTATGTGTTCCCGAGTGGAAAGGAAGGGAAATGAAAGTTATAATTAAGTGTTATTTTTACCAGTAATTTCCTTTCCTTCCAAATCTTTCCAAATCGGAAGGAAAGTTAGGAGAGAATATTAACACTCCCATTCCTTTCTCTTCTTTCCACTTCCTTCCGTAAAAAAAACTCGGGAACATAAAAACTTATCTTTTCCTTTCAGTTCCATCCATTTCTTTTCCTTTCTCTCGTTAAATGAGACTCGGGAACACAGTGTTGGAGTTTTGTTATCTGGTAGATTGCAAAAACTCCGAGTTCAGCCCCACGATCTTCATGTGAGTGAGAGAGAGAGAGAGAATGTGTGTGTGTGTGTGTGAGAGGAGGGGAGGAAGGGGGACGGTAATGGTTAGCGTGGGTTTTTATTTCTTCTTTTGTTTTTTTTTAAATCAGCAAACCATGAAATAAATTAAGAAAAAAGAAAAAAAAAATTGTAAGGGCAAAATAGTCATTAGTCAATCAATGTATTTTTTTTTAAATTAGACCAAAACCGCAACAAAATTCTATTTTTAGACCAGTGGTGTTAGTTCAAAACTTTTTGGGCCGAAATAGCAATTTTTTGGGAACCACATGGACCAAAAATGCAATTTTCTCTTTTAGAAACTTAAAAAAAGATTATGGAAGTTATACATAGAAATATATATTTTGTAAAGTACGATTAAATAAACTAAAATTTACTATTAATAAAGAAAGCTAAAACAATGGTTGATACCACAATTCATAAAGTGGAAAACCCTAATCAAGGGTCAAAGATGCTAGTCGCCTCTCATTCTTATCTCCATTTTTCTCATCTTTCCGTCGGCCACACTCATCGTTGGCAATAGGTTATCCCTCACCGCCTCTTTGTCGCTCTTGACCTCTCAAAATCGAGCTAACATCAATCGAAACCTGATGATTGTTGTCTCGCCGATGCCGGTTTCACTGGTGGCCGACGTCGGATCTCTGACATTGTTTGCCATCGCCATCTTCGATAAATTCACTTGTTCTCTCTCTCTCTCTCTCTCTCTCTCTCTCTCTCTCTCTCTCTCTCTCTCTCTCTTTTTGTGATCACAGAGTGTTTTGGGTTAGCTTGGTGGCCTAAGATTTTGGTGGTTTGGATATTGGTGGTGAGAGGTTTTATGTCGGAAATCAGTAGCCGAAGGATGTTGGTCAGGAGTCAAAGTCGGAGTTATACTATAAAATGCAGAAAACCTACCTATGTTTGCTTGTTGGGTAGAAAAACTAATGTTTGCTTGTTGGGTAGAAAACTATTGTTTTTTTATTAGCAGTTTATCTTTGTTTTTTTAGGTATGTTTTTTGTGATAGTTCATGTTAATACACTAAAATATATAATAGACTTTAATATTTTTTGCTTTAATTTTTATTTTTTAAAAAGTTAACTTTAATTTTATTGGAGGAGAATATTTAAAGTTTCAAAAATTTAACCGTAAAAAGTTGTTCACCAAAAAAATAATAATGAAAAGGGTAATGACAACAAATCAGGTTTATAGATAGTAGGACCCGAGAAAAATGGTTATTTTATATAATAAGTATATTTATATTAGGTTATTACTCTATACAGGTTGAAAATAAAAATAATAAAAATAAATAACAACATACAAACATATACACAAAAATATTAACTAATAAATCATAAAACAAAAAGTATTTAGATGTATTTTATTAGAAACCTAAGTATGAAATACTAAAATTATAACATAGTTAGGGTTGCAAATGAGCTGAGCCGGCTCGTGAGCTACCCGGGACCGGCTCGATAAAAGCTCGGCTCGAGACCGATTTTAAATGAGCCTGAGCCGAGCCCGAGCTTAAATATAAGGGTCGTTTATTAAACGAGCCCGAGCCGAGCCTGTGTCACCAAGCTCGATTAGGCTCGCGAGCTCTAAACGAGCCTATACATAATATATAATATTTATTTTATATATGTATATATATATATATATATGTATATATATATATATATATATATATATATATATATATATATATATATATATATATATATATATATATATATATATATATATATATATATATATAACATATAGGGAATAGTGAATATATATAACAGCCATATATAACCTTAGGTGTAGAACCGGGAGACCACGTCGTTTTGATCTGGAAATCACATTTTCGTCCAACCCTTTTTCTGCCAATTATACGTAAAATTTAAGAAAAAAAAATCGATGATTGCATAAACAACTAATCGCGATTTCAAAGCCAGTCGTTACTCCCACTGTCTTCCACGTTCAATCGATTTTCTCCCTTGCATGTTCAATTGCTCCTCGGGTGGTATCAGGTACGTACGTGTTGCTTCTGCCTTCCCATAATTGAATTGCATGATTTGACTTCTACATCTATCATCTGTTGACTTCTGCTTCAATAAATCGAATTACTTCTAGTCAATTATCGATATCATTAAGTTGTATCTATTATCTATGTAACACCCCAATTTTTTTACACAATTTTTTTTTTTTTTTTTTTTACAAACCTTATTGCAACGTTTGAAAACAAACCATGTATTTACATTACAAACGGGGTATCACGAATTTGTTTCACAACCACGGTTCAAACCTGTTTATTATACATTATTATACATCAGAAGCTACGGTCCCACACGATTCTTTCAACGTCCTTCCTGTTACCTGAGTACATAGCATTTTAAAATAAAATACGTGAGACATAATGTCTCGTGAGTATTATGGGTTTAGACCCGAAACAATTTATCAATTATATCATTATCCTTTAAATTTCCAAGTTTTACATTTCCTGTGAGCGCACCCACAGGTACTCATTATTTCATAATGGTACATTCCTACGAGCGCACCCGTAGGTTTTATACGAGACGCACCCGTATAACTACTTCCCCAATAGCATGAAACGGATTCATCTATCAAGGTAAGACAACTACTTCGCGACGGGAGGTACCATCCCAGTAGTGTCTTATTGCCACCCCTACCGCAGCAGGCCGTGGTCTTTATCCGGATACTAAAACAACTTATCGTCATAAGCCAATCACATTGTATTTCTGGTTCCATTACTTTCACATTATAATCATACTTTTAAAGACATAAATCACCTTGACTCCAAAATACTTTAAATAAAATTCATTTAGCTATGTACTCGAAAATCCACATAACACTCACCTCGGTTCAGTTAATCGTTTACACCTCTTTTTCCTTCGCTCGGTTCACCGTATTTGAACCACCACCTATTTTTACAAGATATACGTTTATATTCAATTCATATATATAACAACTCACTTACAGCACAAGAGTGTCATACGAGGCTACTACGGGTTATAATAAATGTATAACTATTAATAAATTTGTTTAACGGTTTTCTTCCGAAATACGCGTATTCTGCTACAGTACCCCCGAGGGGTCGTATTTCAGCTCCGACTCTTTTCCATGAAATCTTAAGCCATATTAGACTTGTGTTTCAAATTTGGAGTTCATTGGACAAGTCTAGCTCAAATTCCAAAATTTAGTTTTTACATGAATAGTGGATTTCGCCTCTGCCGCTACAGTGATTTTTCCGCAAGGTCGAATTACGGATTTGACCATTCCCGACATATTCTTATACCATGTTAAGGTTATGTCTGAAATTTCAGGTCAATCGGACATGTCTAGCTATGGTTTCTAACGTTTGAGTTATTTGAAAATTTTAACATTTTTGGTCCCTGCCCAGCCCCTGACTGAAGGCGCACTGCGCCTGGGCGCACCCCGCCCTGGTCCTGGGCGCACTGCGCCTGGCGCCTGGGCAGACTCCTGATCAGTCGCGATTTGGCACTGTAGCAGGCAGTTTTGAGGCATTAAGGTCTTATTCTATGTCTTAATCACCTGGGGTTTGTTCTAGGACTAAAACCCTTGACTAATAACACATTTTAAGCTATTAAAAACACCTTAATCACACAAATTCGTGATTTAGGGTTCTTGAGCAATATTCCAATTTCTCTATAATAGCAACCTACTTTGCTATTTTTAAAACTTGTTCTTGCTATATAGACATGTTTTAAGACCAGAAATCATATGCACTTCATGGGTTATGACTTAGATTACAAATTTCAGTCCACTCTATGGACACCCATCAAGAACATACAAAAGCTTGGTAGAAACCTTAATTACTAACCTTGATTTAGGATAATATCTTGATTTCTTGCTAGGATTCTCTTTGCTTCCAATTGCTTGAGTTCTCCCGTGTCTCCAGCTCTCAACCCTCTCCCGAACTCTCTACTAACTTCTGGAAGAATGAAGTAATATCTCCTTATTTTATATTTACTCTTTTTATTATATATTTGCACATTTAGTCCCTAGTTTCTTCCTTTTATTCAAAAGGAGTCCAAAAGCTCACATCTCTACAAACCAAGTTCCATTAGCTACCCCTTTTAACATTTTCTTGACATTTTGGTCATTTTTATGCCAAATGACCAATTTGCCCTTTTTGGTCAAATTTCACTATTCATGCGGTAAAAACTCCAACTTTCTTATAAACTTTTATTTCTTATGTTATTATTTCACAACTACATATTATTTTACATATTAATCTCATAACGTGTCAAAAGACCGTTTTACCCCTTTTACAACTTTTCGCCCTTTTCGCCCGATTATTTTACATATTTTATTACAAGTTTTACGGGTTCTTACAATCTAGAATCGATTTTACTAGAAATTGTGAAGCACCCACTTATTAATTTGTCGAATTGCATGATTTCTACTTCTACGTCTATCATCTTTTGATTTCTGCTTCAATATGTCAAATTGCTTGTAGTCAATTATCATATATGTAAATTGTATCCGTCATCTAGAATAAAATTTTCTCTGTTTTGGACAATTGATGTTGGTTACTGTTACATTTTGTTTGTTTGCTCTAATTGTAGTCCTCTTCTTGCTCTTATTTGAATTTTGTTTTGCTCTTATTGTAGTTCTCTTCTTGCTACAGCGAATGATGTATGAAACTCAAGAAACTGATCAACCTATCGAGGCACAAACAATTGAAGATATTGATGCACATGGTTATCTGGAATCAGCAACTGAGTTGAAGGACATAAATGACGATGATGTGAATCTTGGACGTGATAAAGGTGAAGGTAATGATCTAAGTGATATTGGGAAGGTTTTTGATACACTTGACGATGCATATACATTTTACAATGATTATTCGTTTTTACATGGATTTGGTATACGTAAACATTTTAAATTTAAGAACAAGACATCAAACGAGCCTTATCGGAGGAGATATGTATGCGACAAAGAAGGTGAAAGGTAATGATTCAAGTGGGAATGAGATAAAACGTCGTAGAGAGGTCAGAACTGGATGCAAAGCGATGCTTCGAGTTTCAAAACAGAAGGATGGGAAATGGATTGTGGACATTTTTAATGACACACACAATCATGACTTGAGCATGACACCAACGAAGGTAATGAAGCATAGATCTCATGGGAAGTTCCATCGTTCAATGGAATGTAGATCTCTTATGGTGGAACTTGGTCAAGCAGGGTTGAAGCCTTGTCAGATTAAAAAGGCTATTAATGTATTGAAAACCTCAAATGAAGCAGATGTTACTTCAAAGCAATGTGCTGATGTCTTATCCGAGCAACGAAAAGAGTATAAGGGAAAGGAGTTTTACAGACTTATAAGGCATTTTCAAGATAAAGCATTAGTTGATAATGATCAGTATTTTGTTGTTGACTTGTGTGATGATGGATGTCCTCGAAATATCTTTTGGGCTGATGGAAGATCAAGAGATGCCTATACTAAGTTTGGAGATGTCCTTGTGTTTGATGTCACTTATATGACAAACAATTTCAAGATGTCATTTGCTCCCTTTGTAGGGGTAAACCATCATGGGCAATTTATACTTTTTGGTGGAGCATTGCTAGAAAACGAAAAAGAAGAAACGTTTGAATGGTTATTTGAGAATTTCTTAAAATGTATGTTTAGCAAGTATCCAAAAGTAATTATTACTGATCAAGACAAAGCTATGGGTAATGCGATAAAAAAGTGTTTCCAAACACTCGACACCGCTTTTGTGCATGGCATATTAAAAAACATGAGTCAGAACACCTTCGACCATTTGTTGCCCGTTATAGTGATTTTCAGGAATCATATAGAGATTGGGTAAACAGTGACACCATCGAAGAATTTGAAACGAAGTGGGAAGTGATACGTGGTAAGTATAAAGTAGAAAGTAATTGTTGGATAAGTGAAATGTATAACCAACGGATACATTAGGCTAAAGCCTTCTTTAAAGATATTTTTGTGGCCGGTATGACAACCAGTGGACGAAGTGAGAGTATTAATTCGTTTTTTGATGGATATGTCAATTCAAGGACCATGTTGAATGAATTTGTATTACAATATGAGAAAGCAGTTGAGTCTCGAAGGGCCGCCGAAGAAGATGAAGACTTCAAGACTATGAACTCAAGGGCAATTCTTTCTTCTGTGCATCCAATTGAAGCAAAAGCAGGTGAGTCCTATACTAGAAAACTTTTTGAGATTTTTAAAAACGAATGGGTGGAAGCCACTAGCAATTTAACTCATGAGACTTTAAGCAAAAGTTAAGAAGAAATAACATATAGAGTTGGGAAACTGAACGTTGATAAAACATATTGGCGAATTGTAAGCTTTCGTTCTAACAGTCTGTCACGTGTTCTTGTGCCAAATATGAGACACATAGGATTTTATGCAAGCATTGTTTATATGTGATGAAGAAGAGGCATGTTGACACACTTCCTAGTCACTATATTTTACCTCGGTGGACTCTAAATGTTAGGTACAAGGTGGGTAATAGTAGTATCAGACTCGAAGACATGAATAATGAAAATGGGGTTAGTGCACTCACTTTATGGTGTGTTCGGTCAAAATTTTCCAAAGTAATTGAACAAGCAAAAGACTCCCCTTTAAAGATTGAAAAAGTCAATACTGTATTGGTAAAGCTTTTAGATGATTTAACAATTCGAGAAAAATGTAAAACATTTGAAATTGCATCTCAAGGTTCTTCCGTTAGAATTTCACAAGTAGATAAGACGCCTCAGTTATGTGTCTGGGATCCTCTTGGTCCGACTAATACGAAAGGGCGTCCCAAAAATGCAAGTAGTATAAAGTCTTCTTTAGAAATGTCGAAAAAGTGAACATGTTCTTATTGCCAAGGATTGGGTCACTATGCTACTAGTTGTTCAAAAAGAAAGGTAGTTATGATACTTATATAATTTTTCTTGATTTTCCTACTCTCATACTTATATTAATTATTTTGTGAAATTTTGCATGTATAAATGGATGAATCGTTGCAAGAGAAACATGGATGAATCATTGCAAGAGAAACAATGAGGAGGTGGTTGCCATTTTTTGTGTTTTGGATGGATGCTGTGAAGTACAAAAGAATCTTGGATTGAGCTGGAATGAAATTAGTTAGATAATTTAAATTTTATGTTTTGTTTAGAATACTAGAAATTCTTTTTTTATTATATGTAAGTACGTTGCTATTTCGGACGACAAAAAAGTATAAGTAGGATGCTATTTTGTCATTACTTGTTATTTTGTCAAAAAAGTATAAGTAGGATGCTATTTAAGTTAAATATGAAAGTACGTTGCTATTTCGGATAACATGGAAGACTACGTGGTAATTATGTTAAAAATATAATTAACTTGTTATTTTTGTCAAAAAAAATATAAGTAGGATGCTATTTAAGTTAAATATGAAAGTACGTTGCTATTCCGGATAACATGGAAGACTACGTAGTAATTATGTTAAAAATATAATTAACTTGTTATTTTTGTCAAAAGAGTATAAGTATGATGCTATTTAAGTTAAATATGAAAGTACTTTGCTATTCCGAATAACATGGAAGACTACGTGGTAATTATGTTAAAAATATAATTAACTTGTTATTTTTGTCAAAAGAGTATAAGTAGGATGCTATTTAAGTTAAATATGAAAGTACGTTGCTATTTCGGGTAACCTTGAATAGTATGTCAAAAAGTTGTTGATTTGGTTACCCTATGTCAAAAATATAATTAACTTGTTATTTTTGTCAAAAGAGTATAAGTATGATGCTATTTAAGTTGAATATGAAAGTACGTTGCTATTTCGGATAACATGGAAGACTACGTGGTAATTATGTTAAAAATATAATTAACTTGTTATTTTTGTCAAAAGAGTATAAGTAGGATGCTATTTAAGTTAAATATGAAAGTACGTTGCTATTCCGGGTAACCTTGAATAGTATGTCAAAAAGTTGTTGATTTGGTTACCATATGTCAAAAATATAATTAACTTGTTATTTTTGTCAAAAGAATATAAGTAGGATGCTATTTAAGTTAAATATGAAAGTACGTTGCTATCTCGGGAAAATATGAATTTACATTGCTACTTTTTATATAGGCTCAATGTTGGCTAAATGTCCATAGACCAAGTCTACCAATAGGACAAACTTCAAATTTTGACCTTTTTAATTAGATCACACACGGTATGTACTAAAAATTGTATTTGTAACTCCTAATTTGCTTTTTTCCATGTGCAGTTCCTCTTCACTTGTTTTCTTGAATTTCCATCAATCTTCACAGCATACACAACTTTGCAACTTCTAGTTGGTCCTGCAAATGAAAATGTAAAGTGTTAGTTAACGAGTGGCTAACTTAACAGAAATAGTTATTGTTTACTTAAAATGTCACGGGTCAACCGGTTAGCATGTGTTTCTATTGCTCTTTAGAGTCTTCTTTTTGAACAGTGAATACTTTCCAGTAAACTACATTAAGGGTCTGCTTCATGTCACATATGTCTTTGCCCAAACATCTGAACATCCCGCAGCCTTGCTTGTTGCTTCTGATATCTCTCTCTGGAATATGGATCTTAATTTGTTAAGACCATATTGGAGAAAAACGATATTTTGTTTAGTACCTTAAATCACGTGAGAATCTGAAATTGCGACTGATATTGAGAATTTAGAAATTGATTTTGCCGACCTTGAAGACTGGAATCGAGAATCTGAATTAAGCTATCGAAGTCACCTCCAAGCTATTTACTTGATTTCTCTCAGACATTCTATCAAACACCTGATGTGCTTTACTAATCAACTACTTAGCATAATGATTTTATAACCGAATCAAACTCATTCTGGCCGACATTTGGCTAATTTCAATTATGTGCCAAAGAGACATCAATACAGATACCAAAAAATACGAATTGATAAACTGAAACAACATATGCTATCAAGTAATGAACTAGATTAGGAAATATTAAAGAAAGAATGAGAACATACTTTTAGAAAAGATGGGAAATCGAGGAGAGGATTAGAGGCAAAGATGCGATTCTCGAAAATTAAAGAAGGAAAAACCGATTAGGGCTTGAAATCGGTTCTTGCAGGTCACGTTTTTCTTCAAATCGAGGCAAGGAGGAGCTGCTACAGCAGCTTTCGACGACAACAATGAGAAGACGGTGGCGAGGTTGTGGAACAGAACAGATGTGGGTGAGGTTCTTCGAATTGTGATAAGAGAAAAAAAAACGGAGGATTTATTTTTTTTATTGAAAAAAGTGGCCTAGTTCTACACCTAAGGTTATATGTGGCTGTTATATATATTCACTATTCCTATATATATATATATATATATATATATATATATATATATATATATATATATATATATATATATATATATATATATATATATACATATATATATATATATATATATATATATATATATATATATATATATATATATATATATATACATATATATATATATATAGTTAGGATCAAATGTGGATTGCAAGTATTGTGTGAGTGTGTGATGAAATATGGAGCGTCAGATCGAAACGATCTACGATTCTAGATTCAGGGTCTTAAACGTAAATATATAATAATTAATTAATCAGTTTTTACAATTAGACCCCTGAAAATGGTATTTTAGTCTATTAATCAAGAATTAAAAAAGGAAGTTCATTTATTATCTCCTAATTTGGTGGGATTTCATTAAATAATTAATTTTGTTAATAATTATTATATTAAATTTAAATATGTATTACCGGATTATTAATTACAATAAATATATTTAAAAAATCATATTACAATGAATACATGTCGCCATTCAATCATTCTTAAAAACCACGATTTCATTCTTAAAGAATATTAGAACCATTTATAGCACAAACCAACCATTCTTATAATATAAACAAGAACATATACAATATTCTTGTAGAATATACACAACATTCAATACTAAAACAATAATATATACAATATTTTTGAAGAATATACAGAAATTATGTATCAAGTATAAAAACATAATTAACTATATACAGATTCTGTGAGAATGAGATCTGATGATTTTCTCTATTCTAAAAGAATATTGTTGTTTTTGTAAGCTCAATCTTGAAATTCTGACAGAATATTGTTGTATCACCACATCCATTCTGAAATAATATTGCTGTCTTTGTTAGCTTAACCTTGAAATTCTGAAAGAATATTGCTTGTTCACCGCATCCATACATCAGAAGAGCCTTAGAATTTAACAGAAACATCATTGCCACACAGATCCTTGAGCATTTAATTACCAACATATAATATACAATTTTAACACAAAGGCTGTTGTGAGCAACAATCAATGCAAAACCTATAATACTAAAAGTTGGAAAACTATTTGCATCGACTAACGTGAACAAAATAAATCCACCATGGCTTCCATAACAATAATAGGTAAACGTAGAAACAATTTCATTTAAAAAGACTAAAACATAAATTTAGGGTACCAATTTTATGAACTTTTCAATACCTTCGTTGATTTGAACATGAGTTGATAAGATGCCATTTTGACAAACTCTTGCATGATTGATTCTGTTAATTTAACATTCCTTAAAGCCACGAAATCACCTAATTTGAGTTATGGTTTGTCGCATGATTTCTTTTTCTTTGAGGTCTGTGAAATCAAAGATTATAGAACACATGCCGACTTTTTTTATGAATAAATCTAGCTTTTTATTACTTGAAGCATCTTTGAAAGTTAGTAAAGCTTCAAAAGAAACACTTACAGGTGTACCATTGCGGAAATTATTCTTTCCTCGATTAAGCTTTCATAATTCCCAATTCCTAAATCGTTTCTCTTTAAGCTTGAAGACGTTGAATTTGGGGTTACGGTGTCGTAAGATTCTTTAATACCTTTTGGGTATCGAATCTTTATTTGGTTTTCTGACTCACGCTTCTTCTCCGCCACGGTCTCTTGTTCAACCGTCGGCCGTTTCATCTGCACAGGTGGCAGGCGAAGGTGTGCGACGGTATGAAAAACGGTGGAAGGCGGAGGTCGGCGTCTATTTTAGAGGGTGGAGGAGGTCGAAGTCATGTCCTTCTTCTTGAATCAATTAGGGCGGAGCCGTATGGAACCGCATAAATTAGTTGGAAGCAACGTGAAATAAGGAAACGGGTGGATATTTTCCTAAATTAGTGGTGATATATTATAAGTAATTAATTAATGATTATGTTAGTTTACTATTATGCCATATACAAGTGATTGGTCCAGAATTGCTCATACACTCACACAATAATTAGTCTTCCACATGTAATATTAGGGGTGCAAACGAGCCGAGCCGAGCCCGAGACTGACCAAGCTCGGCTCGAGCTCGTGAAGAAAATATATAGGGCTCGGCTCGGGCTCGGGTCGTTACGAGCTTTATGGACCTAAGCTCGGTTCGGGCTCGTTAAGAAATACACAGGCTCGGCTTGGGCTCGGGCTCGGCTTGTTTAATTCTTAACAAGCCTAAACGAGTTTAAGCTCGGCTCGAGCTCGTTAACAAGCTCGTTTACTCTAATGCAAGAAAATAACAACTTACTTAATAACTTATATTCTAAGTCCCTAAATGATTAAATGATTAGATACGTTTTAATTCATATATATATATATATATATATATATATATATATATATATATATATATATATATATATATATATATATATATATATATACATATATATATATATATATATATATATATATATATATATATACATATATATATATATATATATATATATATATATATATATATATATATATATATATATATATATAAGTTATTAAGTAAGTTGTTATTTTCTTGCATTAGAGTAAACGAGCTTGTTAACGAGCTCGAGCCGAGCTTAAGCTCGTTTAGGCTTGTTAAGAATTAAACAAGCCGAGCCCGAGCCCAAGCCAAGCCTGTGTATTTCTTAACGAGTCCGAACCGAGCTTAGGTCCATAAAGCTCGTAACGACCCGAGCCCGAGCCGAGCCCTATATATTTCTTAACGAGCTCGAGCCGAGCTTGGTCAGGCTCGGGCTCGGGCTCGGCTCGGCTCGTTTGCACCCCTAATATTACATAGTACATACAACAATTAATATAATATATTATCATTTGAAAAATCACAATACAATCTACTTCTATCTTAAATGACAAAAGCATACTCAAATTCATAAATTTTGAAACACTTATTTTTATACATTTTTTTTTGCATTCAGCACAAACTTAAAAGGCTTAAATCAAATAAATAGCATTATAATTTTACTTCTTTTATTTGTTATATATATATATCTACTTTCATCTCTTCATATGCAAAACAACATCTATATACATTGCTAAAAATTAGGATAAACCAACAAAGTATATTACCCATCGTAAATACATAAACACATATAAAAACAAATTAAATGTGTATATAATGACACATAAAATATAAAGAAAATTATCACATGCAAAAGTATACCGATAAAATCGAAGAGATTTCAAAAAAGTAAAAGAACGTTTACATCCATATTATAAAGAACATGCAATCTATCAACAAAATATAAATATGTTGTTGTTTTAGGTTATTGTCATATTTTTCCGGTTAAAAGTATAAGCATCTTGTCAGTTTGGGTTATAGTATAAATATATGGGATAATTTCATATATCATAAATAAATATCAAAATATAATATTTGTCCAACCTAATATCTAATTATCATATATATACCCTTAATAAACTTCCAAAATATCATATTTGTCCAACCGAATATCTAATTATCACATATACCATTTATAAGCTTCCAAAATATCATATTTGAAATATATATATATATATATATATATATATATATATATATATATATATATATATATATATATATCATTTTTATAATCATTTTGTGTAATTTAAAATCATTATAAATATAAGAAAAATATGAAATAACCAAAATACCCCCACTTCTATTTTGTTGGAATACTTTCAATCTTTCAATCAGACTTCTCGCACAAACACGTCATTGGAAAGGGAAACAAAAACAATACAACTTGGGGGGAAGGGCGACTCTGTCATTATCACTGTCTATATTCGTCATCTACCACCCACCCTTCTTAGTCGTCGTTCGCCGTACTTAGTTGTAATAAATAATCATTTTCAGCATCGATTTCCATCTTCAGCAATAATCATCTACACCGATTTCCATCGTTAGCCGTACTTTTTTACCGTCTATTGTAGTTAGTTATCGTCGATAATCATCTGAAGATGGAAATCGATGCTAATTATTGTGTCGCTCTTCCCCCAGGTTGACGGAAACTCACGCCATCGTGACACCAACGTGGGATCTCCCAGTTCTACAACGTTGCATCTACATCATATCACACTGTCTTATGAAGACGAATACAACAAGTGCATTAGTCTTTTTTCCAAATGCACCGAATTGAGGAATCTGTGGTTAAGTAGATTCACGATGATGGGAACTGATGTTATCAATATTTTGTCATCCCCGACTTTGTATTCTGACACTTGAAAATCGAGAATCGGGGTTGGAGGATGTGAATGTGGTTACACCTCAACTCAAGAAATTGAGTATTATACGTTGTGGTTATAGGAAGCATTTGATTTGTGCACCTGGCCTTACCTCATTGGTTGTGAGAGAGGATTATCCTTTGGAGCATTCTACACAAGATTTTCGTTCTTTGGAGAAGCTGCATTTCGGCCGTTTTACACAAACATGAAACTTGCTCGTGAAACCTTTTCTTTGCTCAATGCCTCCACAAGGTCATATTTCTTACACTTGACTATGAATTTCTGGAGCTTCTTTCTTCATCCATGAGACGAATATCATAACATCAACCTCTCGGTTTGCTAACTTAAACATATTAAAGTTTATACCGAGCTACCCACCAAGGGTATACTTGGAAGTAAAAAACTATCAGCCGAAGACTTGTCAAAGTGTCATCTTCACAACGGTCTCACGTGAGGTATTGATGCTCTTTTTTTCACCAACTGAGTTAAATTTATATGCACATTTTCACTTACTTTTTGTAATAAATTAAATTAACTAACTTATTATTGGAAAAATGTTATAAAAACCCTTAATTTTGGCATATTTGCCAATTTTAAGTTCACTAAAGCCTAAATTTTGTAAAAAAAAAAGTTCATTTTTACCATTGAAATATGTTATAGCATGTTTTCAGGTTACTGTAAATTGAATTTCACATAAAAACCCATAAATTTTCAATTTTTCTACGTTTTTACCCTATTTTTTTCCATATTATACCACCACCACCTCCTCCCACCACCATTGCTGCCACCGACCACTACCCACCACTTTTGTCGCCACACCTACCGCCATCGTTGCCAGCACCCACCACCACCTAAGAAGCAATCAGCGATTGAAATTGAAAGTGAAACTAGGGAAATTATGGCATAGATTAAGCAAGGGAAAATTGAAGAATTACTGAAAAAATGGAGGAATATTCAAGGATTAGTGCCTACAACTCAGATTTATCATGACGAGACTTGTGACATAATTTCATCGTTGATCCACACTAAAGAATTGGTCATTGACCTGCCTGCATCAAAGAGGGTTGTGATGCAAGTAGTTTTTTTCTAGTATGTGTCATGATCTTGCCATTCTCATGAATAAAATTTTACAATTATTATATATTCATTAAGGGATCGATGATAAAGTAAAATTTGAATTGTTGGATGATGTTGGGGAGATTATTTTTAATTATTATTTATTGCGAATGAAATTAACTCACATTACAGCTCATGTTTAGCTTTTCAATGCAGTACTTTCTTCAGTAATTGTGTTATTTTGGTTGTTCCCCACATGAATAATTTTTTAAATTGTTCAATATTTTTTTCTTGTCTATAACAAATGGATTCTAATATGTAAATGATTGTTTCCTATATTCTTTAGCAGAGATTAGATATAAATATTATTCTTTATATCTTCTATGCAAATATTAGATATAGATAGTACTCTTTAGCATGTACGACGAATTACTCACAAACTCGCAATGATCGTTTCCCAATAAACAACTGCTTGCCTAATGTTTATGAGATTATTTAGTTTACCTTCCAACTTTATCTCTAATATGTACATAGTGTGGACTGGATAGCAGTAACATCAGTTGTTATTGTAGAACAACTAAAGTCATTAATAATCAACAATAGAGCGCGTACGGAGGATAAGAGCTGAGCATCTATGTCAGAGCCTGAAGTTGGCAGAAAATGTAGTTAGCACGAAAGTTGATATGGTGACAGGGCCGAAGTAGACTTGGATTGATTATTGATATATGTAATCTCTTGTTGAATTCCATATATTTTAGCGTTTAGA
This sequence comes from Cichorium intybus, assembly GCA_023525715.1. NCBI lineage: Eukaryota > Viridiplantae > Streptophyta > Magnoliopsida > Asterales > Asteraceae > Cichorium > Cichorium intybus. The sequence goes on from CM042014.1 coordinate 30,903,599, forward strand.
TCACCAAGGAGGGATCGAATTTGGATGTGAGATCTGGACAGTTGTAAGACGAGAAAACAAAGTAACTATTAGTGATACCTCACCCATGATGTGTTGTTGCAGTATGGGATCAGCGACAACAAAAAATGAGACTTGTATCTTCAGATTTTTTGTACTAAAGACATTGGAAATCCATGCAAGATGTGTAGAAGAAATTTGGTAGGATGATTTTTTCATAAAATTTGGTTTAGTCTGGGAAAAGGTATATTCACACAGCATGAAGAGTAGACCTTAGGCTGTTGATGTGGTGTCCTGCTGAAGTACGTCTCCACCTTGTTAAGAGGGTGAAGAGGGTTTAGGTCGATCAATGGGTTCTATACCAAATTCTTCAGATGTAACATCATCGCATTTAGTGTGTCTTCGTCTATTCAGCTTTCTTCAAGAGTATACATGTAGCTAAAGGTAGCTTAGACATTATCAACTTTGAATTACTTAGTGGGGAATTAGTAACTAATGGTAGAGCATTGTCATGTAAATACCGATGACAAGCTGATATGGGGGAAGGATTTATTTAGATATCCATGAATAAAAGCAGTATTGACATCTATTTGATAACCTCTTGTAAGTGGCATATACAAGTAACAGTCTAATGGCTTCTAGTCTTGCAACAGGAGGAAAAGCTCCATCATAATACAAGCTTTAAAACTGATGAATACTTGGGCTACCAATCTGGTTTTATTCTTTGTAATCACACCATTTTCATCCATTTTGTTTCTATAAACCCATCATATACATTTTTTTGAAAAGGGAAACATTTTATAAGCCAATAAACTATAAAAAAAAATGATATTATAACCATCAAATTACACACACACACATATACATATACAAACACACACACACACACACACACACACACACACACACATATATATATATATATATATATATATATATATATATATATATATATATATATATATATATATATATATATATATACACTATTGTTTTATTTTCATTTTATGTACATAAGACTAGTAGTAATTCTCAAGCTTGTAAGAAGTACGCCATGGCGGGAAGGCGCTATTATGATGTCCTGGAACCTTCACTGCAGTGATGTTAGGCATGGTGCAAGCCAAAGTAGAGTAAGGCACACAATGACACGTTATGGAGGGAGGACGCACCATTTTTCGTTTTTTATCAAGCATGAAACTATTGTGCTTTTATTAACTTTTTGTTATTAGTTTTCAATATCACACTTATGTAAACTTTGTATAAATGTATAATTATTTTGATTTGAATGACTAACTCGCACATCCTTTAAATCTACTCCTAGATCTATACATTTGTCTTAAATGAAACTTAAACTTTTAACCTGGTTAAGCCAACCTTTTCGACAACTCATATTGCCTCTAGGCCACATGCTCATTGGCATATCAACAATTATCTGATTTCTTTTCTTTTTGTAACGATTGAGGCTGTTTAGTATGATTGCGTGATAGTCGAGAACATGTATATATGTATATATAAACTTATAAATTATATACATAATTGCCACATTAAATCACGCCGCTTAAAAGACATAATTACTCGTAAAACTTGAAGTTTGACATTGCCTTTATCCCATCAATTTCATTCACCCAATTTGAAACCCTGTTTTTTTTTCATTTTTGTTTCTCTTTTTTATAAACGGCTCATAGTTTAATTCTAACTAGCATATATGTAGGGGTGCAAACGAGCCGAGCCGAGCCTGACCAAGCTCGGCTCGGGCTCGTTAAGAAATATATAGGGCTTGGCTCGGGCTCGGCTCGTTACGAGCTTTATGGACCTAAGCTCGGCTCGGGCTCGATAAGAAATACACAGGCTCGGCTCGGGCTCGGCTCGTTTAATTCTTAACAAGCCTAAACGAGTTTAAGCTTGGCTCGAGCTCATTAACAAGCTCGTTTACTCTAATGTGTATATATATATATATATATATATATATATATATATATATATATATATATATATATATATATATATATATATATATATATATATATATATATATATATATATATATATATATATATATATATATAACCATCTCCTGATGGCCGAGTTGGTAGCTTTCCCACCTTTCCATAGGAGAGGTCAAGGGTTCGACTCTCACCGGTTTCAATTAGGGATGGCCACCGGTACACCCAAAGGGTGGGTTGCCTGGCACATGAGTTTACTGGGTGTTCATGTTGCCCCGAGGTTGGGTCAGTCGGGTCGTCCAAAGGACGGGTCGGGTGGCTTCCTCGGTTATATATATATATATATATATATATATATATATATATATATATATATATATATATTTATATATATATATATAATATTATATTATATATAGGCTCGTTTAGGGCTCGCGAGCCTAATCGAGCTTGGTGACACAGGCTCAGCTCGGGCTCGTTTAATAAACGAGCCTTATATTCAAGCTCGGGCTCGGCTCGGGCTCGTTTAAAATCGATCTCGAGCCGAGCTTTTATCGAGCCGGTCCCGGGTAGCTCACGAGCCGGCTCGGCTCATTTGCACCCCTACATATATGTATCAAACGAGATTTAAAATCTAAACCTATGAAAGCACATTTCCCGCTTCTTATAATATATGACTCCATCCTAGAGGTGCACATTCAAACCGGTTATTTTAAAAAACCGGAAAAAAAAACCGAACCGGTTTTTTCCATAACCGGACCGGTTTTGTAACCGGTTTTTCATTCAAAGTCAAACCGGTTTTTTACCCCGGTTTTTTAATAGGTTAACGAACCGAACCGGTTTAAAAACCGAAAAAAACCGGTTTAGAAGTCAATTCCATTTCAAAAGAAACCGGCCAAAACCGGTTAGGTTTTAACCGAAACCGGTCGGACAAAAACCGGTTTTTTAAATAACCGGTTATTAAAAAACCGAAACCGGTTTAAAACCGGATTTTGTGCACCTCTACTCCATCCATTAAAAAAGAGTTCCATTTTAAAGAACCAATGACTGAACCCAGATCGACCTTGACCCATTTCTGCAATCCTAAAATTTTAAGCCCAAAACATACCCAGGCTTAAACCCCGAGTTATTTTCTCAATATTTCACACAAACAGAATGGCTTGGCGCTGTGGATCCCTACAGAGGTCGCTGATCTCCACCGCAAGATCTTCAACAATCCGTCGTTCCGCCACCACACCCCTCCCTCGTTTACGTCCTCCTCCGCAACCAAGTCTTCACGGCCACCCCCTCCGCCCCGGCCCCACGACTCCCATCCCTGGTTTCGGGTAACCTAAGTGCCGATATGCATCACCATTTAATTCTTAGATAACATAATCATCAATCTAATTATTGCTTGTGATTTATGCGAGAAGGACTATCGGAGGAGTAATTGGATGCACTCAATCGCTGCTGCCGTTGCACAGTGTGGTGGCTGATGCTCGCTTGACGTCTCACGTCGCCGTCGAGGCGCGCGCTTGTTGCGAACTTTCTCAGGGTAATGCTTCATTGCTTTGCTTTTACCAACAATTAGTGGTTGTTTTCAACTTATTCTGTTAATTTAACAAAGGTACATATCATGTGACGAACCATGTTAGAGTGCAACATCTATCAGATGTTGAACTTTGAACGTAGCCCTATCAGCATCCAGTAATGAATTAATAATGTTGAACGCAAATAATCTGCAACCTAACATTAAAATCTCAATCAATAGATAGTAAAATGTCTCGACCTGAAGCCGAATTGGACATTTGGACCAATCCTAATGTGTTGTCGGGTCAAGCAATTCTCATCATACTTACCTCCTGACTCCTCTACATTTACTTGTTGGAAGCAAAACTCGACATATGCAGTTGCCTAACATGAACACTGATAACAAAACGTAATTGAATCTAGAAATAAAAAAGTGTATACCTTTGATTGTAACCTAAATTAGAAAGTGGGGACAAAACTTAGTTAGAACACATTACTGCACAGAAAAATGGAAGTAAAATCTTGTTACATGGTACACTATACCATGTAATGTGGTAGGACATACCATATCGTTACCAATATATAATGATATAAGGCTAAACGGTACAATTGCTTGATGTCGACGGGGTGCCTTGGTGCCGCTGGCATCACCGCCCCGTAATGGCGGCATGGAGGGCCAGCGGCGTTGGCTTGCCGGTCCACTAGCCGTTGCACTAGCTGTTAGATTTAATTATTATTATTATTATTTTTTTTCAAAAACCAATCAACCTAATACTATAAATACCACTATAATTTAACAGTTTTACTCCCACAACTTCTTCATATTTCTCTACACTGTATACAATGTCTAACGACCCAAATTCATCCAACACCCCGTCCCCTAATTTTTTTTGGATACGATCCCGTCATCACCACCACTTTACCGCCACAATTTGACCCTCAAAACCCATTTTTGCAAGTCCCGTCAATGTACAACCAATTTCCGATGTCACCATAACAAATGTTTCCATATCGTACGACACCTCAAAACTTCAAACTGTTTGCACAATTTCAACCTCAAACTCAATTCCAGTCACCGTCACCACAAATGCCAAACGTCCTGCTACCCGAATTTGAGGATGTGCCGCTCCAACGGAACACAAAATGGAAACGTAAAGAGAAAGCGAAAGAGAAACCGAAAGGGAGGGCGAAAAACAAATTATGGTCTCTTGAGGAAGATAAAGACTTGGCACGGTCATGGATCGACGTATCCGAGGACGCGACTACCGGGAAGGATCAGGGACAAATTTTAGCTTCGGGTTACAAATCGGTTTAGGCTTGGAATGAACGGACCAACGTTCAATGCAACACCAGATGGGTGAACATGAACAAGGAAGTCATTCACTTTAACGGTCTCGTCACAAATTTGATGAATCATTGGACGAGCAGGGCTAGCGAGTCGACGACATTGGAAAGAGCAAACTATATGTTTCAAGATGATATGGCGAAACCTTTAAAGTATTTGCATGTTTGGAACATTTTAAAAAATAATAATAAATAGTTGAGTGGTAATGAAACGGGCCGATTTAATCCGAGCAAAACGGGTGATTCGGGTTCATTTCAAGATACATCGGGTGCACATGTTGGAGTGAATCTAAACGACGACGACGACGACTTAGTTGAGATCGAACGACCAACCCGTCCAATGGGGCGAGATGAAGCAAAACGAAAAGGAAAAGCGAAAGCGACCTCGTCACACTTGTCGGTTACCGGTCGTTTCAGCGAAATTCGACAAATTAGGTCGGAGTTCTCGGGTTTACGTACTACTTTGGAGGAACATATGCAATACTCGAGGGAAAGAGATCGTGAATCCGACCGACTCGCGAAAATGCAATTGCTTTTCGCGGACGTTAGTTATTTGACGGGTGATATGTACAAGGCGGCAATGGAAGTTAAACGCAAGATAAAAGAAAATATAATTTGTAGGTTTTTTATCTTTTACGTTTTTTGGTTATTTACTTTCTAGTTATTTATTTTAATTGTTCTAGTAATGTAATTTCCTATTTAATATTTAATGAAATGTTTTTTTTTTAATTTAAATTAAAAAAATAGAAGGCATTCATACCCTATTGTAGGCATTCAAAGGCATGGATTCGTAGGCATCTAAGTGATGCCTACGTGGCACTGGATGTAGCTATTTCGTAGGCAAGCATACACTTTAGCCTAATATTTAACGATAGAAAATAATTAGTCCAAACTTCCAAAAAAGGTAAAAGTTAGTAGACTTGAATCAAGTTCATATCCAAGTCGTATAATGTCATTTTGGGGTTTATGACTTTATTCTATTCCCTATTTTAGTAATTTTACTAAGAAGTAAGAACTTTCTTTTTTAATGTAAATTATTTTTTGGTGTGATGTAGGTACTTAATGTTGTTTTGGGAGATACTAGGTGCAAAGCATTGCACAAGCACTGTGTAAACCGATGGTCAAAATATTCATGTGGAACTTCCCTTTAGGGGATTTTATGGATAGTGAGCCGATTGTTTTTTTTTTTTTTTTTTTTAAGAATCTCAATTTTGTTTTTTTATATCAAAACAAACGTTGTATACTACTTTCTTATGCATTTTAGGGTTTATTCATCATTGCTTGCTCTTGCTTTTGCAAGTTAGATGCAGAGCATGTTATCTTATTTTTGTGCTTTTTATGTGCTTTGGTACAGATGATTTGTTAGTCATGATCAACTGGTGTAGAGTTTTTTACATTATATTCTTATTTGATGCATGCCATTATTGCTAATTATCCATAGAAAGTAGTTTTTGCGTATGCTTGATAAATTTTATATTTAACAAGTGATTTGAAGTGTTGAACCATCGAAGCAAATTGGGCTTCTGTGTGCGTTTATGTCCTCAATAACCCAACCCATTTTAAGCTCTATCTTATTGATATTAATTAGTTTTTATCGTAAAATATCATATTTATAATTAGTTTTTAAAAGTTTATTGATATTAATTTTATTTTTATGATTATAAAAAAACATAAAAATGTGAAAATATATCTGCTTGATTTCTATTTATTAAAAACAATAATTATAACATCGAATATATTTTATTCATAATTTCGTTAACTATTGATGTGCGTTTTTGATGATAAAAAAGATATACAACTCTCAATCAAGGGTCGACATGTGCCCATAGTTTTTCAGTACCCAACGAAATCTTTATAGCCGCATTTGGTATTCTGGTATCATATCCAATAATCTTCTGTTATCGGTACATTTCAACATCTTCATTTCAGCTATTCTCATTTTCCTCTCATGGTCCTTTTTGCTTGATCTGTAAAACTTCCTCTTCAGTTTCCATGGGACCTTCCTATCACATAAGAATCCCGATGCTGCTCTTCATCTTACCAACTTGTCTTTATATAGTGAATGATATCTACCTCCACACCCTTCACCTTATGGATCATAAACCCTAAATATTTGAAGCTCTACTTCTGTGCTCCCCCATACTTACATCTACTCATTCATTATTCGTTTTCTTATTCAAATTTTCACCAAATATAATCCGTTTTAACAATGTTGATAGAACTTCTTAAACTCTTAGGTGTTGTTTGTTTTTTAAGAGATAAAATGTTTGCAGTCTGTAAACTACATCTGCAGAAGAAGAGTTAGACCAAATGTCTGCAGTCTACAAAAAAAGCCTTTTTTTTAAAGTCTGCAGGCTGCTAAAATAAATTGATTTTCTTTAATTTAAGAAACATTTTCAATATTTCTAGTTTTACAACACTAATTCATAGAACCATCGTAACATAATTTATTTAAAAGCATTCATTCCATGTTTTGCATTAACTACTTAGCAAATTCATCCCGTAACTGTGTCATATATTCGTGATCCGTTGCATTATCATGTGAGTGATCATCATCTTCATAACCATCAAAGCATACATGGTTATTTCGAAGCGGCACATTTGTATCCTAATTATGTAGTAATATATATTTACTAATATAAAAATTTTATACCAAACCTCAAGTACCATCAAATTAAGACAATTATCATTAATTTATTATTGCGAAGATAAAATTTTAAAAATGATAATTCTAGTTATTATGTTTTTAAATTTAACTTAGTAGATGTGTAACTTTAATTTAAATATTTAGTTTTTTAGTTTTATTGTATTGGTCATACATAAAATGATATAAATTTTCAAATACACGGCTAAAATTATCAACTTAAGTAATTTTTTTTTTATATTTTACTTTGATTTTGAAATGGTTTGATTTGATTTAGATTTTGGCAATGGTGCTGATGTTAAAAGTCTGCAGATGTGTGCAAAATTTGGAAGACCTGATGCCATGTCTTCCGGAAGAAGAGGACACCCAGACGTTTTTGGGCATGTAGTTTTCTAAAAAACAAAAGGTCTGCCCGCCTGCAGAAATAGGTGGTCAGGAAGAGCTTTTGGAAAAAACAAACAACACCTTAGAGCTCCTTAAAACGAGCATGTATAATCCTAACCTTCGCTTGTATTAAAAATCTTATCTTATACAAGCGAGCACCAAAGATAATCCATTTTAACAGTCTAAGGGACTAGTGAACTCCTAAAAGCAAGCATGTATAAGGGCAAATATACTTTGTTTTAATAGTGTTGATATAGAGACCAAAATATACTCTGTTTCTTTCACCTTGACTTTTTGTTCGCCAACTGAGAACGCCTTAAAGTGGACATGTTTAACCTTAACATTCGCTTGTATAAAAAACTAAATTTTAAAAATCTTGTCTAAAGCTATCACTCTTTTCAAATTTTAATTTTTTTTTCCATATCAAATTCTCATAAACTTTTCTAATTGCAAAAAGGATATTTCTTATTAGTAAAATTGTTAGGTTCTATTAAGTGCATTGAGGGTTTTTAAATATGTCACATAGTTATGATAATTAGTAAATTTTAACAACAAAAAAGTTCTAAAAAATAGGTAACCATTGGAAAATGTTTATAATTATATGTTTTTGTTAAAAAAACTTAAATGAAATTTGGGTCAAAATAAAAAAAAAATGACAAAAAGTATTAACCGTTGCAAATGTTTTAATAGAGAGGTTTATCGGCTTTGTACTATTTTAGTTTAATGTAACGGTTTTTATTTTATTTTAGTATAATGTTTTAATTTTAATGTTTTTTATTTTTAAAAAAATCTAGATATTTCACAATGTTTCGGAAGCACCAATCATTGATAGAAATATGTAATGACAACATTTCTAGTAAGCTTACGTGACATCAATGCCTCCCAATTTTAAGAGGCACCACTTCCTTTTAGCCTAATGTAATATTACCATAACAAAATAGATAAAATGATAATAATCTTATATTGTTTATTCTACTATAATGATGACCATATACTTATGTACTTATAATCGTTTCAATTAACGTTGTTTTATTCATATTTAGTTAAATTTCACATAATTGATCAATTCCAAACAAGAAAATAAATATTGTGCTCCTAATTTTGGGTTACTAGCAAAGTGGAACTGCTCATGAGCTCATCAAGAATTATGAGTTTTCCGAAACAACAATACTTTGATTACGTGTACGAATTGGGTTGTTTTCTACAACATCATTTCTTTCGATATATTATATATCTACGGATCTACCCACAAATGTAATACAACAAAATGGAAAGAATATTATAAAGGAAGGACCGAGGACGATGAAAAGTTTAAATTCAAAATTTTAATAGATTTTGTCGTAGAATGCAAGAAGATAAAACACAAAATTGATGAAGACACACTGTCACCAGGCAACATCCACCACAAAGAGAGAAAAAGCATGCATAAAGAAGGCACATATTTGTCGCAGTAAGCCAGCCTCGCACTTTGATTTGAAATGTCTTGAAGACATATACCAAAATCTGACATGCTTTTTACATTATTGTAAAAACAACCTTAAAAGACCTCTACCATTTCCAGCAGATGCACAGAGAATATTAAGTCAGAAGACATTATTACATCCATAATTTTGTTCAATAACCAAACGATACCACTTCACGCTTTTAAAGATAGCTTCCAACAACCTATTGTTCAATGAATATTACTCATACATAAGCCAACATCACCAAGGCTTTTACAAAAATGCGGCTTAATGGCCTACTACAATCATTACATCATTTGGAATGCAAGAGGCAGCTGTCTTCACAGTAGACCGTCACCAATCTCTATTGCATAAACTAAGGGAACTGAAACACAAGTTGGGGCTAGCCCACTTGGCTAACAAGGTGATATACTAACAAGGAGGTCATGGGTTCAAACCCTGACACTAACATAACAATGAGTAGTTTAGGAGTGGGAGTAGAATAGATTTGCCGTTCTAAAAAAAAAAAATTTGAATTCAACATATGCCATATATATATATATATATATATATATATATATATATATATATATATATATATATATATATATATATATATATATATATATATATATATATATATATATATATATATATAGTAGTTTAGGAGTGGGAGTAGAATAGATTTGCCGTTCTAAAAAAAAAATTTGAATTCAACATATGCCATATATATATATATATATATATATATATATATATATATATATATATATATATATATATATATATATATATATATATATATATATAGTTAGGATATATTAAAAACTATAATTATTGGGTGGACGTAATGATAAATATAGACTAATCATTAATAAAAACGGATTTGGGGTATAATAGTAATCTTATTTATTCATTAATTATGATAATTAAGGAAATTATTAATTATTCAAATCTGATCCCTTTAAATTAGGAAAATACAACTAAATTTCTTATTTATCATTTAAATTAGTTTAATAAGATTGTACTGAAATTCATATCAATCTGCATCTTCATCTTCATCTCTACGCCATCTGTTCTTCTTGACGACCACCAGCAGCCAACATCACCACCGCCATCATCTCTATACCTATATTCTTCATAACTAAACATCATCATCTTTACTCGTTACCTATTGAAACACTCCAAAATCGTGTTCATAGTCTGCTATTGCTGTATTATTAAAAAGAAGGAAGTGGTTCTCTCTCGATTTTCTTCATCATCAGAGAAATCAAAATGTTCGTTCTTGATTTTCTTCTTAATTCTCCCCCTTAAAACCGATTTCTAGTTTTGTATTAGAAAGAAGAAAATGATGAATTTTTTGATTTTCTTCTTAATCTCCCCCTCAAAACTGATATGTAGTTTTGTATCAGAAGGAAGATAATGATGAACATGGAGCAATTAGCGTGATCTTCAAGAAGTCAAGAAGGCAAGAAAGATTCTTTGAAACCAAGATTGATTAGCCTGAACATGGAGCAATTAGCCTGATCTGTAGTTCTGTTCGACACTCTCATGAAGCCAAGAATGATTCTTTGAAACCAAGATTGATTCCAAAAGAGCAATTAACGTGATCTTCAAGAAGTCAAGAATTATTCCAGAAATAGCAATTACTTTTACATTCTCTCGTAAAATTCTAATCATTCTGATTTTCTATAGTACAATATTCTAGCCATTCTGTTTTGTATTTTATGTTCTAGTATATAATATTCTAGTCATTCTAATGTTGCACATTATAAAATTCTAGTCGTTCAAAATTTATATAATATAATATTCTTGTCATTCTGTTTTGTATATTACTTCCAGTATGACATTCTAGTTATTCTGATGGGTAAAAAGATTAATTCTTATAAATTGCAAACATTCTCAAATCTGATATATTTATCTTTTCATATTCATTCTCATAGAATATACATTCTGACAGAATGTACATTATCATAGAAACCCATTCTAATAGAATGTACGTTTATCACGTATTGTTGATTATCATAATCACTATTAAAATCCAGTTTCAAAGAATTCAAATAAGCATTTGGGTGAAAAATAATGGTAGGCGTATGATTTGTTGCTGAAAATCCGACCCTTCCAAAATTAAGAAATTTGAATACTCAGCTGCCTAAAATTTAGCAATTCTAAAAGTCCATTATACCCCTGGAACATTTTCAAATTTAAATCAGTGATTTTTTTGGTTGAAATTACAATAATGTCATTTTAATCTTACCCATTGAATTTCTTAATCTAACGTACCAGATTGGTTCTTACGACCACACAACAACTGTTGGTCTTAATATATCCTAGCCCTATATATATATATATATATATATATATATATATATATATATATATATATATATATATATATATATATATATATATATATATATATATATATATATGTGTGTGTGTGTGTGTGTCACTTTCAACTTAAAATAACTGTTGGTCTTAATATATCGTTTTCATGTTTTGTCTAAATACATATTTACAGATTCATTTTTTATTTGATTATATATATTTGTTTTTATAACTTCATTTGTTTAATTTGCAAATTAGGAGTTAAATAACTGAATTACAAAATTGTTACTATAAATGATAATGTCAAAATTATTAGTTTCTTATGCATCCAATATTGATATTGGATACGTAGAAACCAATAATTCTAAGATTATCATTTAGTTCAATAATTTTATAATTTGGGTATTTGAAACCTAATTTGCAAATTAAATAAATGTTCTTATAAAAAACAAACATATATAAACAAAGAAAAATGAAGTTGTAAAAATGTATTTAAAAAAACATAAAAACAAACTAATAAGTGTAGTAAAAATAAATTGTGAAAAAACATAAAATACAATAATAAATGAAATTATAAAAGTGAATTATGAAGAAAAAACATGTAAAAACGAAGTAAAAAATAAAGTTATAAAAAACAAATTATAAGAAACATATGAAAGCTAATTAAAGAAATGTTATTGTAAAACGAATTGTGAAAAAATATATAAAAAATGAATAAACACAATTTTAGAATTTTAGTGACTAATGGTGTGTTCGGCACGCCGCGTTTGAAAGCTTTTGAAAGGTTCTAGCGTTTAGTTTTTAGGAAAATGCTAAAAAAAGAAAAAGTTTTGTTGGGCAGCAAGAGGTTTTAGTTTTTATTTTTAACAAAACGCTTTTAATCCAAAAGATATTTCAAATAGCTTTTCGGAGCATTTAGCGTTTAGCCGTTGATTTTTATATTATTCTGCACTAATAAAAGTTACAGACATTTCAAATAGCTTTAGGAATAAAATTTGTAAGTTTAATTATATTTTAAAACTTAAATAAAGTTAAGTGACCAAATAAACATAAATGAGTAAATATGATATTACCCTAATTTTTTAAAAGAATCTAAATCATCATGTATTGGGAGTCACTATTGCGGCACCATTTCTGAAGAGGTAAACCAAAGTACCAAATTGATCATAACCATCAAAATATCTTAAACTTTTTTTCACATGCAGTACACAACTTGAAAGTTATGTAACATTCATGATAAACTTACAAAAAGAATTAAATATTAAAATGATTTTGATCTTGATCGGAAATGTGCCGTTTTTGGGCGTCCTTGGAATGAAATGAGTTGATTTAGTGGTGTGACTTCGACGGGGTTTGAGGCAGATTTGGTAGGCCTAGGAATCTTATGTATTACATAGTCTACCTTAAAATATTCAAAAAAATCAATCCCCTTTATCGAATCCAATGCCTCAAATGATGCGTCAACTTGCAATTTCTCTACTGTATACCTCGCACTATGTTACTATATTTACTCTTTATAGTATCATGATGATTAAACTTTTGCAAGTTTTCTTATTTATGTATTAAGATTCTGTAATTATGTAAGTACATTATCTTGTGTTATATACTTACATTGGTTTTCAAATTACACTCGATGCTAAATGAACTAGTAAACTGAAACAACATCATTTGTGAACTAACATATAGATATCTAACTGTGAGGCTTCTGAAATTGAGGGATAATATGCGTCGGTTGGTTGATAATGACAAATAATGTAATGAACTCAAACTGTGTAATCAGTATATTATGATTTTTGAGATATGCAAACAAAACAATGTTATGAGTTTTCATGATTATTTTGTCTATTTCAGTGTCGATGATATTGATTCCGTTTGGGCATGATTTACTTTAACATAAAACGTGAAGTTCAATTTCTTAGGTCACAAATGCATCCAATATACAATGTTGCTTAGAAGACGGCCGGTAGTCAATTTCAAATGACCTCGACAATTTAATTCAAATGTGTTGTCTTTTTGTGCATGTCATAACTCACTTAGCATAACCATTTAAATTCATAAAAATGACTACAAACAGGAGACAAGACTGGTTAAAAGTCCATAGTAGACATGCAAGAGAATATGTATAGGGTTGTTGCCCCTTCAATGGGGTCTCAAAATAGAGGAAGGGCTCACGAGAAGGAATCAAATGACTTGTGTCATTTGCTCAACTTAGGCACAACAATTTAAATACTAGGTTAGGGAAAACCGGGAAAATTTTTGTTGTGTATGTCTATGTTAATCATAAAATATTCAAAATTATTCCCTGCTACACTTTTATGCCACACGTAGGGCCATGGTGGAAGGTTTTTTTCTATACACCAACGACGGTTGCACATATATAATGCACCTTGGTAAGTTTAGTAACGGCTTAATTTCTTTTAATCGGAGTGATTAGTGATTGAAACTTGTTAAGATTGTCTAAAGACATTGAATGTGAATCTTGTTGCTAGATAATGTTTGCTAAATTACGGAAGCAATCATCAGGAGGTTTTTTTGATAGTAAAGTCATGAGAGAGAGAGAGAGAGAGAGAGAGAGAGAGAGAGAGAGAGAGAGAGAGAGAGAGAGAGAGAGATAGATCATGTGCTTTTTTGATATAAAGTCATGAGAGTGAGAGAGATACGTTGGTAATTGTATATTACCAATGTGTATTTAAGTGTAAAAAAATTGTATTGGTTTTAAATTTTTGTTCCTAACTTTATTCCTAATCATTTGAAAAGATGACAAGTGTAAAGTTCAATAAAATTAATAATATTTTAATCTACTTGTCATCATTTCAAATAGTTATGAATAAAGTTAGAAACAAAAATTAGGAACCAATACAATTTCTCTAAGTGTAAATGATTAATTTGTTGACCAAATGTAATGGTGACAAACATTAAACGAGTAAGGAAGGTGCGGAGTGCACACTTGTTTGAATTTGATCAAGATTCTAAGTACAATGTCGTAACGGGGTCACGGGGCAGCGCCCCTGGTAGCGGGGTCCAAGGGGCGGCAGCCCTGGCGTGTGGTATCACACGACCCCTGTGGTATCAAAAACTCATTAGAAAATTGTATTTCCCCCCCCCCCCAAATAGCATGATTTCTGAAATTTGTGGTCACACGACCTGTGTGGTATCATAGGACCCGTGTGAGCACAAACCTAAATGAAATCAGATTGTATTTTGACATCACACAACCCGTGTGGGATCATATGACCCGTGTGGATGTCAAGGCAATTAGTGACCAAAACATTTTCGAGAAAGTACACGACCCATGTAGATCTACACGACCCGTGTGCGGGAAAAAACAATTTGAATCAGAAACATCACACGACCCGTGTGATATTACATGTAACGCGCCCAGTGACAGTTTTTGACAGGTTTTATAGCGGTTTTTTTGGTCATTTTTCTGGTACGAAAATCATATCTTCTTCACATGTCTCTGTTCTAGAAAACCTTTGAATCTTATCCAATCAAAGATTCGATAGTACCATCGAAACACTTTGATTTGAAAGTGTTTCAAACACAATTTTCAAAAGATCCAAGCCATTTCAATCCCCAATTTCTAACAATAGAGAGAGCGAGAGAGATGTCACCGAAAATTGGGAAGATGAAGACCCTGGTCTTGGATGGACGAAAGCAAACTACAGCCAGAGAAGAAGTAGTATATATCCAGTCCGGTCCAAACATATTTTGGGTTCGGAGCGAGAAGAAAAAAAGGCATTCAAAGTCACATATATAACAAAAACTCGGAAAAAGTCACAACATTTACAAAAATAATCAATAATATTAACAAAGATAGAAATATAGCCAAAACGTCTACAGAAATAACTAATTCAAAGAAAAATACTTATTCTAGTTTTTTATATGCAAAATCAGTGATGATTGTATCAAAATCAGTTTTTTCATCTTTCTATATACATAATATTGTCAAGCTATTCAACATTTTTATGTCATTGTTGACCGTAGATAATTCTTCAATAACTTCAGTTTAAAAAAACTTATTTCTATAGGTACAACAGTAACATAAATGATTAATAAGATTCTATATTCAATAAAAACATTTAGGTAACATTCAGCAGCTTTAACAAAGTCTAAATTTTAAATTTGGACATTATATTATTTACTTTAGGAAACACAAGATTCATTCTTTTTTAAACCATTTTTCAATTATAATATTTTTTTGATTTAGAATCAAGCAAATCCCAATTTCTATGGTAAAAATAAAGGTTTCCTGAAATTAGGATTGTCTTCATTCATATTTGTATTTTCTTTATTCAATTGAATATTTTCTCCATTCAAATCAATATCATTTTCATTTAAACTAGTATTTTCTACATTCAAGTTAGCATCATGTTCATTTATATTATAAGAATTCAATGGTTTAAAAAAACTTATCCAAATATCCATTTTAAGATTGTATTAAATCATCAACATTTTTTTTTCCTTATTCTGCCTCCAGATAAATGTTTTTTGAAAAACATTGTAAGTTTGAAAATAACTAAACACTAGTTAAAGAAAAGAATAGACTTATTTTGTGATAACAAAAATCAAGTCAGAAATCTGATTATATAATTACAAATAACAATTCTTGTTCAAATAGTACATTATCACGTCACAAGTGTGATACCTTGAGTCTTTGAGGCTGAAACAATCAAGTCAGAGACTTCCAACTTCAAAAATCTGTTTGAGAATTGAGTTTGAGACTAAAAGAATCGACTTCAATTGTTCAAACTTTAGAAATCTGATATACAAACAAAACTAGGAAACAAAAATTAGAAAAAAAAATGGAGATTTCAAAACTAAGAACGGAGTTCATGTTGGGCACAGCGGGAGGGCAACAACGAACACGACCAAGCACTCCGAATAGGCTGTGAAGTGACTATTTCATGCTCCCATACTGCCCCTGACGTAGAGGAGTGTTCATTGCGTGTTCCCAAGATACTTATGACAACTAAAATGACAACAACAATGCTGGGTCTGACCAAGGCTTTAACTTGGACAGAGATCACCCAATTGGTCTATGGTTGAGTGCTTCCCTTCGAATGATATTTGTGACTGTCCGACTATGCCTCTGCACTTCTGTCGAACTACACTTCATGCATGAGCCAGCTCTTCCTTCAAGAAATAACTCTTTTGTTTAAACTTGGTACTGGTTGGAGGATACTGCTAACACATCTTCTTCTGCTGATGACATGTTCACTACTGTGACCGTAGCCTAAGCTACAACTGTCACTGTGAACATCGGTCCGCGTAAGATACTGATGATTGACTTCCTTGGACACAACTCATCGGTCCATACTTAGTTCTCACTTTGTCACACTCCTTTGGTCTGATAACCAATTTGTTATCAACTGACTCCTGCTGTCTGTCTTGGAACTACCTTTGATGTATGCCTCAACCAAGAACATGGCTCCTGATCCAGACAAAGCAGGCGGCTTCGGTCTTGCTGATCTTCATGCCTTTGGTTTCAACCTTCTGCTGATCTCATTAAGGAATACTTCCTTCCATCCGCTGATCTACTATGGTTGATCTGACCAGAGCAAGGAACTCCCACTTAGCCGAAAGACTGGGGACTTGGCCTAGATGCACACCTCAACAGTACTGGCTAGTCTCGCCTCTGTTGCTGGTTGCTTCAGACAATGAATCCTCTTTGGTTTTTGTACATTCCAAGTATCCAAATAGAGTGTGTTAGCTTGAAGAATCACTTGATGGAATTAAACAAGCATCCCATAATTAGAATCTTTAATTCGATGATAAAGTCAAAGAGTTTGTTTTTCGAGGAATAGAGATGAGCCAAGTATATATGGTAGAGCTAGTGGGAGTAATGTTGCCTTCCCTATATTGTATGTTGATAACATACTACTTATAGGAAATGATTTCCCAACTATACAAAGTGTAAATTGTAACACCCGACTTATTAACAAAAACACCCCAAAAATTTTTCATTTTTCAAACCAAAAATCTTACAATAAAAACCATAATTAGGGGTATTAGTTAACAAATACGAGGACAAGGGTATCACGAAGTACAATACATAAATATTATACATTCTTCAAGCCGGGTATTACATCAACGCTAAGTCCTCAGTCACGGACTTTATCTTTTCCCTTAGCAGGGTCACGCTCACCTGCAGGGACATATCAAACAAAACGTGAGCTACAAGCCCAATGAGTAATCAAACAAACAGATAAACATATACAAGAGTAAAATAACAATTAAACTCTTAAACAATTTCTGTCCCAAAAACTCATGGTCGTCATTGACCGCACGTACTCATAGCCATACAGGCTGCATATAATATCATAGCCCGAAGGCCACATCGGAGACATAGCCCGAAGGCCGCACCGGAGTCATAGCCAACAAGGCCGCATCGGAGACATAGCCAACAAGGCCGCACCGGAATCATAGCCAACAAGGCCGTACCATTTAATATCAAAGATAGAAATCTTTGCCAACAAGACTGCACCATTTAGAATTACAATTCAAATGTCATGTCCGTATATTACTCGGGTACTCTACCCTTATACCATATTCAACTACTTTAAGTAGTGCCACTGTAATCACCATATATCATACTAGATATAATCAAGATTACTCACCTGGAGGTTTGCTACAGCTAGCGTTCGTTGTCCCTTGCCTTGAAATAAAATCCGTAGGATTTTGTCCCGTACCTATAATTCCATTTATTTCCACAATGATTATAGGTTAATAACCATTTCAATTAACTCTAATACACTAGAGTTCAATAAAATAATGTTATAAACAATGCCTAGTTAATAAACTCTCCGTTTACTAACTTTATGTGAATTTTACTATTCACCGAGGCATTCGGATCGGTCTACAGTGCTCCCGAGGGGTCGGAAACTCAATCTAAAAATTTTCCCAAACTTTTCAGACCATAATACACCTATGTTTCAAATTTGGGCTTAATCGGACAAGCAACGCAAAAGATAGCGTTTCAAAGTTTCTGTCCAGGACCTGTCCACAGGCGCGCCGCGCCTAGAAGGGGGCGCACCGCGCCCAAAGCCTGTGCAGGTTCCTGTCCAGCTCGCGAATTTCACTGTAGCACGCAGTTTTCTCATCTAAATTGCTTATTTTCATTTTTAATCACTTGGGGTTTATTCCCAAGTTAAATCCCTCCATATAAACAAGGTTTTTAAGCATTGACAACAACTCAATCATCCATACTAAGAGTTAGGGTTCTTAGTTTTAACAACCCCAATTCTTAAATTTTACTAATTATAGCATCCTACTTCCATTGGATTGAGTTAGGACATTGTTTAAGTGTAGAAATCATATACAAACACTCCAAACTTCACTGGAATTGCAGTATTTTCGAGTTCTACATCACTCACCAAGAAAAACTAGTCAAGGGCTTGGAAAATTACCTCAATTTCTTCCAATTATACCCTTTGAATGCCAAGAACCAATTTGCAAGCTTCAAGCCTTCAAAACTTCTTCCAATTCTCTGCAGAAAAACAGCCAAGACTTGTTCCCGTAACTCCAAAATTCTGCACACAAGTCTTGCTTATATATTTCTAGAAATTGCACTTTGGTCCTTTAAGTTGCATATTTCAAAGTTTTGCCACAAATAACACAATTTATGACAAATAACCAACTTTTATAACATTTTAAGTCCAAGACCTAAAATATTATTACATAACAAGTCCTTTTCTGTCCAAATGACCAAATTACCCTTTTGGGGTAAAATGACCATTTTGCCCTTTTTATTATAATTATATAATAAATACATTTTGGCGTTACAAATTCTCCCCTCCTTTAAGAGATTTCGTCCCCGAAATCATACAAAAAGTTGAGGATATTTCTCCCTCATCTCACTTTCGGTTTCCCACGTCATGTCGGAACCTTTGTGATGACGCCAAAGTACTTTCACCATGCTGATCTTCTTGTTTCTAAGCTGTCTTATCTTGCGGTCTAGCACCCGCTCGGGTTGTTCCGGGTATCTCAGCTTTTCATCCACCTCAATTTCAGCAAGAGGTATATGTTGAGATTTATCAAACAACGTCTTCCTCAAATGGGACACATGGAATACATCATGTATACCATGAAGTTCATCAGGTAACTCCAATCTATACGCCACGGCTCCAACCCTTTGGGATATACGGAAAGGTCCAATGAAGCGAGGACTTAACTTTCCTTTCTTCCCAAAACGAATCAAGCCTTTCCAAGGGGATACTTTGAGCATTACCATATCTCCCACTTGGAACTCTATCGGTTTCACCCGTCTGTCCGCATACTGCTTCTGTCTATTCTGAGCTACCTTTAAATTTTCGCGTATCAATTTGATCTTTTCTTCAGTCTGAGCTACAATTTCGGGTCCAGCCAACGGCTTTTCCCCAGCTTCAGTCCAACAGGTCGGAGTACGGCACGGTGCTCCATACAAGGCTTCATACGGGGCCATCTGAATGCTGGAATGATAGCTGTTATTGTACGCGAATTCCACTAAAGGTAAATGATCTTCCCAGCTTCCACCGAAGTCTATGACACAAGTCCTCAACATATCTTCCAAAGTTCGGATCGTTCTTTCACTTTGGCCATCAGTCTGCGGGTGATATGCGGTACTCATAAGTACTTTCGTACCCAGTTGCTCTTGAAGACTTTGCCAAAAATGGGAAGTAAACCTGCTGTCTCTGTCCGACACAATCGATGCTGGTACTCCATGCCGACAAAATACTTCATCAATGTAGATTTTCGCCAATTGATCTACTCTGTACTTTTCCTTATATGGTATAAATTGTGCCGATTTGGTCAATCGATCTACAATCACCCATATAGAATCATAACCTCGCGGCGTCCGCGGCAACTTTGTCACAAAATCCATGGTAATATGGTCCCATTTCTTCTCTGGAATCGGCAATGGCTGTATTTCTCCATACGGTTTCTGATGGTTTGACTTAACTTGCAAACAAGTCAAACATTTTTCCACAAATCTTCCAACGTCCCTCTTCATTCCAGGCCACCAATACATCGGTTTTAACGTCCGATACATCTTAGTACTGCCCGGATGAACTGCATATCTGCTAAAATGAGCATCTTCCAGGAGTAATTTCCGCACCTCTCCCTGCTTTGGGACCCACACACGTCCTCTGAATGTCTTCAATTTCTGAGCATTTTCTTCCAGATGCTTCAAGTATCCAACCATTCTTTCGCTTTTTACATTCTCCGGCTTACACGCTTCCTCTTGGGCCAAACGAATCAATCCTGGTAATCGGCTCACTACACCCATACACGCGGATGTAACTTTCAGAGGAGCTTCTTTTCGGCTTAAAGCATCTGCCACCACATTCGCCTTACCAGGGTGGTACTGAATTTCACAATCAAAGTCTTTCAATAGATCCATCCACCTTTGCTGTCTCATACTGAGCTCTTTCTGATCAAAAAGATACTTCAGGCTTTTATGATCAGTGTAAATAACAAACTTTACGCCATATAAATAATGCCTCCACAGCTTCAATGCTAAGATCACCGCAGCTAATTCCAGATCATGGACTGGATATTTCTTCTCAGCATCTTTCAATTGGCGGGACGCATAAGCTATGACCCGACCTTTCTGCATCAGAACACAACCAAGACCAATTCTAGAAGCATCGCTGTAGATCACATACTCTTCTCCGCTTTGAGGTAGTACTAACACTGGCGCTTCACATAAAGCTTGTTTCAGTTTCTGGAATGCTTCTTGCTGCTCTTTAGCCCAAGTAAATTTCTCACCTTTCTTAGTCAACCTGGTCAACGGGACAGCTATCGAGGAGAAGTTCTCGACAAATCTTCTGTAATAGCCTGCCAAACCAAGAAAACTTCTTACTTCAGTGGGACTTCTAGGCGGTTCCCATTTCATCACGGCTTCAATCTTTGCTGGATCTACTTTCACCCCTTCAGCATTAATTACATGGCCAAGGAATTGTACTTCCCTTAACCAGAACTCACACTTGGAGAATTTAGCATACAGCTTTTCTCGGCGAAGCAGCTCCAATATTTGTCGCAGATGCACTTCATGTTCGGTTTGACTTCTTGAATACACCAAGATGTCATCTATAAACACTATCACCGAAGTATCAAGGAACGGTCGGCACACCCGGTTCATAAGATCCATAAATACGGCTGGAGCATTGGTTAACCCAAAAGGCATTACCAAAAACTCATAATGACCGTATCTCGTTCGGAAAGCTGTCTTCGGAATGTCTGACTCCCTTATCTTCAACTGGTGGTATCCTGACCTCAGATCAATCTTGGAAAAGTAAGACGCGCCTTGTAGCTGGTCAAACAAGTCGTCAATTCTGGGTAGCGGGTACTTGTTCTTTACTGTGATCTTGTTTAGTTCCCGATAGTCAATACACATACGCATTGACCCATCCTTCTTCTTGACAAACAAAATAGGGGCTCCCCAAGGCGATGTACTCGGTCTGATAAAACCCCTGTCTAACAATTCTTCCAGTTGCTTCCGCAGTTCCACCATTTCTGTAGGTGCTAAACGGTATGGAGCTCGGGCAACAGGTGCAGCTCCCGGAACTAGTTCAATCGTGAACTCAACCTGTCGATCTGGTGGTAATCCTGGAAGTTCGTCTGGAAACACATCTGGGAACTCGTTCACCACATTCACATTCGCTACCCCCACTTTAATCGGTTGAGCCACCGACACATAAGCCAAGTAAGACATTCCTCCTTTACTAATACAGCTTCGGGCTTGAGCAAAGGAGATAACAGGCATTCGTAACCGAGTTCGTTCGCCTTGAATTTTCATCCATTCCCCTTCCGGTGATAACACTGTAATACTTTTATTTCTGCAATCCACATTAGCATAATTTGTTGCTAACCAATCCATTCCCACAATCACACCAAACTCATTGGTAGTCATCGGCTTCAAATCTATAGGGAAAACGGTCCCGTAGATTTTAAGCTGACAACCTTCCATATGTTCAGAAACCCAGACATATCGGCCGTCTGCTATAGCTACTTCTAAGCTTTCATCCATCGGTGTTAAAGGTACATTCAGGCGAGGCAATAAAGATTCCGATACAAAACAGTGAGTGGCTCCCGGATCAAAGATAACATATACAGGTATGGTATTGAGAGTGAAAATACCTGTCACCACATCGGTCTTCTCACGGGCTTCTTCCACAGTCATCTGGAAAGCTCGCGAGGCTATCGGTCGTCCCCTGTTCTTCGGCTCTTCTTTCTTCCCGCCCTGTTCAATCCTGGGTCTGTCACTGATCGCTGTAGACTTCAACTCGGGACAATTCAGGCGAAGATGATCCGTAGCTCCACACTGGAAACACCTACGATCCGCCCGACAGTTGTAAACATCATGCCCCGGTTTTCCACAATTTCGACAACTTGTGGATGTAGTGTTAACCCGACAACTTCCGGAGTGCCATTTTCGACATTTTTCACACCATTTTCTCTCGTCTCTTTGACTTTTACCCTTAGACCCGGATTGCTGTGACTTCTTCTGAGGCGTCCAAACTTGATCTTCCGCCTTTCGTTTCGTTTCCAAGACTTTCTTTTCATCTTCCTGTCTCTTCAATTCTGTTTCTCGTTCCGTGGCTCGATCCACCACTTGTCGAAAATTAGTTAATTTCAACGGTTGTACAACTTCTCTAATTCGGGTTGTCAATCCCCGAACATACTTGTCGATCTTCCTCTTTTCAGTGTAAATGTGGTGCTCAGCAAACCTAGCTTTCTCCAGAAAGCTAAGTGTATATTCCTGGACAGATCGGGAACCTTGTTCCAGGTGTAGGAATTCATCCTCCAACTTTTGAACAGCCACTTCTGAGCAGTATTCTTCATTAAATTTTATCTTGAATTGTTCCCAAGGTATCGATTGGGATGAATCAAGATCCAGTGATTTGTAATAGGTTTGCCACCAATGTAGCGCACCGCTTGTAAGTTGATTAGTGGAAAATTCCACTTTATCTTCTTCCGCACACTTGCTCACCCGGAAGACCTTCTCCATATGCATGATCCATTCCATGGCTTTGACTGGATCATCCGTCCCCGAAAATTCCTTTGGTTTACAACCAAGGAAGGATTTGTAAGTACACCCCATTTTCTTAGTAGAGGCTTCTCCACCCTGAGTTTCTTTCACTGCCCGGGCACGGCTTTCACCCTGGCTTTCGTTTTCTGGCTGTCTATCATGGACACTCTTTGCAGACTCTTCAGTAGGATCAGGATGTACACTCGGATTGGGATTGCCACTCGGGTTAGGATTGTTCGATAATGCTGGCAGCATTTGCCTAACCACTTCTTCTACTATGGCCCGAAAATCAGGTGGATTTTGCCCTATCGGTTCCCTTGCTGGTGCCCTTCGCCTGGCAGAACCGCGTGAACGGGCTGGTCCACTTCTTGCTGGTCCACTTCGTGCACTTCCACCACGTGAATTTGCACCAGTGGGGTTACTTCGTGTATTCCTCATACTTCAAAATTTTAGCAACCCATTAGATTACATATATATAACAACAATCTTATATATGTCTAACAGTTCGTTTATGTGTGTTTCTCTCAGGTTTAAGTCCAGGGATCTAATCTAAGACACCTAGTTCACTTAAACCACGGCTCTGATACCAACTTGTAACACCCGACTTATTAACAAAAACACCCCAAAAATTTTTCATTTTTCAAACCAAAAATCTTACAATAAAAACCATAATTAGGGGTATTAGTTAACAAATACGAGGACAAGGGTATCACGAAGTACAATACATAAATATTATACATTCTTCAAGCCGGGTATTACATCAACGCTAAGTCCTCAGTCACGGACTTTATCTTTTCCCTTAGCAGGGTCACGCTCACCTGCAGGGACATATCAAACAAAACGTGAGCTACAAGCCCAATGAGTAATCAAACAAACAGATAAACATATACAAGAGTAAAATAACAATTAAACTCTTAAACAATTTCTGTCCCAAAAACTCATGGTCGTCATTGACCGCACGTACTCATAGCCATACAGGCTGCATATAATATCATAGCCCGAAGGCCACATCGGAGACATAGCCCGAAGGCCGCACCGGAGTCATAGCCAACAAGGCCGCATCGGAGACATAGCCAACAAGGCCGCACCGGAATCATAGCCAACAAGGCCGTACCATTTAATATCAAAGATAGAAATCTTTGCCAACAAGACTGCACCATTTAGAATTACAATTCAAATGTCATGTCCGTATATTACTCGGGTACTCTACCCTTATACCATATTCAACTACTTTAAGTAGTGCCACTGTAATCACCATATATCATACTAGATATAATCAAGATTACTCACCTGGAGGTTTGCTACAGCTAGCGTTCGTTGTCCCTTGCCTTGAAATAAAATCCGTAGGATTTTGTCCCGTACCTATAATTCCATTTATTTCCACAATGATTATAGGTTAATAACCATTTCAATTAACTCTAATACACTAGAGTTCAATAAAATAATGTTATAAACAATGCCTAGTTAATAAACTCTCCGTTTACTAACTTTATGTGAATTTTACTATTCACCGAGGCATTCGGATCGGTCTACAGTGCTCCCGAGGGGTCGGAAACTCAATCTAAAAATTTTCCCAAACTTTTCAGACCATAATACACCTATGTTTCAAATTTGGGCTTAATCGGACAAGCAACGCAAAAGATAGCGTTTCAAAGTTTCTGTCCAGGACCTGTCCACAGGCGCGCCGCGCCTAGAAGGGGGCGCACCGCGCCCAAAGCCTGTGCAGGTTCCTGTCCAGCTCGCGAATTTCACTGTAGCACGCAGTTTTCTCATCTAAATTGCTTATTTTCATTTTTAATCACTTGGGGTTTATTCCCAAGTTAAATCCCTCCATATAAACAAGGTTTTTAAGCATTGACAACAACTCAATCATCCATACTAAGAGTTAGGGTTCTTAGTTTTAACAACCCCAATTCTTAAATTTTACTAATTATAGCATCCTACTTCCATTGGATTGAGTTAGGACATTGTTTAAGTGTAGAAATCATATACAAACACTCCAAACTTCACTGGAATTGCAGTATTTTCGAGTTCTACATCACTCACCAAGAAAAACTAGTCAAGGGCTTGGAAAATTACCTCAATTTCTTCCAATTATACCCTTTGAATGCCAAGAACCAATTTGCAAGCTTCAAGCCTTCAAAACTTCTTCCAATTCTCTGCAGAAAAACAGCCAAGACTTGTTCCCGTAACTCCAAAATTCTGCACACAAGTCTTGCTTATATATTTCTAGAAATTGCACTTTGGTCCTTTAAGTTGCATATTTCAAAGTTTTGCCACAAATAACACAATTTATGACAAATAACCAACTTTTATAACATTTTAAGTCCAAGACCTAAAATATTATTACATAACAAGTCCTTTTCTGTCCAAATGACCAAATTACCCTTTTGGGGTAAAATGACCATTTTGCCCTTTTTATTATAATTATATAATAAATACATTTTGGCGTTACATAAATCTTGGCTTTGGGACTGTCTCTTTATGAAAGACTTGAGAGAAGCAACATACATACTAAGTAAAAAAATTTATAGAGATAGATCTAGGCTACTCATTGGATTGATTTGGAGTATATACATAGATAATTTTTTAAAGAAATTCAAGATATGAGACTCTAAGGAAGGGATGTTGCCTATGCATCATGGTATGGCATTAAGTAGAGCTCAGACTCCTAATTCTAATGATGAGCTAAAAAGAATGCGTTGAGTTCCATATGTTTTGGTTGTGGAATCGGTCATGCATGCCATGATATGTACAAGGCCTGATGTTTCGTGTGCCTTGAGCATGATGAGTCGTTATCAAGCCAATCTTGGTGAAAATTTTTGGATTACTGTTAAGAACATTAAAGTATCTAAGGAGGACTAAATACATGTTCTTGGTTTAAGGATGTATAAAATAGCTCAGTGTAAATGGTTACACTGATGAGAGCTTCCAAACTAATAGAGACAACTCATGTTCGCACTAAGGATCCAGGCTCTTACCAAAGAGAGACATTACACTTAACAAAACTACATTGGATAAGGTCTTGTGGCTTATCTATTCACTAAACCATTGTCACAGACCAAACATGATTCTCATACTAGGTCAACAGCCATTAGACTTTCAAATGAGTTGGTTTGAGTGTACTTATTTTAGTTTGATTTGATTTGGGAACTATACAGTATAAATCTTTGTCTGAGTTGACTCTTATCATGTAGAGATCTTAATATATGTTACATATAGTCATTTTCATTAGTTTTTCACCATGTTTGAATTTTGCATGATTTACTAGACTTCCTGAATATTAAATTATTCAAAAGCCTCTACAGTCGGTCGTACTATTGGAAGTAAGTAGTGATTCAAGATTGGCATGAGGTATTAGTAGACTATTCGCAGAGTTGGAATAGCATGGAAATGCAACTAATACTCGTTTGTACTTAATAGATATTAAGTAATGGAGTAACCTGCACTTCAAGATTACTTCATGTAAATCGTTGCAAATAATTCTAAGATGGTAATATCTTATATTCTTCAAATATAGATGCATTCTTTGTTGTGCAGTCTATTGATTGTTCGTAATTGGCCGCTATAAAAGGAATGTCCAGGTATGACATGATGAGTGGGCGGGCTCTATGTAATTAAAATTTATTTGTTCCTTTTTCCCTAACGAGAGAAAAGATGTCATTGGGTACCTCGATGATTTGGTGTTGGCATCAAGTATTAGGCCGAACTCAAGTTGAATTGTTAGTAGATCAATCGTGTAGTGTGTTGTGGTCAACAAAAATCACTATCAGGAAACATAATATTGAACGTCTAAGATTGATAAACTTCCATTTCTCTTGTTCATACAAATATCTTGATTAATAAAGGAATATTGATCACTTGCCTAAGGTCTGTCTCAGTATATGAGTACAACAATAGTCTTGGATGACGACCACCTTGCTAGATTTAGAAATATGATAATATAGTTTTTTGTAACATGTGTAAGTGGAAGACTGTTATAAATATACACATGGTCACAACAAGTTAGTGATGTTTCCATAAAATAACAAAATGAGATTAATAAGGGTCTAGTTTATTAACTTTTCTATAAGACCCTAATCCTGGAAAGTCAAGTTCCAAGTCTTAATGAGTCAAAGTGTAAAACTCGGAATCAAGTTTCGAGAGATTGACATTTAATAAAGACAAAATAAGGAAAATGGTGGAATTTGATAGATACCGGCGCTATCTATAGAGATAGTGGCGCTATCTCGCCAAATCCCGTATCAGTCGCTGAGTCAGATTGTTCGCGACGTTGACCATGCAAGAATCGGTAGATAGCGGCACTATCTTTAGAGATAGCGGTGCTATCTTGTATGAGCGGGAAAAATTGTTTATTTCGTGATTTTAAGTCATTTTGAAGTCCACAACTCATGAGGGTCCGCCATTTTATGTCTAGAGCCTCTGGAAACACCATAGAAACTCTCTCAAGCCTTCCCTTGTGTTCTTGGTTCATATTATGGAGTTTTGAAGGATGTTTGGGAGTGAAGAAGAAGAAAGGTTCTAAGGAAGCTAGTGTGAACAAGGAGATCTGATTTCTTTAGTGCTTTGGACCATTGTAAGTGTTTAATATTTGTATCATTGTGTATTTTGGGTGATATTGGTGTTATGATGCTTGTAAGAACTTCTTAAGATGATGATGGCTCCATTTCTTGGAATAAGGTGGGATTTAGGAACTAAGGAATGAGTTCTTCTACCTTTAGCTTCTGAATCCATGAGAAAAACCTTAGCCTAGTCTTAGTATGGTTGTGAATGAAGTTTTGAGTTGTTAATCTTTATTTTTGGAGTTAGATTTGTCACCATGAGCTTGTTTGGCTAGGATTGGTGGTTGAAATTACATTTTTATGAGTTAAGAAACTGTTTTGGACAACTCCTGAAAGTTAGAACTTCTGTCTGAACGGATTAAGCACTTAATGGAGAAAATGGCTGAACAGTGTAGATAGCGGCGTTATCTTTGAAGATAGTGGCGCTATCTGTATGTTTGACCAGCGTTGAATTTTGTTGATCGTTGACTTTTTGACCAGTTTGACTTTTGGTCAAACTTGAAGGTTTTGGATACTGGACTTACAAGATTATTCCGTTCGGGATTTAGAAAGTTCTAAGTGGGGTTTATCCTTGTTAGGAAGTGCGTATTATCGGGATCTGCGGGCACTCGCGGGGAGTGCTGTCTAGCTTAAGGTCACAAATCAGGTGAGTTTTCTCACTATACTATGGGTGATATTATATGCGTAGATAGTCTCTGTTATTTTGTGTAATAATGTGATTATTTGTGGTTACGATGTTTATCGGCGGATCGGGGCAAGCTCGAGAGCCGAGGACGGATCGGGGCAAGCCCGAGAGTCCCATGATGTTTACCGACGGATCGGGGCAAGCCTGAGAGTCACACGATGTTTACCGACGGATGGGGGCAAGCCCGAGAGTCACACGATGTTCATCGGCGGATCGGGGCAAGCTTGAGAGCCGAGGACGGATTGGGGCAAGTCCGAGAGTCACACGATGTTTACCGGCGGGTCGGGGCAAGCCCGAGAGCCAACGATGTTTATGTAATGGATCATGTGGTATTTTTAGGAACTCACTAAGCTTTGTGCTTACCCTTTTACCTTAAATGTTTTTCAGGTAAATACTGGCTTGAGCTTGGAGCACGGCGCGACTGTACTGCATCTGGAGATTTCAACGATTAAGTCTTCCGCTGTATAATGTGTGTAAATGTTTTGATAAGTACGTTTTATATGTTTAAATACTAAGTTTTAAATCGGATAGTTTTTAGTTGGCAAACCTTTTTATGTATTTAAATCGCTTTTAAAAAAAATAAAAAATTTATTACGGAATTTGGGTCGTTACATTTTCATTATATGATGAGTGAATTAGAAAACATGTAGAACACAAGGGGGCCTAAAGAGAAAGTACTTGAATTTTGAATTCAAGATAGGGATGACATTAACCTAGTACAAGATAAGGACTAGATAAGCTAGGGTTTGAACCCTAGTTGATCACTCCAACCTCACGACTCTCTCTCTCTCACACACTCACTCACTCTCAGGAATTCCCTCCCCCTCTCAACCATCTCTCACTCTCGGTCTCCTTCCTCCACTCTCCTGTAGCCACCGTTTGGTGTTCCAAATTGCAAAGGAGGTTGTTACTTGGTGCTTGATCATCATCTTGGGGTGCTACAATACAATAGAAGATCTGATTTGGGCTCTACACCATTCAAGGTTCAAGTCAACCTTAGCGGTTTTCTAGATCTACAAGGCTACATTCTAGATCTTCACTTTGTTATGTTTAATTTGTTGCAATTAGTCATGAATCTGTGATCCATTTATGAGTATGGCTTTGTTGCTTCCATTGCAAGTAACATGTTTTATGCCCTTTGTTATTTGCATCATATTCCAACAATAGTAACATTTTGTATCATCCTAATATAAAATTATTATGTGGTAATTAATAAAAATAAAATAAGATTAATTAGTGACACAAAAGTTTCAACATTACATCCTTAAAAGCGAAAGGTGGCCCACAAAACAAGATTTCGGAAAGAATTTCGTACTGTTGTCGACCTAAGATTAGATTAGGTCATCAGGCCAATTGCAAATAATTTAGCTTGAATGAATTAATTAGTGTTAAATGCCAGAGGTAAAACCGCTTCAAGTGTTGACAAAAGTCAAAATCATTTCCTCGCATCATCTTCACATAGCCATCCAAGCATCCCACATTACACATTACACATTTTAAAATACTTCCCTCGTAATTCAAATGTTTAAATTTGACTTACAAATTGAAAACATGGAACCATGTCCGTTGGAGATAAAGCATCATATCACAAATTAAACGAAAGTCAGATATAGAAGAATAGAACTAGTTTGATTAGATTATTGAGTACACTAATTTATTAAATTTTATAATGTTGTCATGTTTTATATATTAAAGTTTAAAAGAAATTGACTACTTTTACAAGAGAGTAAGGCCAATAACAAATTGGGGACACTGTCGATAATTGTCTATCTATTAAACATACGACTTATGACAATTGTACCATGCCATTGTAAAATAATATAACAAAAACATATAATCTTGATATTTTTATTTATATAACTAAATATAAAAACTATTTCCTTCTATTTCATCATGCAGTTTGTATAAACTAAAGATCACACAATTAATGTGTAGGATAGTTATAACAATTAGAAAGATTTAATGTTGTTTAAGGTATCAAACTAATAAAAAATTTGTTATTTTTCATAAAAGTTTTTAGTATTAAAATCTCTCAACCATTATATATATATATATATATATATATATATATATATATATATATATATATATATATATATATATATATATATATATATATATATATATATATATATATATATACATATATACATATATCGACTTACGATCTTTTGAGAACCAACTTCACCCCGAGAACTCCCAAACCGATATTTTTTTCAAAAAACCGACCACATAGGACTCTAAAACGCTCAAATTGGTGCCGGGGCGCTGAATTTTTTTTTCGAAAAAACAACTTTTTTTTTTTTTGAAAAATATTTGCACATGTGCAAACATTTTTTTTGCACATGTGCAAACTTTTTTATACGTACATTTTTTTTTCAAGTTTTTATTATGGATATCTTTCTAACATATATTTAAGGCGTTCTGTAAAAAAAATTTTGAAAAAAATATACGTATAAAAAAGTTTGAACATGTGCAAAAATTTTTTTGCACATGTGCAAATTTTTTCCAAAAAAAAAAAGTCGTTTTTTTTGCAATATTTTTTCGAAATTTATTAGATATGTGCGTTTTAGAGGCCTATGGGGTCGGTTTTTTGAAAAAAATATCGGTTTGGGAGTTCTCGGGGGACTTGTGGTTCTCAAAAGATCCTATATATATATATATATATATATATATATATATATATATATATATATATATATATATATATATATATATATATATATATATATATATATATATATATATAGTTAGGATCTTTTGAGAACCACAAGTCTCCCGAGAACTCCCGAACCGATATTTTTTCAAAAAACCGACCCCATAGGCCTCTAAAACGCACATATCTAAGAATTTTCAAAAAAAAATTGCGAAAAAAACGACTTTTTTTTTTGGAAAAAATTTGCACATGTGCAAAAATTTTTTTTGCACATGTGCAAACTTTTTTATACGTACACTTTTTTTCAAATTTTTTTTACAGAATGCCTTAAATATATGTTAGAAAGACATCCATAAAATAAAACTTGAAAAAAATATACGTATCTTTTTGTTTTTGCACATGTACAAACTTTTTAAAAAAAAAAAAGTCGTTTTTTTCGGAAATTTTTTTCAACGACCCGGCCCCATTTTGAGCGTCTAAAAGGCCTATGGGGTCGGTTTTTTGAAAAAAAATATCGGTTTGGGAGATATAGGATTGATCCAAAAGGAGTTGGGAGTTTTCGGGTTCTCGGGGTGAAGTTGGTTTTCAAAAGATCCTAAGTCTATATATATATATATATATATATATATATATATATATATATATATATATATATATATATATATATATATATATATATATATATATATATATATATATATATATATATATATATATATAGAGTTATGATCTTTTGAGAACCACAAGTCCACCGAGAACCCGAGAACTCCAAAACCGATATTTTTTTCAAAAACCCGACCTCATAGGCTTCTAAAACGCACATATTTAAGCATTTTCGAAAAAAAAAATTCCGAAAAAAAACTGTTGGATTAGGTGTCTAAGCCATGACTAATAATTAGTATTTATCTAATTAATAGTAGCATAGTCCATTTGGGTTGCCCTCATAGTTGGAGGATTGGCAGAAAGTCCGGTAGAGAGAAAGATTGATTTATTATGTGATTAATAAATCAATAGAAATTAAATAAATAGTTTATTAATATATTTAAGTGATAATATATTAATTAGAAACTATAATAATTAATTAGAAATTTTTCTGGAATTAATTGGAATTAATTTGGCAGTTAAATTGATTAATTAAAGGTGCAGGGACTAAAACTGTAATTATTCGATAGTTGAGTAAGTGGCAGTGTGAGTAACCATGTGGTGAACGAAATTATATATATAGATATATATATTTTCGAGATATATATATATATATATACTACAGATAAATGGTGTTTGAATGATTAAAATAATAGTTTATCTTAATTCGAATTCAAAAAGGCTTATCTGTAACGATTATCTGATCACCACATGGAGGCTATAAATAGGGAGGCTCTCCCTAAACCCTAGACCACGAATTTTAACTCTCTCTCCCAAGGAATTTTCGGCCAAGAGCTCAGCTAAGGGTGTGACTTCATTTGAGGCAGGACATTTGTGCTGCTTGGTTTCCAAGAAATCCTAAAAGGTTAGTTTTTCTTATTTTATTCTTTTAGTTAATTTCTTCTGGCTTTTAGGAATTGTTATATGTTTAATTAGAAGAAAAACTAGATCTATATAGGTTGCATGTGAACTTAGGATTTTTAGTTCATAGTTGCAGAAAACCTTTCAGTGGTATCAGAGCGTTTGGTTGTTTTTCTTGTTAAATTGCTATAACTGCTTTCCTTGTAATTAGGGTTTATAGTCTCTAAACCCTAATTTTGGGCAAATCGACAATTAAGGTTAGGGTTTTGAAAACCCTAGCCCCTCCCCTCTATTTTGGCGATTTTATGATTAGGGTTTAGAAGGTATTCCATTTTTGGTAACTTTAAATTGTTTAAAAGATAAACCTTAAAACCTTTATCCTAAAAAATCGAAAATTAGGGGATAAGGATAGGTTTTAATTAATTTGATTAATTTGATAAACCTATCTACATTTGAATTAATTTAATTAATTGGTAATTAAAAGATAATTCAAGGATTTAATTTAATTTAGAATTTAATTGTTTAAATTGGCGAAAATTAAAAGGATAAATCCTAAAATATTTTAAAAGGTTTAAAATATCAAATTTAATTAATTTAATTAATTGGTTAATTAAAAGATAATTAAATCGGCTTTAAATGGTTTAATTTAATTTTAAATTTAATAGCTTAAATCGACAATAAATTAAAAGATAAACTAGAAACATTTTTTAAAGGTTTAAAAAATTACATCTTATATATATTATAACTAGGAAGTTATTTTTATATGTATGAGATTAAATGGTTAGTCAAATCATTAGTAGGCCTCATTCACGAAGCTGGTCTATAAAGTGGGTATAAGGAGACTGCCTATAAAATGGCGGTCTAATGGGTGAACACTCTCGCCCACCGCTCGCCTGATCAGTGGAGGGTCGTTAGCCGAACAGGTTTGATAGGACCACCTAATAATCACTAAAAGTATAATGATTCAAAGTACTAGAACACTTAATAAAACCCAAATCTAGTTACTTTAGGAAAAAATGTGAATTGGTGCTAATCCATGAAATTGCACATTGCACTTTATGAAACATTGGTAGAGCGTGTGTGGTTTACCGGCATGCCAATAGGGGTTCATAAAGAGTTGCAATGGGTTTCCCGGGTATTATCATTATTGATGGAGCGTGTGTGGTTTACCGGCACATCAATTAGAGATGATAATTAACCCGAGAGTACCAAGCTAATTTGCATGGTTATTCACATCCAGTTTGTGATCCTCGGCATCCCAGTCACAAACAGTGGAGCACATCCGAGATTAAACATGCCATTGAAGAGTTTAATGAATCTCAACAGATCTAGGAATTTCATAAGATGAAATTGATAAGTGTTTATCTACCTTAATGACCATTATGTTGTGATTACGGCATCCCTCTTCACACCATAGTTGGGGTATTTTGGATCCTAGCCTTATTAAATAACATATTGGGTAATTATTTAAAAAGGACAAATTAAGCTAATAAATTCTATTTTCTTTATAGATGTCAAGTGTCAATTCTCCTCCTTCTCCTCCTTCACCCATTTCTGAAAGCATCAGAATGCACCTGCTTAATATGGAAAGGCTGACTGGCCTCAACTGTAAAGAATGGCTTCGCAATTGGAGACTGGGTCTCGGCATTGCTGGCAAGCTACATCTCACCGAGTATCCGATCCCAGTTCCACCGGAACAAGTCATC
The DNA here is from genome assembly GCA_023525715.1 of Cichorium intybus. Classification (NCBI taxonomy): domain Eukaryota; kingdom Viridiplantae; phylum Streptophyta; class Magnoliopsida; order Asterales; family Asteraceae; genus Cichorium; species Cichorium intybus. The sequence continues at coordinate 30,938,315 of CM042014.1, forward strand.
ATAAAAGGTCCTTATGATGAATCCGAAGAGATTCGTGACCTCATGCTATCAACCATTGACCCCGAGTTCCGCAAGGATTTTGAATCCTTGGGGCCATATGAGTTAATGCAACTGGTTGAGAAAAGGTTCCAGAAACCAGTTGAAGAGGAACGAACCAGGATCTTCAAAAGACTTGCAGAGTGCAAGCTGAAAGCAGGAAGTAGCGTCAATTCGCATGTTCTTCAGATTGAAGCGTACATAGGCGAATTGCATAAACTTGGTTATTCCATGAGTCAGGAAGAGAGTGTTAACATCTTACTCGTTTCGCTGACAAATGAGTACGATCTGTTCATTCAGACGTATAGAAAGGAAGACCGGAAAAAGACCCTCATGGAAATGCGTCCACTGTTGACTTTATACGAGTCACTCTTGGACAGGCATAGCTCCAATGGCTCAGCTACTTCTGGATTAAGTCCAGTGAAGAGACGTAACAAGAAACGGTCGAGATCGACTAGACATGTCTCAAACTGGGAATCCGCTAAATCGGATACAGTCACGGAAAGATTGGAAGACGCTCCAACTCTTTTGAAAGCTCAGGTATATCTAAAAACCTCAAAACTCCTGTTCCAAGATTTCTTGATACATAATGTGAGAGTCGCATTTTGGATTGTATGCAGGGAATCAAGAAGGCACGGGACTTTGTCGCATAGGAGCACATTTGGATTGGATCTCCAGCTCGTGCAGTTTTGAAGTTTAGATAGATATTAAATATTGTTATTAGTCTTTAGATACATTTTTGGCATTGTCTATTACATTGTTCAAGGATTTTATTTTTAATAAAATTGTCATATTTTCTTTTAACACCTGTTGTCTGAAATTATCCTTGAAATGTTATATGAATGTGTTGAATGTATGATTAGTAATAACTTGAATGTTGATGCATCCAAAGTGTTTGGATTCAAGAATTGTGTCATTTATGATTGTTAATACAAATGTTATAAGAATCAATTCAACCACAGGTCCAGTTGGACAGGACCTTGGAATCATTTGACTTAGAGTCACTTGATGAATTAAGTTCTTAATATGTCAAGAAATGAATCAACCAAAGGTCCAGTTGGACAGGACTTTGGAATCATCTGACTTAGAGTCAGATGATGATCAAGTTCTTCATAAAGCACATATGGCAAGAAATGAATCACCCAAAGATCCAGAGGATAGGATTTTGGAATCAGTTGACTTAGAGTCAACTGAAGATTGCAAGTCTTAAACCAAGTTAACAAAGTCATTAGTCTACATAGATATGTAAAAGACATTGAGATTAAGAGCAACGGACACACCTGTTGCGGTGTGTTGCTCGAATCTTGAGATAGAACACAATTGTTTGTACTTCACAATATTCATCATTCGGTATGATGAATATGACATTGCTTATCGGTATAAGTAATTGAATTGAGACCTTAAACAGTCCAAGGACTTCAAAGGAAGTACAAGTTCCACAGAACCTGAGCGATAACATAAACTGAGAAAAAGGTTTCACAGTTCATTCTCTTCCAAGAGCATTAATGGTTATAATGTGTCTTAGGGAAGATAATGGAGCATTGGTCGAAACAGTTCGATCCTCGATGTATGAGATACAATACCAATTAGTTTCCAATAAGATGAACACTATACCAGTCAGTCCATATAAACCATACTCCGACCACATCCTAGACTAAGTAGGTCTTGCAAACACTGCTTGAAATGTAAAGCTGGGATTATCCCACTTGTACATAGAAAGTCCAGGGTCTTGTAGTGTTCATCTGAACCTCATGACCAGCTGAACTTGATCAGCATTGTCATTTCATTAGCTATCCCACTGTAACTAAAGAGCTCTTTTAGAAAGAACTCATGGTCTAAGGAAACAGTGGGAGTTGGGACAGTCCTAAATGAGTTTAGGATTAGCAATGAAAGAACCTTTTAGTCATCACTAGGCTTGGAGCAGAAATCAGATTTCTGCTTTACAACTGACATAATCTCCTCTTAACCAGTAGTATTGATCACCATCATAAGTAGTTGTGATCAGGGTGACATACCGATTGGTGGTAAAACACTGCAGTTGGTACGGATTTGCAATCCGACTACTTGGAAGCATTGGTGAGCCCGGCTGCTGCCAAATAAGAGGACCTTAGGGCGAGACACGGTCTGTATGAAAATTTGATTGATTTTACACCTGGTCTAAAAACCAGTGGGAGTAGCTGAGTTATCAAAAGAAAGCAACTTGGACATATACATACCTTCAGAGCATCTAGTTGAGTGAGTCGATACTCAGAGTCAAGCAATTGATTTCGAGTAAAGCACTCTCAATAGCAGATGAAATCCGAGAGGATTCTGCGTGGCATAGTGTGAGTCGTTAGTGGAGCGTGTGTGGTTTACCGGCACACTAATAGGGACACACATAGAGCATGCCATTACAAAAAGGTACATGGCCCCGGGTTTCGTCCCACGGGGATCTCACAAGAAAGGATATTCAGATTCTCAAAATATGCCAAAGGATTGGATTTTGAGAAAGGACTGAAAGATTTCCATTAAAATGTCAGAAAGGTTTGGATTCTCAAAATGTACCATAAGTCCTGGATTTTGTGAATAGTCTATAACCATGTCAAAGCCAGTGGGAGTCGCCGTTATCTACTATCTCCATACGTGGGATACATAATGTTTCTAGGAAACGTCTCTTTTCGTTACAAAGTGTAATGACTTGGTGTTAAGAGACAGATCGCTATGAAAGCCTTAATAGAAATACGGCATACTCAGGTGGTTGTAAACGTCTATGAGATAGATCCAGATTCTGCCAAGATGATCTTGATGAGATTCAAGATGCATAGACCTAGGAAAAGCTTTCTTATCATTTCAAAGTGTGATGACTTGGCGTGAAAGAAACTAAGAAGGTGCAATATACTCACATAATTCAAAGTCATCTATTAGATAGATGAAATCACCAGCATAGACCTAGCCATTCTAAGCATGATCTTGATAAGATTCAAGATGCATGAGAAGAGTCTCTGAAAGGAAATAGTTTTTCGAAAATCATGACACAAAGGATTATAAATAATCCTTGGATTCCGAAAGGGTTTGGAATAGGATTAGATCGGGTTCCACAAGTTTTGGATCGATCATAAAGTCATGAACATGTCCTGATAACTTAATGCTTAGGGCATAGTAAGTTGGATTCAGGACATTGCCTGGCTGGGAATACTGGATGGATTGGTTGAACTAAAGAGAGAATTCATTAGGAAATGATTAGGGTGAAAGTGATAGTATTAATTTGAAAGATTTTCAAAGTGGTAATTATTAACATCAGGGCATGATGTTAATAGACTTCATGGTTACAAAGTCTCGTTGGTATTCTGATGGAGCGCGTGTGGTTCACCGGCACATCATAACACCTCGAAATAGTCTTAGGGTGCAGTCAAGTAGACTAAAGATCCCAGAACCATAGGAAGTCACAGTACACATTCACAGAATGGAGAAATTGACAGGATAACATATTGAGATGTTATCGGATGAGCATCCGATTGGATCATCTGCAATAAAATGTATAAGTATAAGATACTTTGGATACATAGAAAGAGTGTAAGGTTGATAAAGACATAGATGTAAAATTAGAATTGAAAGTTTAAAAGAAATCTTGAAACCGATAACAGTTTATGACAAGGTCCGACTTGGTGATTACCTTGTGGAGACTTGGTAATAAGCAGGAGTAGCTGCCAGTCAGATCTTTATGTTTCACTTTTGCATGTTTTACTTCCCGAATAATTTAATTATTCAGATAGGTCCACAGTCGCTCATACTTTGGGAAGTAAGTATTGAATCAAGACTGTCATGAATTGGTTTGTAGACTGTCTAAAGAGTTAGACATAGCAATAGGATTGCTGCAACATTCATGAGTACTTAGAAATAGAGATTTGAGTATTGGATAAACCCACGCTCAACAGATTGCTTCATGGATTATATCACAAGCAATGTTGAGACGATAATATCTTATGATCTTAAAGTGGAGAGATATGAGTTATGATTTACAAGGCAGTTGTTCATTGATAATATGAAAACGCATCGGTAACTCGATGTTATAAAACATGTTGTTGTGAATGATTTGACTTGTAAAAGATATAAGCATATAAGTCAAAGCTTATTCGTTCCTTGACCCTGATGGGAAACAGATATCTGTAGGCCTCTCGATGATTTTGAAGTTGACTAAAGTGCTGGCCAGCCTGGACTAAATTGATGGGTTCAATTAGAAGTTCTAAAGTCATAAGCAGAATCGGAAATCGGGAAACAGAGTATCGGACCGAGATTGATCTCAATCCATGTCTCGTGTCTGAAAAATATCTTGTTGGACGAAGGATCATATGATCACTTATCATTGGACAGAACTGACTAGGTCAGAGTTCGGCAGCGGTTTCTAGGAAGCTACAGTTGCTAAATTAATTAGAGGGTAAATTGGTAATTTTAGTCATAGACTTATCCAAGTGGGAGACTGTTGGATTAGGTGTCTAAGCCATGACTAATAATTAGTATTTATCTAATTAATAGTAGCATAGTCCATTTGGGTTGCCCTCATAGTTGGAGGATTGGCAGAAAGTCCGGTAGAGAGAAAGATTGATTTATTATGTGATTAATAAATCAATAGAAATTAAATAAATAGTTTATTAATATATTTAAGTGATAATATATTAATTAGAAACTATAATAATTAATTAGAAATTTTTCTGGAATTAATTGGAATTAATTTGGCAGTTAAATTGATTAATTAAAGGTGCAGGGACTAAAACTGTAATTATTCGATAGTTGAGTAAGTGGCAGTGTGAGTAACCATGTGGTGAACGAAATTATATATATAGATATATATATTTTCGAGATATATATATATATATATATACTACAGATAAATGGTGTTTGAATGATTAAAATAATAGTTTATCTTAATTCGAATTCAAAAAGGCTTATCTGTAACGATTATCTGATCACCACATGGAGGCTATAAATAGGGAGGCTCTCCCTAAACCCTAGACCACGAATTTTAACTCTCTCTCCCAAGGAATTTTCGGCCAAGAGCTCAGCTAAGGGTGTGACTTCATTTGAGGCAGGACATTTGTGCTGCTTGGTTTCCAAGAAATCCTAAAAGGTTAGTTTTTCTTATTTTATTCTTTTAGTTAATTTCTTCTGGCTTTTAGGAATTGTTATATGTTTAATTAGAAGAAAAACTAGATCTATATAGGTTGCATGTGAACTTAGGATTTTTAGTTCATAGTTGCAGAAAACCTTTCAAAAACGACTTTTGTTTTTGAAAAAAATTTGCACATGTGCAAACTTTTTATACGTACACTTTTTTTCAAAATTTTTTTATAGAACGCCTTAAATATATGTTAGAAAGACATCCATAAAAAAAACTTAAAAAAAAGTGTACGTTTTTTTTTGCACAAGTGCAATCTTTTTAAACAAAAAAGTCGTTTTTTTCGGAAATTTTTTTCAGCGACCCGTCCCCATTTTGAGCGTCTAAGAGGCCTATGGGGTCGGTTTTTTGAAAAAAATATCGGTTTGGGAGATATAGGATTGATCCAAAAGAAGTTGGGAGTTCTCGGGGTGAAGTTGGTTCTCAAAAGATCCTAAGTCTATATATATATATATATATATATATATATATATATATATATATATATATATATATATATATATATATATATATATATATATATATATATATATATATATATATATATATATATATTTATATATATATATATATATACGATAGGGTGAGGACTCTTATTAAAGGGAGGACGTCTTAAAAAAATTGAAAAAAATAAAAAATATATATAAATAATAAAATGGATCATAGTACTATATTGGAGAAAAAAATTCGAAAATAAACTTTTGAATCATTATTTTTTTATAATGATACAATGATCTAAAAAATAAAAAATAAAAATTGGATCATTACTGTTTTTCAATGATCCAAAGTTTTTTCCAATTTTTTTAAAATGATATAGTACTATTCTCGATTTTATGATTTGTATTTTTTTATATATATTTTTAATTTTTTTAAAGTGTCCTTACGAGTGATCACCGAAAAAAGAGTCATCACCGAAACGAGACCATATATATATATATATATATATATATATATATATATATATATATATATATATATATATATATATATATATATATATATATATATATATATATATATATATATATATATATATATATCTATACTATACTATAAACCATATATAAATTACAACCCCCTAATGCATATTTGTCTTAATTTTTAAGACTGTCTAAATTTTAATACACAACTCACAAATTATTATGCCTATGTTACAATTGAATTATGCATTAATAAAAAAGATTAAAACAATAACCGGATACGCGTGTGTCTATCACTTGCCCTAAACAAAAAAATACCCTCATTTACAAAACATGAGCTTCTCTCCTAAAACCCTAATCCCCCCAAAACTCCTTATTTTCGGCCATCCTCTCAGCCGCATTCCTCTCAGCCGCATTTCATGTTACGATCGCCACTTCCTTTTCCGGCCGCCACCCTCATTTTCCGGCCGACACCCTCCGTTAAACGCCATCGCACAAGCTCGCCGCCGATATAGATCTCCAAATCGAGAACCAAGACATCGGCTACTCACTGATTTCGGACCATTCCCCACTTCCCGTCTCCGATTCAGTAATGTTCGCCATCGGTTTCCGTATCCCAAAACGAGAAATCAGTTTCTCTCTATAAAGCCATCGATTCCGGTATACCAAGCCATCGCACAAGCTCGCCGCCGATCTAGATCTCCAAATCGAGAACCAAAACATCGGCTACTCACTGATTTCGGACCATTCCCCACTTCCCGTCTCCGATTCGGTAATGTTGGCCATCGGTTCCCGTATCCCAAAATGAGAAATCAGTTTCTCTCTATCAAGCCATCGATTCCGGTATACCAATCCATCGCACAAGCTTTGTAAGTTTTCAATTTGTTTTGATTTTTTGCCAGGATAGCCATCGATCTGGATCTACTCGATCCGATCAACCACAACCTACCCACTGAATTTGTTTTGATTTTTCTATATATATATATCCAGATCGAGAACCAATACATCGGCTACTCACAAAATTACTTTGTTGGTGGATTGGTAGAGACCCTGTTAAATCCACACTGTTTGAGAAAATGTGAGATACAATGGTATGCTGATTGATTATTTTCCTTGTTTAAGTTTTGAAAAACTCATAGTTTCTTTCTCATTTTTAAGAAAAAAGAATTGGAGGCTGAGCTTGTTAATGTCACCGGCACTGCAAAGCCAACTCGAAAAATAAGGTTTGTTATTTCGTTAGAAAAGTCGAATTATTATTTAATTTACATAAAATAATAATAATAATTATTATGAATATATTCTTCACTTGCTGTCAAATCCGAGCAAGTCAAGGAACCAGAACAGGAAGTTGCAGTTGAGGCTGGTGGTTTTGGCCCTTCTGATAATGAATTAAATGTTTTAGGGAAATTCTGTATCAACAACAAAATACAATGTTGCTAACTTTTTACCAAAGGGGCTCTATGAGCAGGTAACTCATTTCAAACATCTATTAAAGTATAAAGTGATCCTTTTTACCAAATTTATTGAAGTTAATTCTGACCCTTGTATGTTTGTATGTTACTGAAATAGTTTCTTATATATAATTGCAGTTTACACGAGTGGCTAACATGTACTTTCTTACATACTCTTGTTTATCATTTACACCTGTTAGGTATGGTTTCTGAAAAATTAAAAAGATAAAACTTATTAATTGCCATGTTATTATTTAACTTGCTTCTAATTATGTAGTTTTGTTTATATGCAGTCCCGTTAGTCCAATTACAAACGTGATCCCATTAAGTCTCGTGCTTTTTGTATCTCTTGTCAAGGAAGAGTTTTGAGGATTGGGTGAGCAATATTAAAATTTACATTTGGGTTTGTTTGTTTTTGACATAATGAGCTTACTATGTTAAACAATTAATCTGGACAGCTATACATGGTTGTTTTTTTACTTAATTTGGACAGAATGACTCAATGGGTTAAGCCAATAACCTGCTTAATGTAATAAGCCATCAACCATTTACCTATTTGCCTTTTCTCCTTTTCCACCAAAGTGATATGACAATCAATAATTCGTCTGTTGAGGTGCTTCAAGATCAAAGGTGGGAATCCGTTACCTGGAAGAAGTTGCAAGTTGGGGACGTTGTCAGAGTAAGTATTCTGCAATTTCTCTCTTTTTATGATTCATGTTTTCCTCACATTTTAAACTAAAATTGATGCAAATGTGACTGTAATATTTACAGGACATGAGACTAAGGTATTTGAATCTTTCTGTTTGTTTAAATTTCCATAATTACCCCCAATTCATATGAAAATATATTGTTATGCCTATTTAATAACAGGTAATGATGAATGCCATGAATGTACCTTCAAAAAGGAATACACTAGAGAGGAAACTTGACAAAGTTATAGCCACACTTTTTGGTTATGAAAAAGCTGCTTTCAGATTCACGGGTGACGGTTTGTCGTAGGGAAATGGATGTTTGAGCTTACCAGGTACGTTGCATTTCCCCCCCGATTTGTTCTTTTTCTTCCTGGGTCAGTGGACTTTGCATAAAGAATTAATGACATGTAATCAGATCCGAAGTGGATTTGATTGGAAGCATATAGATGAGACTTAAATATCTATAATCTTGCTGGTGCTTCCTTCCTGCTATTGACCTTTGCGTTTGATTTTGCTATTTTTTCAGATCTATAATCTGATGTTTTAGTTTTTTTCTTTCATATCTTTGTTTGATTTTTATAGCCATTGCTTTTTAGGTCCAACTTCAAACGGTTGGTTTGAATGGTTTAAGTGTTTGCATACAATATTTTGTATTTATCTCATATTATAGGTTTTGCATGATCAAATATAAGTTTAAATGTAATTTATGTTTTTATCCATGAGAAATATAGAAAATTTACAAATTTTAATTTCTTTAAAATATGCCAAGGGTACAGGAGGGCACTGATTTCTCTCGGGCTTGCAACTAACTGGCCACCAACAATGCAAGTAGTTTGCTTTATATCTCAAGATGACATGAACAGCTTACCTTCTATCAGTTTCAGCGGGCTTCTTCCATATTCATTTTATAGAATTTAATTTTATTTAATCATTCTTAACCCAATATATTTTGTATTTTTCTTAATATTAAATGGACCTTTAATCCCTCCTACAACACGAAAAGGACCAAAATTGCAAATTGAAAAAAATCAGCAAACCTTAGGGACCATAACTATTATAATTATAGACATACAACTGCAATTGGATTTGCTTTTTTTTTTTCAAATCGTCATATGTTTAGGGTATTTGATTTGTTTTTTAAATTGAGTATTGGAGTCACAAATTTATTGATTTTTTGTAGGTTATTAGCATGGTACTTTTGGATAATGGCAAAAAATAGTAAGGTACTTCCATTTAACTATTATTATAGCAGCTTTCATTCACTTTCTGTTTTTATATGATCATTGATCGTATTTTCAAAATTTGAAAACTTTGAAATGTTTGAAACTTAGCTCCAGCCCAAGTTTTTCGGATTTTCAAATTTTGAGTTCTTTGAAATTTTTGAAACTTAGCTCCCTCCCAAAATTTTTGGATTTTCAAAATTTGAAAATCTTTGAAATTTTTGAAACTTAGCTCCTGCCCAAGTTTCTCGGGTTTTTCAAATTTTGAAAACTTTGAAATTTTTGAAACTTAACTCCCGCTCAAGATTTTCGGATTTTCAAAATTTGAAAACTTTGAAAATTTTAAAACTTAGCTCCCACCCAAGTTTTTCGGATTTTCAAAATTTGAAAACTTTGAAAATTTTGAAACTTAGCTCCCGCCTAAGTTTTTCGGATTTTCAAAATTTGAAAACTTTGAGAATTTTGAAACTTAGCTCCCGCCCAAGATTTTCGGATTTGCAAAATTTGAAACCTTTGAAATTTTTGAAACTTAGCTCCCGCCCAAGTTTTTTGGATTTTCAAAATTTCAAAACTTTGAAATTTTTGAAACTTAGCTCCCGCCCAAGTTTTTCGGATTTTCAAAATTTGAAAACTTTGAAATTTTTGAAACTTAACTCCCGCCCAAGCTTTTCGGATTTTTAAATTTTGAAAACTTTGAAAAGTTTGAAAATTTGAATAATTTGAATTGAAAAGTTTGAATCATTTTTGTATTATAGCATTCTTCTTTCATTTTAAATTTTATTATAGCAACGTACTCCAACTCCTTCTTTTATAAAGGCATTGTGCTTTCAAAAGAAGTTGTTGAAAAAAATTATAATTTCATTGAATTACTTAGTGATGTGATGCTTGACATATTTTACAACACTATTACTGCATCTGTCTCACTCTCTATCTTTTGGTCTCTCTTTCTTTTTGTCCATACTTGGATCTCTCTCTCTCTCTCTCTCTCTCTCATATGAACTGATAGTAACCATATTCACACAAACTCAATATGTATATGTTATTTAACTTTAGTTTTACCAATTTGCAGCACCTGGACATTTTCAAGAACAATGTCGTGACAAAAGTACAACTCGGGTGTTTTTTTCCATCTTTTTCTCTATTTATACTTTAAGAATACACTGTTTAAAAGATTACATACTTTGGCCTTATTGGAGTTGGAGTTGACTTAGTCTTTTTATTTGTTATACAACAATCATAAGTTGGTTCCTAATTTAATATATTTTCGATATTATTTATTAAACTTTGATTAGAAATTAGGGATCACATAAAATATCATGTCCTCAATCATTTTAACTTAAATTATTTATGAATGATTGGTAAATTAAACATATTTTCACCATTTTATACCATTTGGTTGAAGTTAATCTTTGACATTTTGTTAACTTATTGCTATTGATTGAATAGCTAAGTTGAAGCTTGAAATTTCTAATGACTCTGCATCATATTGAGCAGAAAGAAAAGTACCCAGTAATCCTTCTCATGTTTACAGCTCTGGAAATATAAAATGGTATTACAAAAAACCAAATAACCTTCATTTCTGGCTTACCTTTTTAGCTTACTTTGGAAGCAAGTGCGAAAGATATATAATACTCTTTAAGGTAAAAAAAAAACCAAAAATTATGGGTCTGGTGAATTTATGGTAAAAATATGCCCCCTAACATGGTTACTAGAGGCCATTTTTGTAAATGTGAAAGTTTTTTCCAAGTTAGTAGCCCTATTTTTGGCCATTTCATTTATTGATTTAATTTTCTTTCTGTTTTGTTTTTTTGGTATCTTAGTGCATGCATTTCAGAAACATTAGATGGCAAGTGAATGCATACATAAATTCCATAACGAGTTTTCTATTATTGAAATTTTCTTTTCATTGCGGTGTCCACCGCATTTTGCCATCTTTGAAATTTGACAAGTTCCCAAACTGACTCAGCAGATTCTCTCTTTTAGTAAACTTGCTGGAATCAAAATATAGTCAGACCCGAGACCTAAGAACACGATTCACCATAGTTTTTCTGGGAATTATGTCATTATCCCTACTTTGGATTCTAATTTTGGTACTGTTGTCGATAACATTGTACTTTGAAGTTCAATGCTACAGTGCAAGAAATAGTGATTTGTGTGTATGGTTGTGCAAGTAAGAGAGAGAGAGAGAGAGAGAAATATACTGCGAAATTAATAACTTGGGTGCTGCAGGGGTCAAAGAACTTTCATACTCCATACCCCCCCCCCCCCCCCCGGCCAAATCTGAAACCCAAAACCTAACTCGTAGTTGCCGAAACGAAACAATATGCTACCGCCGCATTGCGCGGGTACGCAGCTAGTATATATATATATATATATATATATATATATATATATATATATATATATATATATATATATATATATATATATATATATATATATATATATAATCAGGATCGGGTGAGGACTCTTCTTAAAGTGAGAACTTGCGAGGACACCTTAAAAAATTGAAAAAAATATAAAAAATATAAATAATAAAATGGATCATAATACTATATCGGAGAAGAAAAATATTTAAAAAAAAACTTTTCGATCATTATTTTGTTTATAATGAAATAATGATCCAAAATAAAAACAGAAAAATTGCATCATTACGTTTTGCAATGATGCAAAAATTTTTTTTTCAAAATTTTTTTGATAATGATATAGTACTATTCTCGATTTTATGATTTGTATTTTTTTATATATATTTTCAATTTTTTTAAGGTGTCCTCGCGAGTACTCACCAAAAAAAGAGTCCTCACCGGAACCGGACCCTATATATATATATATATATATATATATATATATATATATATATATATATGTATGTATGTATGTATGTATGTATGTATGTATGTATGTATGTATGTATGTATGTATGTGTGTGTGTGTGTGAGATTGATCGCTAAAACTTGGTGAAGTGCATAAATTAACTTGTGGACATCAGGAGAATTTATATTCCTATTATCTTATTATGCATTTATTTTACACTTTCTTTTGAATCTGTAATAAATCAATGTTCCTGTGTGCTAACTGGGGGACAATATCAGGACCCCAATTGTCTACTTACCCAATTTATACTAGAAAATTTAGGTTATTTTTAAAATAAAGAAATTAAAAATGTGTAACGGTCTACGTAATTATGTGTAGTACACAAAGTATATTGTGTTGGAATTTTGGAGATCATATGGTCATAGTTGAAGGGGATTTAAAGTCACAAGGGCATGATGTAAGGTAGGGATTGGGAATAAGAAGGTTGAAACCGAATTCAGAATCGGAAGCGGTTGGAAATCGATTTTGTATAATGGTCCTAGGAATGACAACGGGTTGGGTTCGGGTCGGAGCGGGGAGACCCATACCCGACCCTAAAAGTTTCGGGTCGGGTTCGGGGCGATGCCCTATCGGGTTTCGGGTCATTGAATATATATATATATATATATATATATATATATATATATATATATATATATATATATATATATATATGTATATATGTATGTATGTATGTATGTATGTATGTATGTGTATATATATATATATATATATATATATATATATATATATATATATATATATATATATATATATATATATATATATATATATATATATATTCTTGTCGGGTCGGGTCGGGTCGGGGTAATGAGACCCAAACACGACCCTATACCCTAAATTTTCGGGTTTCGAGTCTCGGGTCTCAGGTTTTTTTGCTCGGGTTTCGGGTTGCCCCGTCGGGTTCGGGTTTTTTTGCCATCCCTAAATGGTCCGGTTTTTGCTTTTTCAATTTCGGTTATTTTAGTTTTTGCATCCAAAATTTCGATTTTTTCCGGTCCATGAAACGAAAGCTAAAGGGCCATATTCCAGCCCTCATAATTTTCTCAAAAGAGGTCGGAGCGAGCTAATTTTTCCAGCGTTTAGTCCTCTCTTTTGGCTATATTTTAGGCTCAATAACCAAGTTACTTGGTTAAGAACCGACTGAGTTACATAGCTCTAAACATGGTCTGTTAATGCAGTGGAGCTGTTTTTAGTGTGTGCAAAATTTTAGTCAACTTAGAGCAACTATAACTTATACGAGCTCTCAATAAACTGCTTTTTTCTAGCATTTAGTTATTTGTATTGGCTAATTTTAGGTCCAAGAACCAACTAATTGGTTAAAATTTGGCAAACCTTTACAAAGCCCTAAATAAGGGATGTCAGGACTGATTTTTTATAAATATTTATGTATTATTATATGTGTTTGGTCATTTGGGGTATTTTACAATTTGAAGAAAATTATCGAAAAATTCAAGTAACTCTAAAACTTGGTTCTTATCAGTTATGGTGCCGCAAAATCAGAACCATATACTTTATTCAGTTCGATTATCAGATTCTCAATACCCATAAAATCGATTATCAGTTTTTTTATTTCAATTTCGAAACCAATCTCACCCTTAAATTCAATTTAGGTTATAATTAAATCATTCCAACACTCTTGACTGCAAATGTTGAAATTTCATTTCAAAGAAGCATTACAGTAAACTCTTACTTTAATTTTAAAATACTTACTTTTAAAATTACAGCGATATTTTTTACAAAGTTTCTTTTCGATTTACATAGATCCGTCCCCAAACATTATCTTTCATGATAAAAGAAGTAAAAGAATAAGGATGGTTTTCTATTTAAATTTTAACTTAAAAAGCATTAAGCACTTAATTCATGAAATTTTATTTATTAAAAATAAGAGATGGAAATTTAGAGAAAAAAATAAAGTAGAATTACTCTCTTTTAATGAGGTAAGTGAATTCTAAGCACTAGTATAGGATTTTATAAAAAAGAATTAATGAGTGAAAATAGGATTAAAGAAAGTTTAGGGCATAGTTGAGAAGTGACACACCACTTAACATTCAACATGCTTTTAACCATAAAAATATTAGAACGGAAGGTGTTGTATCATGAAATAGTTATTTTTGATAAATTATCACAACATAATTATCTATATCACAAAATGGATATTTCTAAATATGTTTGGTGTTGGTGAATTTTTTTTATAAATGGTTCCTACCGGATTATATATTTTGCAAAATGATATGTGACTTCGTTCAATAGGACTAATTATTTCGCAACACATGAAAATTTATTTGTAAAATATAGTATTTTGCAAAATAGTTGGCATTTTTAGTGAAATAAACAAAAAAAGCAATTTCACAAAATTAAATTATTTTTGCAAGGATCCATACTTTGCATTATTGTAAAACCGGATTGGGCATGTACACCACACTCACGGTGTCTGATGTGGCATGAATATCTCGTGCGGGTATACCATCCTGACCGGGCTACTCACCGTGGTCCACACTCCCTCATGTGGGCTTTGCGAACGGCACAAACACACCTCCCACGCTACACATAAAAACACCCGCTAGCCATTTTTTTAGCTTCATTTTTTTAATTCAAAATTTTACTCTATAAATATCATTCTAACTCAACCCTTTAAACCACAACTCAAAATACCTACATTATTATACAATTATCTCAAATTCAACTTCACAATGTCATCATCATCGTCCTCTTCTATGTTCTTGGATGTGGATACGGCAAATGAGATGACGTTTATTTACAAAATGAGGTAAGACGTCATTGAACATTTAGAAAATGAAGCTGAAAGTTCATGTGCGAGGACAATAAGTGGTCCTTTACAGAGACAACGTGAAGTCGACCACAGTCGCCTAATTGAAGACTACTTTGCCGATGATATTGTGTATGCCGTGAAATTTCGAAAAAGGTTCCGAATGCAAACAACCATTCTTATGCATAGTTGACGATTTGAAGACTACTTTGCCGATGATACATGTGCCTAAATGCATGAAGCGGTCAGTTTTTGTGAGGTGATCATAAAGAGCTGACTATAATTCTAGAAGCGGTGACGTCATACGATCTTTGGTTTTGACACGCATTTTTTGGTGTCTCGGGTTCCAACATTGACATCATGTAGTCGATCAGTCACCGGTATTCAAAGATATTTTTCAAATGAAGGCTTATGACCTATCATTTGTAGTGAACAAAGTAGCATACACGCACGAGTATTATCTTATGGATGCGATAAATATGGAGTATTCTGTTTATGTCAAATCATGGTCGTAGTCGGATGATGAAAATATTGAAGTTTAAGACAACCCAAGAAGAAACTACGAAGGATATCGAATAAGCATTTGGTGTCCTCAAAAGACATTGACAAATAATTAAAAATCCAATACTAGAAAATTTCAAAGCATATGTACGAGTGCATCAAATTACATAATATGATTTAGATGACGAAGGAAACACAATTTACCGCTACAATGAAAACGAAATTTTGCCACCCATTGAACCACTAGATATTGAAATGCAACACTATCTAGCAAATAGAATGGAACTACACAGCCGAGATATACATCACAACATTCGAGCTGATTTGGTGAAGCATGTATAAAGAAATGACATACACAACGCCGAAATTCTGGACAACGAGTTGTATGAGTCGACGGATGACGAATCCAAAGACTATACAAACGACGAGGTGGAAGAGAAATCGGGCGACGAATGTTCTGATGGCAATGTATATGACTCGGAGGAGTGACGACCGTAGCTAATTACTTATTTTAATTGTCGTTTGTAGCTTTAATTGCCATTTTTTTAATGCTGTTTGTAGTTTTTTAGTTAATGAAGTTTTTTTGTTAAATTTATTATTCATTGTTTTAAGTTTAATTATTTATACTTGTTAAAAATTCAATTTGACTAAAGTGAATGGTTGCGAGTGGTATCCACTTTCAAGATTTAGGAGTGTGGAGTGTTAGTGAAGACAATATGACGTAACTCTTATATGATACTGAGAAAAATGAAGAGTAAATAATAACCACTATTTTATATTTTTAATTTAATAGATTCAAAAAAATGTGATTATATATTGATACGTTTTATTTTGATCATTTCAATGATTATTATTTTTTTTTAGAAACGGCGATGGATTCGAGCTTTGTGACGGGTTTTCAACCGTCCCTCATTGTTTGACACTTCAAAGCCTCGAACCATACCCCTCCAGGAAAATCCCCCACAGGAGCTCAGAACCGGGATCGAACCCAGGACCTCGCCCCACATGGATATATAACCCCATGCCTCTTCCCAGCTAGGCTGGGAGTCATTGGCTAAGATTACATTTATTGTTTTCTATCAAATGAGTGCCATAATGACCGTAAGTTGAAAAGGAATAATAATTCAAGTTAAATTTCACTATATATTCCATATATCGTGGGAAATATTATTTCTCGCATAAATCTAATCATAATTTATTGCCGAGAAAAACGAAAACTTTCGGCTAAAAGCCTAAAATTGATGTTGATCAAATATAAAAGATAAAGGATTTAGGATCGAGTATGTTGTTAAAAGTAATTTATTCTCCTATTGATATGGTCTTAGTTATTACTTAATCATTAATATTGTTGGTTTACATTATTAGTGGGCTTGAAGAAGATTTAGAAGTTTTGCCCGATAATAATTGTATTTAATAGATGATTAAGACAATTTAGGGAAAAAAAAAGACATCACCAATTTCCTAGGAGGCGTTTGATTCACAAAATTTTTACAAAGGAATTGAAATCTTTAAGATAAATGAGAATTTGACGGAATTGGAATCTGAAGGAATTTGAATCCCTAGCGCATTTGGTTGACAGATAATGAAATAGAATTATTTGTTGAATTCTGCTAGTTTGCAAATTTTATCGAAAGAAATGGAATATAAAGTATATAAAATGACTAAACTATCATTTATAAGGTTAAATATATCATTTTAATTGGAGATAAGAAAAAATAATCAATGGAATTTGAATTATTTGGCATTATGCAAAGGAATGATAAATTAAATTATATATGGAATTTGATGGAATCTTACACAATTTCATTCAGTCTATTTTTTAACCAAACACGTTTTAAACGAAATTCTTCTTTCCAATACCTTTGAATTCCATTAAAAAACTTGAAACAAACGCGCCCTCTTCCCATCACCAACCTCGTGGCTACCTACCCTCCCTTTGAAGTCGACCAACTCAAGAAGGACTATGAAAGGATGCGCAAGCTTAATTTGATTCAACTGTTTGTTTAATAACTATATGTATCGCGCCCTCCGTTTCGTCTTTTTCATTCGTGGTTTTTGGAGGAAGACTTTGTACAGGTGGTAGAGGATTCTTGGAGTAATGATGGATGCAATCATGCGAATGACATGGTGAAGATGAAGGAAAAGCTAAAGATCTTGAAGAAAAATTTAAAGTTATGGAATTATGATAAGTTGCAAAAACGAAATAAAAGGAAGAAGGAGATTCAAAAAGAGATGGTGGAGATAGATAAGAAAGTTGATATTGGGGGTGGCGTAAGTGGAAATATGGAGAATAGAATGTTTTTGGCTAAGGAATTGGCGGATATAAATATAATTGAAACTATTGATGTGGCTCAAAAAGCCAAAGTGATGTGGGCTATTGAAGGAGATGAAAATAGTAAATTTTTTCATGACATTCTTAATAAAAGAAGAAGGAACACGGCTGTTCGTGGTGTTTTTTCTGATGGTCGTTGGATTGAAGAGCCAAACTTGGTGAAAGAAGAATTTAGAAAGCACTTTGCGGAGAGATTTGCTAAACCAGACTGGGTTAAACCTCAGGTGGATCAACCTTTTTCTTGTGTTTTATCGGTAGAGCAGTCGGAGGAATTGGAGTCTGAGGTTACGATGGAGGAGGTTAAAAGGGCGGTCTGGGATTGTGGTTCTGACAAAGCTCCGGGGCCGGACGGTTTTACTTTTGAATTTTTCAAAACATTTTGGTATTTGGTTAAGTCTGAGGTGGTTGATGCGGTAAAGTGCTTTTTTAATATGGGGCATTTTCCTGGAGGTTGTAATGCGTCTTTTATTTCCTTGATTCCAAAAGTGCAGCAGCCTAAATTTGTTAAAGATTATAGACCTATTAGCCTGATTGGTTGCCAATATAAAATTATTGGCAAACTTTTAGCTAATAGGTTAGCAAGTGTGATTGATGGTATTGTTAGTAAAGAGCAGTCTGCTTTTATTAAAGGTAGGCAGATTTTGGATGGTCCGTTCATTCTTAATGAGTTGGCGTCATGGTGTAAGTATAAAAGGGAGAAAGCTTTTGTGTTTAAGGTTGATTTTCAAAAAGCGTTTGATTCGGTGCGGTGGGATCATTTGATTGATGTTATGTTGCAACTTGGTTTTGGTGAGCGGTGGAGAGGTTGGATTTCTAGTTGTTTGCACTCTGCCACTTCTTCGGTGTTAGTTAATGGTTCCCCTACGGATCAGTTCAAGCTGGCCAGGGGTCTCAGACAGGGAGATCCTTTATCTCCGTTTCTTTTCATTTTGGTGATGGAGAGTCTTCATATTATGGTCGAACGGGTTATGGAGAGAGGATTGATGTGTGGATTCACGTTTGGCAGGTCAAATCAGATTTCTATTTCTCATCTTTTCTATGCAGATGATGCTATCTTTATTGGGTCATGGGATAAGGAAAATGTGGATTCGTTAGTCTCTCTTCTGCATGTTTTCCATCTTGTGTCGGGTCTTTCGATAAATCTGCAGAAGAGTAAACTTTTGGGGCTGGGTGTTACGTTTGAGGAGGTGCAACATATGGCGACTAGTACAGGATGTGAGCCGATTAAATTACCTTTTGACTATCTTGGTCTATTGGTGGGAGGTAACATGAGTCGTTTGATCTCATGGAAAAAGGTGGTTGATAAGGTTGATTCTAAACTCTCAAAGTGGAAACTTAGAACCTTATCTGTTGGGGGTCGGCTTACTTTAATTAAGTCGGTCCTCGGCGCAATTCCTACATTTTTCATGTCTGTTTTTAAGGTGCCTGACGGTATCTTAAAGAAGATAGAGGCGATTAGAAACAAATTCTTTATTGGGGCGGATGTTAATGAGAAGAAAATGTCATGGGTTGCTTGGAATAAAGTGCTGGCTTCAAGATCTCAGGGTGGTTTGGGTGTTAATAGTTTGTTTGCTTTGAATCGAGCTCTTCTGTTTAAATGGATATGGCGTTTCTTGACTGAACCAGACTCTTTGTGGGCCAAGGTAATTTCTGCGATTCATGGTTCTAGAATTGGAGTTAATTTGCCTAGATCTTCGCATAATTCGATTTGGAAATACTTAATTTGTGCGGTTGAAGATTTGAGGAAACAAGGAGTAGATCTCTTTCAATACTGTGCTATTAGGGTGGGTAATGGTAACCATACTAAGTTTTGGACGGATGTTTGGTGTGGGGATGTTCCTTTTCAAGTTAGATTCAACAGAATTTTTGCTTTGGAAGATTGCAAGGAGGTTACGGTGTACGACAAGTTAGCGCAAGAAGGATGGGTTACCACTTTTCGGAGACTTCCTAGGGGGGTGTTGAGGCTTTGCAATGGAGTGAGCTCGTAGATGTTGTAAACCAAGTGGTGCTTAGTAATTCGCATGATAGATGGAGGTGGACGAAGGATGGGTCGGGATGTTTTTCGGTGGCGTCGGCTAGGGAAACTATTGATGAGGTTTGCCTTCCGAGTGGGGTTTTGGTGTTTAAATGGTGTTCACTTGCTCTGATTAAGCTGAATGTGCTAGCTTAGAAGATAGCGGTTAATGGGCTTCCTATTAGATGGAATTTGGCGAGAAGAGGGTTGGATATCCAGTCAATTGCTTGTGTTGTGTGTGAGAAAGGTGGTGAATCGAATTACCATCTCTTCTTTGGATGCTCTTTTGTGACAGATCTTGTTACGGGTGTTGCTAAGTGGTGGGGGATAAATATTCCTTTTGTTGCGAATCATGCAGATTGGTCATTTTGGTTTGACAATCTTTGCATGCTGAAACATAGGAAAATTTGTCTTCAAGTGATTTTTATGACAGTTTGGTGGTGTGTGTGGAACTTCAGGAATGCTTCTATTTTCTCTTCTGAAAAGCCTAAGAAGTGCATGTGCTGGGATAATGTTGTTTCTTACTCGTTTTTGTGGATCAGGAGTCGTTGCAAAAAGTTGTGTCTTAGATGGGATGCTTGGCTTTTAGATCCCAATTTAGCAATTTCTGTTATGTAATTGTTTCGATGTACTTTTGTCTAGCTTCTTGCTAGCTGCGTTTTTTGTGTTTTATTATATTGGCAGCTGTTCTAAAAAAAAAAAACTATATGTATTAGCTTGTGTAAACACGTGTTGTAGAAATATGTTGCGATTATTATCTCCTACTCTAAAAGTCATATACCATTCAAAGGTATAATTTCCAAAATTACTATATGGTGTGTCTAGTTGATAATTAAACGTCTAATTGGACTCAGTTAACTAGTTTACGTCTAACTCGATTTAGTTGTGGAGTTTGAAATTTTAAGATACCATTTTCCACTACGTTGTTCGCATCCTTAATTTAGTTGTTTATAATCAAACCACAACACTTCTTTACTTACGAATACAAACAAACCATAATAAAATTATAATACTCCACATATTTCATACTGTTTAACAAAAAAGAAATTGTGAATCACAAACCAACCTCGAACGTTTGTTTTATGGTTTCGTCTTGTTTCATGACCATTAATTTATTCTAGTACGAAACTACTTGCATGTTTCTAAACTAAAGATATTCTATACGCCAAGTTTTAAAAGTCGTAATCTAATATGTATATGGTAGACATTTTATATCACTTCTATTACCCACATATTTGAGTATATATAATTTTAGGCTTTAGCATAGAAGGCGATATCAAGGTCAACATAACAAAGCAAATAAAGAATTTATGTCTTTTTTGTTGAAATTTAGTTGTTAAGACTCTAAAAAATTCTCATGTGTGTTCTTTCGACGAACATGATGAAAGTATTACATTCGAATATAATGTTGGACACTTTTACAAAGATATTTGATCCAACAAGTAATAAGAATTGTCAAAGTCAACAAAGTAATTGTAACTAGTTACCAAGAAGCATCGTATATACTCCTTGAAGTGTTCATAGTTGAAGCAAACATAGAACATTGACAAAGAAAATTTTCGACGAATATTGTAAATTTATAATATTACTAGAGGTTGAGGTGCAAGAAATTAACGATTTGAGGTCTCCTAATTAATAAACTATATAATGGCCATGTATATTTGACCGAAAGATATAAAATTCGTTGAACCATAAACGATATACATTTTTACCTAAGGGGACACCGCCCTGGCTACCTATGTTTTAGATCTAGATGCGGATTGTGCTTGTCGAGCATGTCTCAACTCTTCCTTTCCATTTTGAACTTTTAACATGTTCATCATTATTTGTATCAAAATGTGAGAGATGCCAATAATAAGAAAGATGATTATTTTTATAGGTTTAGGGATGGAATGATAAAGCAAAATAATACTCATGGAACGGTGATATGACACGAGAAATGAAAAAGATTGGAGGAATGGATACTACGGGTATTCTAGTGGTATTGTATCTTGTCACTAACCTAGCCCTTTCTAAAACAATCAGTATTAATATATGAATTTTTAAAGAGAATACGAATTATTATTATGCAAAAAGTATAAAATTTAAATTTTATGATTGGAAAAATCTCATAAAGCGCAACATATTTTAATTCAATTCCTAAAAAAGCCACTATTTTATATTTTAATGCATTAAAACCCTTATATTGTTTGAAATGTCTAATTTAAGGTTTCGGATCGGTAAATCCTAGACAATCACAAATACTAGATAACCGACTCTTAAGTGTTTGATGATTACAATCTATTAGATAAGAAGATTTCAAAATATATAGGAGTTTTAACGCACTAAAAATATAATATAGTAGTTTTTTCAATGATTGGATGAAATTATGTTGAGTTTTATTAGATCACAAAACTTAAATTAGACATTTCAAAAAGTATAGGAATTTTAATGTAGTAAAACAATAATATAGTGGTTTTTTCAAAAATTTGATAGAAAATATATTGGATTTTTTAGAGATTTGCCCTTTATGAATTTAACATTAATATTTACTTGGTTTTCACTTGACACAATATATTAGCAAAATGGAGGTGATTCGTACGCAACACGTTTTTACGATAGTACGACAATTGAAATATCAAAGTTACATTTTATTCTATATTATCAAATTATATATATATATATATATATATATATATATATATATATATATATATATATATATATATATATATATATATATATATATATATAGAGGGAAGGGTTCAAATGAGAACTACTAAAAGGTTGAGAACCGTGAGAACCACTAATTCACAGTTTAATAATGTTGTATTTTTTATTTTTAACACTTGTTTTTATCAAAATAAAATTACCAAACATATAAAAATATATAATTATCCTTCCTTTGCTATTAGATATCAATATTGATGTATTTTAAAGAAAAAAATATTACGTTACAGTATTCACAGTTTAATAACTAGAAATTTTATTATATTGTGAATATTGTAAAACGTATTAAAAAATAAGGAAATTTATTAAGTTTGATGTATTTTCACATAATAAACAAGTGTGAAAAAACAAAAAAAAAAACATGATTTTTAATGTGTGAATATTGGTTCTCATGGTTCTTAACATTTTAGTGGTTCTCATTTGAACCCATTCCTATATATATATATATATATATATATATATATATATATATATATATATATATATATATATATATATATATATATATATATATATATATATATATATATATATATATATATATATATATATATATATATATAGTTAGGATATAATAAAGCTTATAATTATTGTGTGGACGTAGGACCCAATCAGAAGCCTAGAATCACCAAGGGTAGTTTGGTCAATTAATAATTAAATCAGTTAATTAAAATTAAATTAATGCCTATAATTATGGAATTGAGCCCTATATTTATGGTAAACTGGTAATTGCCTCTTAATACCTTTATTATCTTAACCTTCCATTCTAAGCCCTAGAAAACCTACGCTTCCAGCGATCCACCACCTCCGATCACCACCTTCGATCACCACCTCTGAATATAGAATCGTCGGTCACCAGCAAACCATTGTTGCCACCATCAGCCTGCCATCGTGCTATCACAAAAAAGCCTCCACCACAACCTTAAACCATCGCTGGTTCATTAATACAGTCCTCCATCGCCAGCAACATCATTCTCTTCTACAGCTTGGATAACAACCGATTGAACTCCTTGAACTCCCGTCATCAACAAAAGATACGTCTGATATATCAACTCATCGGATCAACTACAAAATCGACAATCTTGTTGGTCGTTTGCCTCAATCGAATCAACTACAAAATCGACAGGTTTCTCTTATTTAATTAGTTCATCCTCGGTTAATTCAACATCTTATTCTCTGATTTAAATGTTGTTCATAATCGCAAAATTAAATCTGGATTTTTTGCTATTATCACCGATTTCCAAGATAAATTTAGGTTGAAACAAAAAAATATTAGGGTTTTAAAGTTTTGCTTGAAATCCTAAGGATTATTGTATGTACACGTGGTGGAAGAAAGGTACTTTTTAGTGTTGATTTGTATTTATCAGTTGTTTTAAAGTTCTTTATTTTTATTTTTCCTTCCAAGAATTGGGTGGGTGTATTTCTTGATTCTGTATTTCTCATCGAGTTGGCTTTATATTTGTTCAGCAACCTCGTGACCCCAAGAATGATTCGAGAAGCGTAGATTGATTCCAGAATAGCAATTTCTTCAACAATCAAGATGCTTAGAATGATTCCAGAAATATCAATTAGTTAGACATGTTACCATATGAGTTTTTGGTGGATACGTTTCACATACAGTAGAAGAATTGAAGAGTAACCGTGTATTCTGTCAGAATGATCATATATTCTGTCAGAATGAATGTATATTCTTAGATTCTAATATATTATTCTAGTCATTTTTTATGTTACACAAAACAATGTAAATATCATTTTGTAATTCATTCTAATAGAATGTTTAATTTACTTTCATATAAATCTGATTTTTGTATAATTTTGTAATTTATATAAGTATGATTTTGTAATTTATTCTACCAGAATGTTAATTTACTTTCAAATTTGCAGTATCATTCTATAAGAATACTAGTCATTCTGATGTATGTTTTTGTAATTAATTCTAATAGAATGTAAATGGTTAAGAACTCAGATGAAGAATCGAAATTGAAGTTTGAATTTAAAAATAAATTCGAATTTGAATTTGAAATAAAATTTAAATTTGAAATTTAATCCCATAAAAATCTCACATTCCATATTTGAACAAAGATAAAATGTCTATATTACCCTTTAGAATGATATAATTAGAAAGTTGATAATTTTTTAATTAAAAAAATCAATATTCTGTAATTAATCACAACCATTGATCATTTGAATTCTACGCACCAGATTTGTCCTTACGACCACACAATAATTGTAGTTCTTAATGTAACCTAGCCCTATATATATATATATACTAGTTGTAAGACCCGTGTATTACACGGGATGATACAAAATAATTATTAAATAAAAAAACCTAAACACTAATAATTATGTATAACAAATTCTCGACAATATATAATGAAATTTTTGGATATATACATTATTAAATTAAACACTACAACATAATGTTGATAAACTTTGAACAATTATAACAAATTACAAATTTTGAAAGACTTATTTGAATACAACATTTGTTGTTCTATTGCTAAGTTTACCGTCGTCTAAAATTAACATTTTAAATCTATCTTTACTTTTAACTCTCGAAAATATAACATACAACTTGTCGTGTGTGAAGACTGGTTGTCTCAGAAACAAACACACATTTGATAGAGATTGCCGTTGACTATTATTTATTGTTATTGCAAATCATACAGTCAATGAAAATTGTTTTCTTTGAAATTTGAAAGAAATTCTTCTATCTGAAGGCGTCAAAGACATTTTTGGAATAAACGTACGATTTCCAATATTATTTCAAGATATAATATCTATTTCTATAACACGATTACCCAATAATATTGCTTCACTGCTAGGTGTATACCCGCACAATGCGACGACGACATTAGTATGTTGATGTTTTCAATTAAAATTAAAGTATGTAGTTTTCAATTAGAATATATTGTGTACTTATTATAATATATCGTTTCATAAAATATTTTAGAATTTTTGTATTCATTTATGAATATAACATGTTTCATTTTAGAATATATATTTATACGAAACTGATCAATAATAGTGAATAGTAAAAAATAGCCATCAATAAAACTTTTTAACGACGAAATTTGTAAAGGTTTACCGATGGATTTTCCATCACTAATATATTAAACGTAAAAATTTTACGTTCATGCATTTTGAATACCCTTAAAGCCGACCCTGGTGCGTGCGTGCATGCGCGTGTGTGCCGTGTTTTTTAATTATTATGTTAAATATTTTAATTCTATTATGGAAATTAGTTATTATATTTTTAATAGACATAATAAATCAAAGGTTATCCAAACTTAGTAAACTATATAAGATATATTAATTATAAAATTAGTATAATAAAATTTTTAAACATAAATGTAGTTTTATGTTTGTTTTTGGACCTGCATTAAAGATCTATGGCATTCGAAAAAAAATCCATTAATCATCATGCTACCTTTCCGAAATTATTGACATATGTATCATCGATGAGAAGAAAATGACAATATGTTGCATTCTCTTGTCATTTCATTTAAGTGATAATTAAATTGTTAGAATCCATTAATTAAATTGCTAGGTTCCTAATTTATTGTTTAAGTTATGAATTATTAGAATTAAATACATTCAATTCAAACAATTTTTTAAGAAATTCAAAATTATGAGAAAATGACATGTGTCAAAATCAATGAGGAGATGACATGTGGCTTTGAGTTACTTATTTATTAGGATAGGATATATATATATATATATATATATATATATATATATATATATATATATATATATATATATATATATATATATATATATATATATATATATATATATATATATATATATATAAACTAAAAAAGTATATGATTGTCGCAAACTTTATATGGATGCATTTATTTTTTTTAACCCTTTTACATTTAAATATTTTTCTGTTTAAATTTCTTTTGTCATACATAAACTTAAAATATATAAAACGACCTATTGGTAATGACTTTTAAAATTAAAATTTTAGTTCTATCACTGAACATTTTTCACACAAATGTTATCAACATATGGTTAAACGCCGACCGGGTCAGTCGAACCCTATACGACCCAAACGCTACCAAAAACAAAAGTTTATACGCTCTTAGCGATGATGCGGTGTGTAGTGTGTCTAAATCGTGTCATTTCAAAAACCTTGTGCCTTGCGTCTATGGTCACGGCTAGGCGTCCCTGTGGGGTTGGCTCGTCCTTTGACATGTTAAAGCCTTTAAAGGCTAAGAATTAGAAAAGACTTATATACTCACTTTTATTTCTTCCACGCACGTATGAGGGATAAAAGAAAAACCGCTAACTTTAAATTTAACTTTCTAAATTTTCGACAATCCCCCACCAAGTTGGCAAGTTTCATTTCACTCAGACGGATGACGTCACTTGGGTGTCACAAAGATTAAATCCTAGTTTAATGTGGATAGACAAGAAGATATTAATTCAGTGGCATCCTATGGATCTAAACCAAAGACCTTGTGACCTCTCCGACTTACTCCCACACATCACTTGCTATCTTTGCATTTTCAGTGAGCACGAATATGGTCATGCAACGCTTTTCATGACCATGTAGAAGATAAATCACTAATCTTCATTTGAGACACCATGACCTCTAGATCATATAGGCAAAGTTTTACAACATCTTTGTTTCTTAGATATCTTCAAAACATTGTTAAGAGTTTTAACTCAACCTCATTTTAGGAAAACACGTATTATATTACCTTATATGAATCTATCATCAGTGATAGTATATCCTATCATGAAGTGACTCTGTTATTACGTCATCGGGAAAGATGTCGGGAAAGTCTCGTACAATCGGAATATCTTCGATTTTCATTTCTGTGACATTTGTTTCCACCACATGGGCTAAGAAATCCATGTATTCTTTACGTAGATATGATCGAGCTTGAGTACATGACATAAGACTAAGCTTTTTCGAATGAGTCTCGCCATAAATACGAAGACTTTGACCGTCAGCAAGAGGAATACGAATGAACTTCTCGTAACATACTATTTCAGCATGGTTTTGGGATAGCTAATCCATTCCCACGATGATGTCGAAACTACCAAGTTCCATAGGAACTAAATTGACGGAAAATTTATGACCGCTAAAATCGAAAGTGCAATCTTGGATGACTGCATTGAGTGAAACATATTTTCCATTGGCGACTTCTACGGTAAAGTACTCATCAAGAATCGTGCGAGGTGTGTGAAGTATGGGCTCAAATTCCAAAGACACAAAACTTTTATCGGCACCTGAATCAAAAAGTACTGAAGCGTAGCAGTCATTTATGAGAAACGTACCATTTACGACCTTGTTATCGGTCTGTGCTTGGGTTGCGATAATGACAAATGCTCGGCCTTTGGGAGCTGGAACCTGCATTGTTGGATTTGCCTGGGCTTGAGTGTTAATGATATTGACAAGCCTAGGACACGCGTTTCTGAAATGGGTGGGGTCACCACAGTTGAAGCATGTTCCAGTTGGATACCGAGTTTGTGTTTGCTGATTTGAGGGTAGAGCGAATGGTCGCTGAGTTTTTGGTGCACGGCATGTGTCCGCCAAGTG
This sequence comes from Cichorium intybus, assembly GCA_023525715.1. NCBI lineage: Eukaryota > Viridiplantae > Streptophyta > Magnoliopsida > Asterales > Asteraceae > Cichorium > Cichorium intybus. The sequence continues at coordinate 30,966,546 of CM042014.1, forward strand.
GCCATAGCGACCACAAGTCGTACAAAGGCGACACGGGCTGGTGGACATATGGTGATAGTTACAATGGTTACAGAGGGGGTGAGGTCCTGTATACGACTTTTTGTTTGGTTGGTTGACTTGGGTGATAGGAGTAGCAGGGGTAATAACAGCATGGTTGTGGTGATGGCTTTTCCGCTTCTTTTTGTCGTGTCGGTGTGAGGACTCGGACTTGACAATTAGGGGAGTCTCAGGGGTCGGCTTTTCAGTTGTCATCTTTGAACCCTTGCGTGGGAGGACACCATCGTTCATATTATCCTCGTTGAGTTGACCTGCTATTTCAATAGCGGATTCCAGGGTAGATGGCCTGCTGCTGGTCACCGAGTCACGGATCTGGCGCGGTAACCCTTTGATGTAGCGGCGTAATGCAGTTTTCATAGGTTGAACCATGTGAGGTAGGAGTCTCGAGAGATCATGGAATCTATTGGTATAGGTCGCGTTATTGCCACCCACCTGTTTCAGATTCCAAAATTCATCCTCGAGAGTTTGTAATTTGCTGTCAGGGCAGAACTTCTCCCTCATGCGTTCCTTTAGTTTTGGCCAGGTCATTCCCAATGCAACAGCTTCTCCCTTTGTCCGTTTTTCTAGGTTCCACCATGTGAGAGCATGACCTTGGAGGCACCCTGTAGCATGACGGACCATCAGGTCCTCAGGGCACTCGCTGTGGATGAAAGTACTCTCCATTTCTTCGATCCATGTGAGGAGTGCGGTGGCACCCTCGATGCCTTTGAAGTAAGGCGGATTACAGCTACGAAAGTGCTTAAACGAGCAACGATGAGTGGTTGCTGGAGCTTGCGGCTGAAGAGCTTGAAGATGGGTTGCAATTGTTGGGATGACATTTGCTACCTCCTTAGCGATAAGGGCGGCTAGCCTTTGGTTGTTACGAGCAGCGTATAGGGGTCGTAATGCCATCTTTGAGAAACACGCATATGGACTTGTGAGTTATTTGTAAATTGGTTGTGGAAATTAAATTTGTAGACATTGTTGGGTAAAATGATTGTAAAACACTTGTTGGGCCATGGTTAGTAGTGTTGGGCAACTTTTGGGCTTTCCATGGGTACTAAATGTGAAGCATGTAGCAATTGCGTGGGCCCCCACAATACTAAGTTTTCACATGTTTTTCCCATTTCAAGGCCTATTAGGGAACTTAATAGTCCAATGAGTTGGCCATTTTGGAGTGTATCCTTTCGGATACGTTTGATAAGGTCGGGTATTTTGATGGCTCAAAAGTAATGTGAATGACGTGCTTTGGCCTATTGGTTTGGGAACTCTCGTCTTTGGTCCCCAGGTAAGCAAACTGGTCCCTCGGTTGATTGGGATGTATACGAATGCTTACCTAGTCAGGACTTTCGGGCTACCGGCACCTGCCCCTTCCAGTTACTACGCGTCCATTAGTTTGATCCTACCCAACTAGAGTTGATGACTTTTAATTTCCTATTAGCTCTAAGGAATATATATGTATATACATTTTTATTTTGAAACCATTTGAGTATGTGTGTGATTTTAAGAGAAAGAAAAGAAAATTCACAAGTGTATGCACACATATAAGTGTCGGGAATAATACGTAAGCACATAAGGGAGCAATTAGCACACAAAGGTATTCCTAGGATTTTCTAAGTGCGAATTGCATGCAGTTGTGTGTGCATTTTATAAATTAGCATACGAGAGGACCCTAGAGGCTATAGACTAGGTCAAGGCAATTAACCTAATTCCCTATAGTCAAGGGCTCTGATACCAATCTGATACCAATCTGTCACACCCCGATCCTTGTGGGTTTCTAAGGTACACCCTACTTTTCATCAACTTCATTCTTCAAATCTGCATCATGGGTAAAAACAGGTCAACTACGAGAGTTGGTGAGTAATCTAGTTTTATTAAAGAAAATTGTGAGTTTGAAATATTTATAATTTGAAACTTGTTTTCTTTGGAAGTCGACAAGCAAGTATTATTTAGATAACGGTTTATAAATCAAAAATTAATTAACAAATGATAACAACAACAATAAGTCCTCACCCTATATATACATATATATGTATATATATAGGATGGAGCATCTAATCATCATACACACTCAACCACGTGCGATCAATCACCTTAGCGTCCCAAGGCGGGGTGGTCAACCCAATAGCGCTATTATTGTCCATAACGTACCTCAAGAATACGGGCATAGTCATGGAGATTAGACTAAAAATGGTAATGCACTACAAGTACATGTAGCGTAAACAAACAATAATAATACAAATAATGATTCACATATAAATGTCCCAACAATGTCAATGGTGAAAAAATAATAAAATGAAGTTGGAACATATTAAAACCACATGATACACCCCAAAAGTATTGAAAATTATAAAATATGGGGTAGATTACTCACATTAGTCCAATAAGGAATGCGCGTATTTGTACGATAGACGGCTCGAGTCAAAATGTCGTAGAACCTAATATAATTAATAGTTTTGGCTTAGGAATCGATAAATAGGAATATAGTATTAATAAAAATAATTAGACACATATTCTTATATTAGATGAATTAACAATTATCCAAATTTTGTTTTGAATATTAATGTATTTATATGTTAAATGAATTTTAAATTGAATTAATTACTTTGCTTAATTAATTTATATTTTCACTTTAGGCAAGATTTTAATAATTTCTTATTAAAATAATAACTAGTCAAATTATAAGTATTTACAGATTTTATATATTATAAACAATTATTTATATGATATAATCATTAAAAATGCATTTTTACATGCTTAGATATTTAGGAAAATGGTTTTAAATACTAAACAGTAATGAAACATTCTGAAATTATCAGAAAATCATTATTTCATAAAATAGTAATTACTGTAAAATTTTCATATTTTTCTTAACTGCTTTAGTATTTAGTTAGTATTTTAATAATTAAACCACAACAAAATTCGGGAAAAATAATAACTGATTCCCAAAAATTCTGGATAATTAACCATAGTTTTATAACATTATATTGAGCCTACTGTAAATATTATGGATATTTTGGACTATGAGAAGTATTTCTTATGTTTTTCATTATTAACTAATCAATAAAATCATAAATAATAGGAAAATATTAAGAGAAATTCATTAGACTTTTTATTTATGATTAAAATGTTATATATGACATTCTTATAAGGTTTTATAATTTTTGGACATGTGTAGCTATTTATTATCAATTTAAACCATTAAATAATCATTAAATCAGGAAAAATAAGCAAACATTCTTACAAAAATCTGTAAATGTTTTCATGGAGTCTTTAAAATGTTAATAAGGTGCGAAAAATATAAAATATAGTTTTTAACATACATAACAATATTTTGCAATTTATTTATCTATAAAAAAATAAAATACAAAATAAGCATCAAACAGTAATATAAATGCATGAAACTTTATAAATCCAATTTACTAAATATATGGGTTGTTCCAAAAATTTCCCAGAATTTATTGACTGCAAAAAGTATTTTATGTGAATTATTGCCCTATTTTATTGCAATAATTATAGTAATTCAATAAAAATAAGTTATTTTCTGAAAATTTCCAGAACTTCTTATTTTATTGCTGGGATTCTGAGAAAAATCAGGTTTATATATAAAATGAGTTTTAGATATTTTGGTGGATTTAATTTGTTTCATTAATGAATTTGAAACTTTTAACAACATACCTTGATGAATGCTTCAAGAGGGATGGAGATTTGAGTATGAGGGATTGTTCTTGGCTGGAAAATTGAGATTTCTTGGAAGAATTTCGAGATTGAGAGTGAGAGAAAGAATAGAGAGGGTTTGAGTGGTGATGAGAATAATGTGTTGGGAGAAAAATGAAAGGAAAGATGATGGGAGGTGTGAGTGGGAGACCATGGGAATAACTTTTGCCTTTTGGTGGTCTTCATAATTTCCCACTAGCACAAGCATCTCTATGTAATACACTAATTAATATAAGAATTTTATAAAATTTAATGTAGAGTTTATAAAAATAGAGTTTTATAAAAAAAATAGGTTATTATTTTATTATAACAATCTACTTTGATTTGAAGTTTAATTATAGCATTCAAGTTTGATTCTTTTAATTTAATTAGAGCATCATACTTTGATTTAATTTTAATATGGTATCATAATTTAATTTGATTATAGTTATAACGTTATACTATGTTATATTGCTATTAACGTCAATTTATATCGTAGTGTATGGGTTTTGATCCTATTAGCGTCAAGTAATCTTGAGTAGGGTTTATTAAATTTCCAATTGGGTTGTGTTGACTCGAATCCATTTTAGGCGGATGTCACACTGATCCTCCATGATTCACATCTCTTTCATTTAAGTCAAGTTGATAGATTCCACACAGGTTGATTGCTTGACCAACAAAAAGGTTGAGTCTGGTGAACTCCACATGACCATTATCGATTACCATATTGAACTCATTCTTTTAAAACTTCTATATCGACACGAGTTCTTTCGAGATCCTAGGAATATGTAACACATCTTGGAGGGTGACTTTGCGACCATTTTGAAATTTGAACATCATCGTGCTTATGACATGAGCCCCTATCATGTGACCATCATTGCTTACCATAATTGTCTCTTATAGTACGAGACCATAAGTTTGGAAGCTTGATCGCTTCTACAAGTGTGCATAGTAGCTTTTGAATCCATAAACCAAACTCTGACGGCGACTGCCCATGTAAGAGAGGAAGACATGTTAAACCTTCCAAGACCCATGTTAGCTACTAAGTGTAAGGTCCTAAGCTACGTTTTCAGATCCTTGTGTAGGGCTAGATTTTTGAAAGGGCCACTCCTAGGCATATTGACCAATCTTACAGTTGGACTTCTTGAACTCCTTTTTCTTGGATACCAAGCCTCTTTACTTGTTCTCGAACCATTCTTCCCCTTCTATCCAGAAGCCTTATCTGGCATGTAGCACACACTCTTTCCGGCTTTACATTATTTGTCCATATTGCGTGTTTCCTTCTCAATTTGGAGGTTCTTCAACAAATCATCCAAGGTGTACTCCTCGGACTTGTGAATCATCATCTCCGGTAATTCTTTCCAAGAGGGTGGAAAATTTACGATAGTTGCACCCTCTTAGAACAGCTTTAGTAGAGAGAGATGGAAAGTGTGGTCGACTTGTTGACTAAGATCCGGAGCTCATGCAGTTGCTCTAAAACTGGTCTTTTGTCGACCATTTGGTAATGTAAGTATTTAGAAACAAAAAACATGTTAGTACCTTCCTTCATGAATTATACTTAAACTTCAAGGCTTTATAGAGTTATAAAGGATATGTGACCAGCAATGTACATAGATGTGGTCAGATAGGGAATTTTTGACATGGCCAAGGCATAAGCCTTCTGACTCTCTACATAGAGAGCCCAACTTCACTAGATCAGACATTTCTTTGTTGTATGGTTCCTTCCTTATTCCGAGGGTTGGATCAACTGGAATAAAGGGTGATTCAGAGTCCAGAACAAAACTAAGCTTGAGCGCAGCAAGCAGAAACTTGACATTATCAGCCCAACGGGTGTTGTTTTGACTATTGAAGCGTGCGTACCTGTTTGATAAACTCCTGATTCATTAGTCGAAAATTAGCAGAAGAGATTTGATGTCTATTTGTTTGAAATTTAATCAAACTAAAAACCTTTAAAATTGTTGTATTTTATACTCCACAAATAAATAATCTGGTGATTAGTATTGTGAACTAATCTCGAATCATTAGTAAACCTAAAGCAAACAAGCTGACAAATAATATTGAGAATTATATTTCGATTTTTCGTAAATAATAAATCAGATTATTGTTATTAAATTACCAAGTTGTGTCTAAAAATAAGATGGATCATTATCGATCAAATCTAACTATAAAAACGGTAGAAGAAGACTGTCTCGTTATATGACGAAGTAAATTGCAGAACTGAAAATTAAAACCAACTTGAAGATCATAGATTCTTGATTGGTACCTACACAGATGAACTTATGTTTTCAAATGTTTTTACGTCGCTCTAGGGTTGTCACCTGATGCTTATCCACGAAATCGATGCTTTTTTCGGAAGATGCATAGCGCATCTCGCATCCACTTGCACCTCTATTCGTGTGCGGCCTTGGCTGTCTAAATTCTCAACCAAAAGAACACACACCTTTAAAATCGAGACAATATTTATAGAAAAATATATTATCTTTGACTATATAAACATGAATTCACCAAAACGTGGTGCAATGGCTTCTGTCTTCACTCCAAAAATATGTAAAATTTAATTTTATATGTTCAATTTGTTTAAATAATATAATTAACGAACAATTTGATATATATTTATATATTAAAGTAAATTACACTAATGGTCCCTATGGTTTGGGGTATTTTATACGTTTGGGCCCTAACTTTTTTTTAACTCGGACCTTCCCTATAGTTTGGTTTTGTTGCACGCTTGGTCCACACCATACATAAAAAGAAAATTTTACCCATAACCATTTTCTTTTTAATTTTCCTTTTATTATTTATTAGTTTTGAATAACAAAAAAACCCCACATACCCCAATTCCCATTCAAACATCTCTCGCCGTCTCTCTCTCTCTCTCTCTCTCTCTCTCTCTCTCTCTCTCTCTCTCTCTCTCTCTCTCTCTCTTCTTCCCGTTCTTGTTCTTGTTCTTCTACTCCGGCGAAATCAAAATCAACCCAAAACAATAGAAAACCTAACCAAAACGATTATAGAAAAAACAGATGCAAAATGGAGCTTGATTTCATTTACCTAATCGATGTAAACACTGATTGAAACTATCGATCAGAATCAAACATAAGGCAATTCATCAACCACAAGCATGGTTATTTTACAAAATTATAAAAAATGGTAACCTGCAGGATTTGATATACAGCAACTGCTAAACATTTCAACAGTCGGTCATGACGGGTGATTCCTCCTAAAAATCAAACTTACACCCGACATCCTGTTGGATTAGGTGTCTAAGCCATGACTAATAATTAGTATTTACCTAATTAATAGTAGCATAGTCCATTTGGGGTGCCCTCATAGCTGGAGGTTTGTTGGAAAGTTAAGTAGAGAGAAAGGGTTGATTTATTATGTGACTAATAAATCAAGATATTGTTTGTTAATATATTATGAAGATAATATATTAATTAGAAATAATATTATTTGATTAATAATTAATCAAAAATTAATTGGATTAATTTCTGTGGCATTAATTAGATTAATCAGGAGGTCAGGGATTAAAGTCGTACAAATTCAATAGTTGAATTGCGGCGCGCCGCGCGTACAGATAATCCGGAAAATGGGCTGCGGCTAGGGTTTCTAGCTTTGCCACTTGGTTTCCTATAAATAGGGAACCCTAGGCCTCATTATCAGTTGCTCATTCTATTATTTCTCTCTGGAATTTCGATCCATAATCCTCTCGGCTTGGGTGTGATCTCATTTGAGGCAGGATATTTTTGCTGCTCAGCTTCCAGAAAATCTAAAAGTTTGGTTTTTCTAATTTTATTCTTATAGTTAATTTTTTTATGGCCTTTAGTTTTTTTATATGTTCAATTAGAAGAAAACATAGATCCTCATAGGTTGCATGTGAACTTAAATTATTTAGTTCATGGTTTGCAGAAATCCTTACAGTGGTATCAGAGCCTGTTTTGTTTTCTTGTTGAATTGTTATAACTGTTTTAGGGTTTAAAGCCTATAAACCCTAATTTTTTTTTATGTGGATCGATTTCTAGGATTAGGGTTTTGGAAACCCTAATCCCCCTTGCTATTTTCGAAAATTTCAATTAGGGTTTTAGGAGGTTTTCTATTTTTGGTAACTTTATTTATTAATTAAATGGATAACCTTAAACCCCATTATTTGAATTCGAAATCTGAGGGGTTTAGGATAGGTTTTAATTAATTTGATTAATTTGGATAAACATATCTTCATTTGAATTAATTTAATTAATTGTTAATTAAAAGATAATTCAAAAGGGATTTAATTAATTTTATAATTGCGAAATTAATGGAATAAATCCAGAAAAATATTTTAATATGTTTAAAATATTTAGATTTAATTAATTTAATTAATTGGTAATTAAAATTGATTAAATCGATTTTAAGGTTTAATTTAATTTAAAATTTAATTGTTAAATTTGGTAAAATTAAAAGATAAACCTTGAATATTTTAAAGGGTTTTTAAATACATCTTATATATGTTATTAATTGTTAATACTATATGTATAAGATAAAATTGGTTAATCAATTCAATAGTAGGCCTCATTCACGAAGCTGGTCTATAAAGTGGGTATAAGGAGGCTGCCTATAAAATGGCAGTCTAATGGGTGAACACTCTCGCCCACCGCTCGCCTGATCAGTGGAGGGTCGTTAGCCGAACAGTTTTGATAGGACCACTTAATCATTAAAAGTATAATGATCAAAGTACTAGAACCTTTACACAAAATCCCAATGTAGTTACTTTAGGAAAAATGTGAATTTGATGCTACCCCATGAAATTGCACATTGCACTTTATAAAACGTTGGTGGAGCGTGTGTGGTTTACCGGCACACCAATGGGGGTTCATAAAGAGTGGCAATGAGTGTCTCGGGTGTTATCATTGTTGATGGAGCGTGTGTGGTTTACCGGCACATCAATTTGAGATGGTAATAGACCCCGAGAGTGCCAAGCTAATTTGCATGGTTATTCACACCCGGTTTGTGATCCTCGGCATCCCAGTCACAAACGGTGGGGCATATCCGAGATTAAACATGCTATTGAACAATTCAATAAATCTCAAAAGAAACTAGGAATTCCATTTATGTAACACCCAGCTTTTAAAACAAAAACACCCCTGAAAATTTTTCATTTATAATAAAGGTTTCATTACATAAAACCATAACAAAAGGGGTATATTTTAATAAAAATGGGTACAAGTGTATCAAGGAGAGTATGAAATACCAAATCTCCTTTAAAGCCGGGCTGCTACTGACAGCATCTACAAGTCCACTTCTTGCGTCACAGACTTTATCCTTACCCTTACCAGGGATATGCTAACCTGCAGGGACATTTAACAAACGGTATGAGCTACAAAGCTCAGTGAGTAATCGTATCTGCAAATAACACGTATAAAAATACATTCATATATCTGTTTGGATATCGGATCCAAACTCCTAGCCTTACTGGCTGACCAAATATTTCTTAGGATTTCACATCCTAGTTTGTAGCCTTACAGGCTGACTCATGATAACCTGAAATTATCAGGCCACGTCAGTCATTTGCACAATAATCATATCTAATCATTTCTGTCCCATGTTTCTTAGTCACAATGGACCGCACCGTATTTCATGGCTATTTAAGCCGCACCCTGTGTCATAGCTATATAAGCTGCACTAAAACATTATCAATATATAAATCATAGCCCGCAGGCCGCACCAGCTGGGTTTAATAACCCGATATCATAGCCAAAAGGCCGCACCATGTACCTGTAACAATATCATAGCCGTATAGGCCGCACCAGTTGGATATAGTATCCAATATCATAGCCATATAGGCCGCACCAAATATCATAGCCTTATAGGCCGCACCAAATATCATAGCCTTATAGGCCGCACCAGTTAATTTCATTTCTAATCATTTATGGCTCACGACTCCGTTCTTGTCATTTCGTTGACTCACGGCTTATCCGGTATTGCCTTTTTGTTGACTCACAGCTCCGTTCTTGTCTGTCATAGACTCACGGCTTATCTGGTATTGTCATATCATTGACTCACAGCTCCGTTCTTGTCTAGCGCAGACTCATGGCTTATCTGGTATTGTCTTTTTAGCACATCTGTCAACTGTCAATTTTTGTCCCCCAAGGCAGTTTCAATCTGTAACAATTCAATCATCATATATCATATATGATATCAGTGAGATTACTCACCTGGATGCTAGCTGCATTTAATTCCCGGTTGTTTCTTGCCTTTGCGTGCACCACAACCATTTGTCCCATACCTATATATTCATTTATATACCAAATGATAATAGGTTAACAGCCATTCTAATTGACTCTAATACATAAGAGTTCAATAATATATCATTATAAACAATGCCTAGATAATAAACTTTACATTTACTATCTTTATGTGAATTTTACTATTCACCGAGGCATTCGAATCGATCTACAGTGCCCCCGAGGGGTCGGAAACTCAATATAAAAATTTTCCCAAACTTTTCAGACCATAACGAGCCTACGGTTCAAGTTTGAGCTAAATCGGACAAGCCAAACAAAAGTTAGCGTTTCTGATTCCCTGTCTTGGAGGCGCACTACGCCTAGAATAGGGCGCACTGCGCCCTGCGCCAGTGCAGCCTCCTGGGCAGTCGTGATTTGTGCACTGTAGCAAGCAGTTTTGACCCATTAAGTCCTTAATGCTGTTCTTAACCGTTTGGGGTTTATTCCTAGGTTAAAACCTTACATTTTAACAAGGTTTTCAACCCTCAAAACCCACTCAATCAATCATATGAAGATTTAGGGTTCTTAGTTCTAACAACCCCAAAACTTCAAATTCATCAAAAATAACAATCTACTTCCATTTTCTTGAATTAAGCCCTTATTAGCATGACTTAATGGAAGCATTAAGCTATTACAACACATAATTCTTGACTGAAATTTCAGTCATCATATTCCTCAAGTGAAGAACACACAAAACTAGGTTAGAAATTCCAAGAACTAACCTTAATTAACTTAGGAATCACCAATTCCAAGCTATGATTCCATTTCCATGCTTCACTTCCATGATCTCTGCAGAATCGCACCTTCAAGACTCCTCCCGATGCTGCTAAAATTTTCAGCCAACATTAATGGAGGTATTTCCCTTTTTATATTTTCCAATTTTACAAATTTGGTCCCTAAGTTCCATTTCTTGAACTTTGGCCACAATAATCAAGTTTTATGACATAAAACTTTCATTTCTTATACTTTTGCCACAACTAACAAAGTTTATGACAAAAATCAGATTTTGTAACATTTTAAGTCCAAGACTCAAAATATTATTACAAAACAAGTCCTTTTCTGTCCAAAAGACCAAATTACCCTTCCAAGGTAAAATGACCAATTTACCCTTTTATTATAATTACATAATAAAACATGTCTTGGAGTTACAAATTCTCCCCTCCTTCAAAATATTTCGTCCCCGAAATCATACAAACAAGCGAGGGTAATTCTTTCTCATTACAATTTCGGTTTCCCATATCATATGGAAACCTCTATGGTATTGCCTAAGCACTTAACCATACTAGTCTTCTTATTTCGTGGTTATATTACTGTTCATCGAACATTCCTCCGGTTGTCCCGGGTACCATAACTTCTCATCTACCTTATTTCAGCATGAGGTATTCGTTGAAATTTTATCAATCCATGTTCTCAGAACCATGAGACCCATAGAAAATATTACAAAGATCTTGAAGCTCATCAAGAATCTTCGATCGGTACACCCCAATTCTTACTCTTTGGGACATATGGAAAAGTCCAATAGATGAGGACTTAACTTTCTTTTCGTCCCAAACAAATTTTTAGTCTTTCCAATGGATATTTTGATTACTCCGTCATCCCTCATCTGGAATTTCAACGGTTTTACTCTATGGTTCATGTACTACCGTTACTGCTTCTTAGCCATTTTCCAATTTTTCAACTTTTTCTCGTATTCATCAAATCTTCTTTTTAGCTTGTACCACCGTCTAGGATCTAGCCAACGGCTGTTCCACATCTTCAATCCTATAAGTCAAAGGATAACACGGTTCCCCGTACTACACTTCATACAAGTCTGTAGAATACTAATATGTAAACTATTATTTGTTACAAATTCTACCAACGATAGGCGATCTTCTCATCTTTCACCAAGGTCTATTATGCAAGTTCAATGCATATTTTCTAAAGTCTGCGTCATTATTTCATCTTGTTTATCAATCTGCAAATCTTATACAGTACTAACTAGTACTTTTGAGCTAATTATTCTTGAAATTTATGCCAAAATCAACGAATAATTCTATTATCTCGGTCTGATACAATCCGTGCCGATAATTCACGTCGACAATTTACTTTATCTTTTTCGATCTTAATTTCTTCCTTAGTCAGTATAAATCTACACTGATTTCATCAATCAACCTGCAATTACCCATATGGTGTCATACCCATGCGGTACTTGCAAAGACTTTACTACAAAGTCTATGCTATTTTCGTCACATTTCTTTTTTGGGACCCACAACGGTTACATTTTCCGTATGTTTCTAATGATTTGACTGTAGTTACACACAAGTCAAACACTTTTCACATGTCTTTCAATGTCTTTCTTTAGTCCCGGCCACCAATACATAGGTTATATCACCCTACACAGTTTGGTATTGCCCCGGACATTTTGCATATCTACCCCAATATACATCTTTTAAGGGTAAGTTTTCATATCTCGCTTTGCTTTGGAACTCACATACACAACCCCAAGGGTTTTCAATCGCTGTGAGTTTCTAACTAGCTTCTTTCAATAGCTAATCATTCATTTACTTGTCACGTTTTCAGACTTGCACACTTCTTTCTGTGCTACTCGAATCAACTCAGGTAATCAATTCGCCACACTCATGCATGTGGTTGTATCTTTCAAAAGATACTCTTTTCATTTCAAGGCATCTATAGCCACATCTGCTTTACCGAGATGGTACAAGATTTCATAGCCGAAATCTTTAAGTAACCCATCTATCTTTTCTATCTCATATTTAGCTTCTTTTGATCAATTAAGTACTTCAAACTTTTGTGATCCGTATAAACAGTAAGCTTTACACCACATCAGTAGTGTCTCCAAAGCTTAAATGCTAAAATCATAATGGCTACTGCAATATCATGTATCCAAAATCAACTCTGGATGCATTTCTATAATCCAGTTTATCTTCTCCGCTTAGCGATAATGCTAACACCGGAGCTTCACACAAGGTTTATTTCAACCTTTGAAAAGATATTTGTGGTCTTTCTACCACTCGAACTTCTCACTTTTCTTGATCAACTTTAGTCAACTCGACAGCAATCAAGGAGCAGTTTTCTACCACTCTCATATAATAACCCGCCAATCCAAGGAACTACAAATTTTAGTCAGATTCCTCAGGCGGTTCCCGTTTTATCTCAGCATCATTTCCACTGGATTTACTTTATCATCTTTGGCAGTGTTAACATGCCCAAAGAATATGAAATTTCTTTTAGCCAAATTTTTCATACTTGGAGAGTTTTACATATCACTTAACTCGGTGAAATAACTCCAATATCTGGTACAAATGTACCTCATATTCAGTCTAGTTTCGAGAATATCAGATTCTCAGTAGTCAATGTGCATACACATTAACTTGTCTTTCTTCTTTTCAAACAAGACAGGGCTCCACACGACAACACATTCGGTCATATGAGACCCCAATTCAAAAACATTTTCTTCCAATTGTTTTACCACTCTGCCATCTCTACAGAGGCTAATCAATATAGAGCCTAAATAACAGAAACGGCTCCCAAAATCAGTTTAATCATAAACTCTTCTCGCCAATCTGGCAGAAATCCTGGAAGTTCTTTTCAAAAGAAACATCCGAGAATTTATTTAAAGTAGTACACTACTATCACTGCTTTATTTAGCTTGGCCCATACCACGTATGCCAACTACAACATCATCTCTTTACTAACTCTTTTCCGAGTTTAAGCAAAGGAAAATAACCAGTATTCTCAACAACGGTCATTTACCATGGATTTTCGTCCATTTCATTTCTGATTTTTGAACCATAATGTTCATTTTTCTACAATTCATGTTAGCATCATTCATTGCTAACCAATTCATATGCACGATTTCTTTAAATTCATTGGTAGACATTGGCTCTAGATTTATAGGGAAAAATGGTCCCGTAAATCCTAGGCAGACTACCTTCCAGGTGTTCAATATCTTGAACATATTTGCTATTTGTTATAGCCAGTTCCAAAATTTCATCCATAATCGTTGATGAAATATTCAGACAAGACATCAAAGTCATCGATCCAAAGCATAGCTTCATGGATCAAATATAACATATACGGGGATTATATTCAAGACAATGATATCTGAGACCATATTAATCTACTCACAAGCTTCTTCCACAGTCTGCTGGAATGCTCATGGTACCACTGGTGTAACACCCCTTTTCTCAAACCATATTTAATATAAAAATACAGTTTCCAAACATATTTTACAACTTGTGACTATGAAACAGCCACTAAAATTTTTTTTATTTATTTTACAAACTTAAACTCGAGGGGTATTACAGACTCAATACCAATAACCATAATTTAAACTTACATTGTATCAATCACGGTCCCAACTGCAACTCCCGTTCCCTTCACCTAAGTACATAGCATTTCAAAAACATAGTATACGTGAGACATAAAGTCTCGTGAGTAATATGGGTTTAGACCCAAAACTTTTCTATGCAAAACTTGAATATCAAAAGTACATTGCTAAAAACCGATTTGTTTCATAAATCTCAAAATAACTTTTTCTTCTTTACTTTCAAACTTTAAAAAGACTTTCTTTTATAAAACTACTTTCATTCTCCTTTTCTCGTGACCAACTGAAACTTATGAATTAAGTTATTTAATTCATTCAACTAGCTCCCCTCGCGGAACAGAACAGATCTGCCCACTTGGTTATGCTCATTCTGTCTCCCCTTTGTGACTTGGAACAAATTCAAGCACAAGGGTATGCTAAGCTAGACAACTACTTCGCGACGGGAGGTACCATCCCAGTAGTGTCTTCTGATCCCCCGATTATGTGGGTGATCCTAGTCCGGACAACTGGCTCATAATTCTTTCTTTCTTTAGTTCTTACTTCATTTCATCTCAAATTGGTCAAAATGGGACACAATTTGTGAACAACTCATACTCAAACATTTTTATAACTCTTTGCTAAAATACTTTCAAAACTGCTTTTGACATCTTAGTTCCTATAAGGAACTTCTTTCAAAATACTTTGCAAACAATACTTTAAAAATCTGCTTTTAACACTAAGCCCTTATATAGAGCTTCATTAAAAACTATTTTCCAAATTTTAGTATTTATAAACATTTGGAAATCATATCTTTCTGAAAATAATATTTTGCTATGTACTATAGAAATCCTCATAAAACTCACCTTGATTCTATTTCGGTTTACTAAGCTTCTCGTACGGCTTTTCCGTTCCCGTGCTCAACAACGTTTGAAGCACCACCTATACAAATCGTATATATAAATACTCAATATAATTAATTCTATAAGGCTAAGGTCTCATATAACATATCTCTAGGTTATAACAAATGTATAACCATTAATAAACTCGTTTTACGATTTCTCCGAAATACGCGTATATTGCTACAGTACCCCCGAGGGGTCGTATTTCAGTTCCGACTCATTTCCATGAAATCTTATCCCATATTAGACTTGTGTTTCAAATTTGGAGTTCATTGGACAAGTCTAGCTCAAATTCTAAAAATCATGGGCATGAATAGTAATTTTAGCCTCTGCCGCTACAGCGACTTTTCCGCAAGGTCGAATTACGGATTTGACCATTCCCGACATGTTCTTATACCATGTTAGGGTTATGGCTAAAATTTCAGGTCAATCGGACATGTCTAGCTATGGTTTCTAGCGTTTGGAATAATTGAAATTTTTAACATTTTTGGTCCCTGCCTGGCCCCTGATTGGAGGCGCACTGCGCCAGGTATGGGGCGCACTACGCCTGGGCGCACCCCGCCCTGGTCCTGGGCGCACTGCGCCTGGCGCCTGGGCAGTGGCCTGATCAGTCGCGATTTGTGCACTGTAGCACGCAGTTTTCACCCATTAAGCCCTTATTTCAGTCCTTAATCGTATGGGGTTTGTTCTAGGACCAAAACCCTTGACTAATAACACATTTTAAGCCATTAAAAACACTTCAATAACTCAATTGCAGAAATTAAAGTTCTTGGCTAAACTTGAAAATTCTCAAGAATAGCATTCTAGTTTCATGCTTTTGAGTTAAGTTCTTAACTAATGGCTTATTGGAAGCATTAGTTACTTAACCCACATGATTTCTAACTGCAATTGCAGTTTCAATTCCATCCAAAGACCAAAAATGAAGAACACACCACAAACTAGGTTAAAACAAGGAATTCTTACCTTGGAATCACCAATTCCAACTCTTGATTCCTCTCCTTGACAATTCCTTTGATCTCTTCTCCTTCTTCTCGTGATGTTTCTGCACACTCCTAGTTCTCTCCCGTACTCTCTAGATGTTTCTAACTTATGAGAGAATTACTCTCATTTTCCATATATATATATATATATATTTAGTGTTTATAATTTAGTTACAATTTAGTCCCCAATCTTCATATTTCTTTCCAAAAATGGTCCTAAAACCATAAACCTTGCAAGCAATGTTCTAATAACTACTAACTTGACATTTTCTTGACATTTGGGTCATTTTCGTGTCAAATGACCATTTTGCCCTTTTTTGTCAAATTTCACTATTCATGCGGTAAAAACTCCAAATTTCACATAAACTTTTATTTCTTATATTATTATTGTACAAATACATATTATTACACATAATAGTCGTACAATATGACAAAAGACGGTTTTACCCTTTTTGACTTTTTCGCGGGTTCTTACAGTCACCCCTCCTTAAGCGGATTCCGTCCTCGGAATCTTTTCGTAATCGGTGAAATTCGGATATGTTCTCTTCATTTCTGCTAACGTCTCTCAAGTCAAGTTTGACCCTAAGGAATGCTTCCACTTGACTAGAACAAGATCAATCTCTTTGTTTCTTAGCTTTTTGGTCTGCATCTCTAGAATCGCTTCAGGTTCTTCTATCATTCTGCTAGGAGTCTCCACTTTCAAATCCGTATACGGTATTACTAGCTCTTCTTTACCAAAGTACTTTTTCAAGTAGCATACATGAAAGGTATCATGTATTCCACTGAGTTCGGGTGGTAACTCTATCTTGAATGCTTGTAATCCAACTCTCTTCAGGATTCTAAAAGGTCCAATGTACCTTGGGCTCAACTTTCCTCTCTTGCCAAATCTAACCACTCCTTTCCATGGCGACACTTTTATCATCACCAAATCTCCTTCTTGCAAGTCATACGGTCTCTTCTTTAAATTTGAGTAACTCTTTTGCCTATCTTGTGCTGCTTTCATGTTGGCTTGAATTACTCCAATTTTCTCATTAGTTACTCTAACAATCTCTGGCCCTGTAGGTTTAGTCTCACCCGCTTCCAACCAGCATAAAGGAGTTCTACACTTTCTACCATATAATGCCTCAAAAGGTGGCATTTTAATGCTAGAATGGTAGCTGTTGTTGTATGCAAACTCCACTAATGGCAGGTGTTCATCCCAACTACCTCCAAATTCCATCACGCATGATCGTAGCATATCTTCTAATGTCTGAATCGTTCGTTCACTCTGACCATCCGTTTGTGGATGATACGCTGTACTTAGCTGAATTCTTGTCCCCATTTTATCTTGTAAGGCTCTCCAGAAGTTAGAGGTAAATCTGGGGTCTCTGTCTGACACGATAGACAACGGTGCACCATATCTTCTTAACACTTCATCTGAATACAACTGGGCTAACTGCTCCAATGGAGTAGTTTCTTTTATGGCTAGAAATAGTGCACTCTTGGTCAACCGGTCTACTATGACCCATATACTATCATGACCTCTTCTCGTCCTCGGTAACCCGACAACCAAGTCCATGGTTACATCTTCCCACTTTCCAGCTGGAATATGCAATGACTGAGCATCTCCATGCGGGACCTGATGTTCCGCCTTGACTTGTGCACAAATAACACACTTGGAGATGTACTTAGCTATCCTCTTCTTCATTCCAGGCCACCAATACTGTCTTTTCAAATCTTGATAAGTCTTGGTACTCCCTGGATGTATGGAATACTTTGACTTATACGACTCTCCTAGAATCAGCTTCCTCAAACCTCCTACTTCCGGTACCCAATTACGGGTTCTAGAAGTCTTTGGCTCTTGTCTACTTATCTCAAACTACTTATCTTCCTCATTTCTCATTCTCTCAAGTCTATGCTTTTTCCAACTTTTTGTTTGACTGCTTTAATCTGTTCTATAATACTGGACACTAGTTATATATGTATCAACTTTTTCCAACTTTTTCCAACTTTTTGTTGGACTGCTTTAATCTATTCAATGCATCTGCTACTACACTTGCTTGCCTGAATGGTATACAATCTCACTAACATAATCACTGATCACTCTAACTATCTTTTCTGTCTTATGTTCAGCTCTATTTGAGTGAACACATACTGCAAACTCTTGTGATCAGTGAATAGCTTGCGCTTTGTTCCATACAGGTAATGTTAGTTCTATATGCCCAAGGATGATCATAAAATGATATTACTAATAATACATGATCCTATAGGGTCACACCAACAACAAGTTTGACACCAAATTGATCATTTGGAATGTTAAATTTGATTTAACATCAAATGATACTAAACTTGCAATTTAATCATGTAGGTTATTATTATTTGAGGTAAATAATAATAACTACAAAATTAAAGGTTGATTACTAATTCGTATGTGATGAATTAATTAAGTATAACAATTAAATTGTTTAAATTGTTAAACGATTTTAATTGATTTATAAGTAAGCTTTTTATTTAATTTAATTGGTAAATTAAATAAAATAAATATTGTAATCATGGTTCATGTAATTAGTTTCAAAAACAAGAGTTTGCAACGGAAGCATAAAATCATGAACACAAATTCCATTTTCAAGAGGATCATGCTACATGCATGTAGAGATAAGATGAAGAACAAACATAGATTAAGTTCAAGATCATAACCTTTGTTCTTGGGTTTGGTTTGGACGATTTTGATAGCTAGGAATCAAATTAGAATCCCTCTATAGTTGATCCACCACAAGCTTGAACAACCTTGAATGCTAGTTCCACAAACTTGCAAAATAACTCCTTTTATTCTTGAAGCTAAAAATCGATTTTTACTAAGCTTCTTTTGGAGAGTTTATGGCTGATTTTTAGAATGAAAAGATGATTACAAACCCCTCATATGTTCGGCCATTTTATCACCCAAAAAGAGAAAGAAACAATGGTCATGTGCTTAAAGAAAGAGCACTCATATCATCCATGGTCACACCTAGAAGACATGAAGAATATTGCTTTACTTTTAAGTCATCCAACCATGCCTTGTCCCCTTCTATAATGGCTGAATTTGAGCAAGCCAAAAAGAATTATATTTGGGTTTTTATTATTTATAAAGCTTATACAATAAAAGCTTATAAATAATACATCTTCATTTTCTTTAATGGGATAACATTTAACCCATGAGTTTGTATAAATAAACCATTTGAACATGCAATCTTAAATGTATAAATATATACATACTTACATATATATGTGTATATATGTATTATTACAATATTTATTTTATTTAATTTACCAATTAAATTAAATAAAAAGCTTACTTATAAATCAATTAAAATCGTTTAACAATTTAAACAATTTAATTGTTATACTTAATTAATTCATCACATACGAATTAGTAATCAACCTTTAATTTTGTAGTTATTATTATTTACCTCAAATAATAATAACCTACAAGATTAAATTGCAAGTTTAGTATCATTTGATGTTAAATCAAATTTAACATTCCAAATGATCAATTTGGTGTCAAACTTGTTGTTGGTGTGACCCTATAGGATCATGTATTATTAGTAATATCATTTTATGATCATCCTTGGGCATATAGAACTAACAATCTCCCACTTGCACAAGGTTGCATCACAGAATGATATAGACAGTGGTAAACGTCTAGCAACATTTCACTGCCCCCAATAACACATGACAATATGCCATTCAACAACATTCAATTCTTCAGAAAACACGAGGCTCTAATTGATGTATAAGGTTATCTATCAATTATCCCTTTGTCACAGACATCATGTTGAACATGAGACATGGATCTTAATCATTCTCATTTTTTATGTTCAACTTTCAATCAGGCGCCTTAGATGTCTAACTCTCAACACATAAGAGGAACAAATCCCGTCTTGACTACATACGCCCCTCATATAGTTAGTACTATGCATGAGTATGGCCTTTATGGTTGTCTGTATTTCAAGAACAACAGTAAACCATATCAAAGCATAGTACACTCTACACTTGAGTCCCAAATATGTATCTCAGGTCAAAGGATACAATGATAATACCTTTATTCAAGAATCACTTATGATGATGATCCATGGAGTGATCTTGAAACAGGTCAAATCCAATACTTGTTCACTGACAAGTACCTATGAATTTGGTTGCAACCTTTTGCTACTTTTACCCATAAAAGTCAACCAATCCAATTCATATTAGTCTTACTTCATAATTGCTCCCACAACTATGATCGACTATGGACGTTTAGAATAACTAAATTATTCAAGGATTAAACATGCTAATAAAACACAATAATTATGAATGAAACATCACGTCACATATATTACATAATTCTTGTCGTTTACAAAAGTTCATATTCATAAAACATTAAACACAAATCAAATCCATTCATTAGAAAAACGGAGTCCTATACCCTTAGCGTGACTTTCATGCTTAGTTTGGGGTAAAGGTTTCGTGAATGGGTCTGCCAAATTTTGATCTGTATGAACCTTGTGAATACTTATTTCACCATTCTTAACTTCATGTCTAATGTAGTTATACCTTCGGTGAATGTGTTTGGTTTTTTGATGCAATCTAGGTTCCTTTGCTTGAGCTATAGCACCTAGATTGTCACAGAAGATTTCTATAGGGTCCCGAATGGAAGGAACAACCCCTAGATCTTCTATGAACTTTCTCATCCAGACAGCTTCTTGAGCAGCTTCTGAAGCAGCAACATATTCTGATTCTGTAGTGGATTGTGCAATCACTTCTTGTTTGGAACTCTTCCAAGACACGGCTCCTCCATTTAAAATAAAGACATACCCAGATTGAGATTTCGAATCATCCCTATCTGTTTGGAAGCTTGCGTCAGTGTAACCCTTTACCTTTAAGCTTTCTTCCAAACCGCCGTAAACTAAGAACATATCTTTAGTTCTTCTCAAGTACTTAAGAATGTTCTTTACAGCAGTCCAGTGGGCTTCACCTGGGTTCTGTTGATACCTACTAGTCATACTTAAGGCACATGAGACGTCGGGCCTAGTGCATAACATGGCATACATGATGGACCCAATTGCCGAAGCATATGGGACATGTTTCATCCTTTCAAGTTCAGTCCTAGTGTTTGGGCACTGAGACTTGCTTAGGATGGTGCCATGCGGCATTGGCAAGAATCCTCTTTTGGAGTCTTGCATCTTGAACCTTTTCAAGATTTTATCAATATATACACTTTGGCTAAGACCAATAAGTCTCTTAGATCTATCTCTATATATCTTTATGCCTAATACATAAGCAGCTTCTCCTAGATCCTTCATTGAGAAACAACTCTCAAGGAACGCTTTGACACCTTTTAAGGTTGGGATGTCATTTCCAAATAAAAGTATGTCATCTACATACAATACTAGGATTATGACAATGCTCCCACTAGCTTTCTTGTAAACACAGGAGTCATCCTCATTTTTGATGAATCCAAAACTCGTAATCTTTTCATCAAAACGGATGTTCCATGTTCGAGACGCTTGCTTTAATCCATAGATAGATCTTTTAAGCTTGCACACTTTGTTTGGATGCTTGGGATCGACAAAACCTTCAGGTTGATCCATATAGACATCTTCCAATAAGTGTCCATTAAGGAAAGCGGTCTTGACATCCATTTGCCATATCTCATAATCATAGTACGCGGCTATGGCAAAAAGTATCCTAATCGACTTGATCATTGCCACTGGAGAAAAGGTCTCATCATAGTCAATACCATGAGTCTGTGAGTATCCTTTAGCGACAAGTCTAGCCTTAAAAGTGTGAACATTTCCATCCACGTCGATTTTCTTCTTGAAAACCCATTTGTTCCCAACAGTCTTACAATTGGTGGGAAGATTAACCAAGTTCCAAACTTGATTATCGTGCATGAATTGCATCTCAGTGTTCATGGCCTCAAGCCATTTATCAGATTCAGGATCTGATATTGCACTCTGATAGTTGACGGGTTCATCAGAATCTATCGTATAACATTCCTCTTCCATCAAAAGGTAACCATACCTTTCTGGTTCAATTCGAACCCTACCAGATTTGCGAACACCTTGTGTTACAACTTGTTCCTGATCAACCGTTTGTTCAGGTTCAACAATTTCTTGTTGAATGCTAGATTCAACTTCTTGTGTATCAGGTTGTGGTTCCTGAAGTTCCTCAAGTTCCACAAACCTCCCACTAGCCTCTTCCGTCAGAAACTTGTTTTCTAGGAATTCAGCTTTTCGAGAAATAAATATCCTATTCTCGATGGGATTGTAGAAATAGTATCCAAGACAATCTTTCGGATACCCTACAAAGATACATTTAGTTGAACGGGGTTCTAATTTGTTTGAAGCTTCTTGTCTAACATAAGCTTCACAACCCCATACCTTGAGATAGGATAAAGATGGAACCCTTCCATGCCATATCTCATAAGGTGTTTTATCTACCTTCTTAGTAGGTGCCATGTTTAGGAGACGAGCAGCTGTTTGTAAAGCATAACCCCAAAATGATAAAGGTAAAGTACTTCTACTCATCATGGATCGAACCATATCCAATAGTGTTCGGTTCCGCCTCTCAGACACACCATTATGTTGTGGTGTTCCAGGTGGAGTAAGTTGTGAAACAATTCCACAAGTCTTAAGATGATCCATAAAGTTTGTACTTAAGTACTCACCTCCTCTATCAGAACGAAGAACTTTAATTGTTTTGTTGAGTTGATTTTCCACTTCACTTTGAAACGTTTTGAACATTTCAAACGCCTCATGTTTATGTTTAATTAAATAAACATATCCAAAACGACTAAAGTCGTAAGTGAAGGTGATGAAATATCTTTCACCATATCTAGTCATTGGCTTGAAAGGACCACATACATCCGTATGTATGATTCCTAACAAGTCCTTTTCTCTCTCATTGGTTCCGGAGAAAGGAGCTTTAGTCATCTTGCCATGTAAACAAGATTCACATATATCAAATGAGTCATTCTCATTTGCCTTCAAAAGTCCACTCTTTTGAAGTTGGGATATGCGATTCTTGTTTATATGCCCAAGGCGACAATGCCATAGATAGGTTTGACTCAAATCAAATTTGGGTTTCTTGGTGAAAGTGTGGTATAAAGAGCCATGGTTAGTCTTTTCATCAAGGTTTACTTCATAAATTCCATTTAAAGGCCTAGCCTCAAAATAGAATACATTATTTTTGTAAACGCAAATATCATCATTATTAAAGGAAAGATCAAATCCACATTGTCTTAATTTAGCAACCGAAATAATATTCCTAGTCAAGCTAGGAACATAATAAACATTCAACAATGTCATACACAAGCCATTAGGTAGTAATAAATTAAAACTTCCAATTGAATCCACCGCAACCCTTGCATTGTTTCCAACCCGAAGTACTACCTCATTTGCCTTCAGTCGCCTACTCCTTTTGAACCCCTGCAACATATTACATATGTGAGTTCCACAACCAGTATCAAATACCCATGTGTTAGGAGATAAATTATAAAGTTCTAGGTCTATCACATAGATACCTGAAGTGCCTTCACCGGCCTTCTTCTTCTTCAACTCCGCAAGATACGTAGGGCAATTTCTCTTCCAATGCCCAGCTTTGCCACATTCAAAGCATGTGTCTTCTTTGGCAACCTTTGCCTTCTTCTTGGGCGGATGGGATGGTTGGACAACTTTCTTGCCCTTACCTTTGAAAGCTTTTGCTTTCCCTTTGCCCTTGGAGTTGGTGGGGTGTTCGGGTCTAGTTCTCTTTGTGCCACCTTCCTTGATCATGAGAACTTGAGTGGTTTTCTTAGGCAGAGTCTTTTCCGCGGTAATTAGCATCCCATGTAATTCCGGGATAGTCTTGTTTAAACCATTCATGTTATAATTCATGACAAAAGGATCAAAGGACTTTGTCAAGGAGTTAAGGATCATATCCGTTGCTAGCTCTTCGGGCATCACAACTCCAAGACGTGCCAAATGATCAATGTGACTCTTCATTTTAAGCATATAAGAGCTTACCGACTGCCCATCCTCCATCTTGCAAGCATGGAAAGCCCGAACAGTTTCGAACCTTTCCGTTCTTGCAAGTTGTTGGAACATTTCCTTTAGTTGATTAATCATGTCATAGGCTGAATGATTCTCCAAATCCTTCTGAAGGTCGGGAATCATGGTTGCCAGCATGAGGCATGATGCATCGATGGAATCATCCATCTTTTTAAGCCATGCATCGTGTGCGGGCTTAGGAATGGCAGGGGGCTCTTCTGGAAGTGGTTCATTGAGAACATATTCTTTCTTTTCTTGTTTGAGAACAATTCTCACACTACGGTACCAATCCAAGAAGTTGGTATGGTTAAGTTTTTCTCCTTCAAGGAGAGACCGTAGTGAGGTTTTGTTAGGAGCCGAGTGTGTGTTGTTTGGTGCCATCTACAAAATTTTAACAAGGTTCTATTTAGTAAATTATGATATTAAGTCCTTAATAATTAATACCCTTTCTTGTTTCATAAACTTTAATTAATTAAGGTCTAGAATCCAAGTTGCATTACGAATAAGTGGTTAGGTATCCTTTATCCCGCCTATTCGAATCAACAAGGTAGGTAACGGTTTACCAATTATATCCAAATATAATTTCTAGATTTATGGGATCCCATTATAACATTTATAAGTTTGGCATGTTTGATCCCATCTATGCCTTGGATTTCTAATGCTTAGGTGACCTTTATCACAAGAGATTTCCAAACGAATCATCCTACTTAAACGGACGTGTAGTTTTGTCAACTATTGATGGTTAGGTGTCCTTTATCCCATCAATATTGCAAAACTACTTCTTGTATCACAAGAAGACTCCAAGTGGTTAGGTATCCTTTATCCCACAAGGAAATACAAGTGATACATGAGTGTCTTTAAGAGGGACGGCATTGATTCGTATTTCATAAGGGATTTGAATGTTTTACAATTCTAATTTTGAAAAACATATGGTATCATGTAGATTGCATGCATCCAATGAACATGGTACCATTAAATCTTATTTTGTTAATTGGTTCCTTAATCATAAAATCTCCATTTTATTGATTCTTTGTTTGTGGTCAAGATTACAATTAATATCCAATATTAAGTTTGAGTTTGATCACATATATTAGAACCAATTTATAATCCTAAATAATTACCATTATTACTTAGGGTTGGAGTTTGTAAGAGTTCATAAAATTCCATTTTATTTCTTGTTTCAATCATTTTCAA
This sequence comes from Cichorium intybus, assembly GCA_023525715.1. Classification (NCBI taxonomy): domain Eukaryota; kingdom Viridiplantae; phylum Streptophyta; class Magnoliopsida; order Asterales; family Asteraceae; genus Cichorium; species Cichorium intybus. The sequence continues at coordinate 30,991,941 of CM042014.1, forward strand.
AACTTGACTTAGTAGGTTTTATAACAAAACCCATTTTAATAAAACCAATTTTATCACATCTTATGTTTTAAATGTCAACTTTTGAAAATACAAACTCCTTGATGATTATGTTTAATTATCTAGGTTGTCTAGCATTCAAAATCTTATTTTGTCCATAACATAACATAATAAAACATTCAATCATCACAAGCATGCATGGGTGCATAAACACAAGCCAACTAGTTTGATATTTCATGTGAGCCATACATGAAATATCAAGTCCAAACCTAGGGACAAAAAGGTGACAAAAACTCAACCAAATGATCTTCGATTTGGCTACAATTTTGCCAAGCTTCTTATATCACCAAATGACACTTGAACCACCATTTCTTTACATCATGGAGTGAGTTATGAATTTTCTTTGGCCCCCATGAAACTTGCGAAATTCAGGGCAGCAGGAAGAAGATTTTTTGTGATTTTTGTTGCATTTTTCAATTCATTCTTGGCCTTATTGATGCTAATACTTGTTGAAACTTAATGTATATACTAGATATCAAAGTTACTAACAAGTATATCACCAAATAACCAAGATATGAATTTTTAAAACATTTCCAAAACAATTTTGAAATCTGGACAGCAGCTCTTCAGAAAGTGCTGCTGTTGGGTGCAATCTTCTCTTGGTCTTTTACTTCCTTCTCTTGTTACATTTAGTGAAATAAATAAAATACAACTATTCTAATATTTACAAAATGAATATTAAGAAGGAAATAACTAATTATTATTACAAACCATTTGAATAAATGAATAGATTACAACCATATCGAATACAAACACAAAACATGCATCATATGGTCCTTGGCTTGTTTATGCACCATTTTATCACATAAAATCATAAGAAAATCAACACTTTGTTTTTCTAAGGCAACATCTATGTAACCAAATGCATGCATACATAAAATATAGTTGGTTACATAAAATCATAGATTATATATTTGCATGTTGCCAAAGAAGCCATGCATGAAACTTTCATTTAAGAAGATGAACATTCATGGCTTCCAAAAACCAAGTTTATCCAAATAAACTTATTATCTAGACATGAAATATAGCCATGGCTCTGATACCAATTGTTGGAAATCATGGTTCATGTAATTAGTTTCAAAAACAAGAGTTTGCAACGGAAGCATAAAATCATGAACACAAATTTCCAACAGGTAATGCCTCCAATTTTCAAGGCAAATACTATTGCTATTAGCTCTATATCATAAGTACTATACTTTCTTTCAACTATCTGGGAACATATGCTATACTCTTACTCCTCTACATCTACACACAGCTGAGTCCTCTATGTGAGGTATTGCTGTATACTTCAAAATCTTCTGTCCCATCTGGTAATATAAGGACAGACGCATTACTCGACTTCTCTTTTAATAAAAGCTTTTACTTATTCTTCTTACTTGAATAAATTTCATATTTTAAATTTACTTTCTCTCTCTTATTTTAGAAGCTCTATCACTTCATACTTTATTATAGAAAATTGACTTTCCAACAGTCAATCTACATTTCTAATTACTTCTTTCTTGTCATTAGACTTAAATCTCATATTATCTTTATATAATTCCTTTAGAAGTTGTACAACTTCTTATATCTATATATATACTAAAAGAATTGACTCTTCAAAAGTCAATCGTTGTTCTTGCTTCTTTTGTCTTATCTTTCGTCTTTAATTCTCAAGAATTTTTTTTTATCTTTTTTTTTTAAGCAAAATCTTTTGTATCCAAGGTGTTACTATATTTACTACTAAACTTTTCTTTGTCTTTACTACTAGTTTTCATACATTCTCATAAGGTTATTACCTTCATCATCTTGTTACTTGCATGTATTACTTTTATAATTACATGTCTTGTATCACTCTTTACTTATATCATTTTCACCTTTTGACATATTAACGATCTATATACCTCTTTCATTTTCCTTTATAATTTAGGAGATTTCAATCTCTTTTACTCATTATTCTTTCTGATATAATCTTGTCCATTTCATTTCTCAGCTTTCTTGCTGTACCCTTATGAGTACACTTCTTACCTTCTTAGGTACCCCATGTACCATTTTCATCTTATTACTTATGTTTTAATATTTTCTTGTAGTTCTTATTTCTCACACTAATGCTTATTTTAGCAGTCTATCTCTTGCTTACTCTTTACTTGCTATGGCTAACGCCAAAAATAACTTTTACTTTTCTTTTTATCCTGACTGCATTTTAACCATATTTCAATAAAGATTGGCATTCCTGACTCAACAATTTCTTGTTTTATCCCATTATACTTATTAAGTATACACTATTTGTCAAATTTATATAGATTACCCCCATATATTTTTTTATAGACATTCAGTCTCTATGTCTCATACATTTTACTCATAAACTTTTTAGGTTGGATACCCAAAATTTCTTTTATTATTCTTTTTACCATTTCTCTCTATGTGTCATGAGGCTATATGGCCAACACATTACATTGTTCTTTCCTTTAAGCTTCTTTTCTTTACTCTCTTTATTTATGTATATCTTAAAACGATATACGCAATACACTTTCTTATGTTCCATAACTACTAGTCATTTACCGACCATTTCTCTAATCTTTGGTTACTTTTACTCTTTATCTCATATCATTTATGACTCTCAGTCATTTTCTCGTATTCTTTCGGTTATCCCTTTTTTTTATTCACAGTTCTTCTTATTTATACTTTATATAGTTACTAAATCTGATTTCAAACAACCATTTCTTTAATAACTGTCTTTATATTCTTATTATTATCATCATTGTCTGTCTTATCTTTAACTTTTCGCCCAACACTTGATTAGGCATTTAATCTCTACTTCTCAACTCATTCTCTTGCATTATAACAATGCATATTGCTCCTAGTCTTTAACAATTTTTTTTTCAGGTAACTTGCTTTGTTTATGTTATTCATTATAGTACTCTACTTACGACTTATTTATTTATTCCAATCATTGGATGTCATTTATTATCATACTTCTTTCGAGTTTGGAAGTCACAACTTCCCATTTCGTACGCTTTCTTTTCTGTCTTTAATTCCTCTTCTAATACTTGGTTAAGTATTTTGCTTTCATTTTATACTATCTTATTTACAACTTTTATATACATACTTTAATCTCTTGGTTGTCCATGAACAACACATCTTACTACTTCATAATATTTATTCTATACTCTTTTATACATCTTTTGGGTTTGTCTACGATTGTAAACCCAGCTCATTTCCTTTTTACTCTTTCTACTTGAATGTTTTCATTCTTCTTCCTTATATGAATTTCATTCATATATCTGTATTCACTTTTTTTTTCCAATATTTCTTTAGTCATTGTAATGACATTACTCTTATTTTTATTTCATAATCATAATTTGTTTCCGTTAAACAACAGAAATTTTTTTTTTAGTTATACTCTTTCTTTTATAATTGTACTATATACTCCATTACTTCAATTAACATTTTCAATACATTTATACTTTCTGACCATGTCTCTTTTACTAATTCCTTTCATACTTTACATTATTTATCATATTATTCAGTGGTTATCACAACCACAAATTTGAACTTTTCTTCGCCATTACCCCTTTTTTTTTTCTTGTCATCTTATTTTCAGTGCTCTTTACTCATACTTTCTTATGTTTTATTACATATACTGTATACTGATTCATATAGGGTATGGCTTTTTCCTCACTACATACTTCATATTTGTTACTTCATCTTTAACACGTTTTCTTTTATACTGTAGTATTTCCAGTCATACTGGATTTTCTTCCATAGGTATACTGAATTTATACCCCTCAAACCTCTTACACTTATCTCTTACAGCTTCACATAATTCCTGTGTGGTTCCACCAGACTCAAATGTATATCCTGTGATTAGAATAGTACGGGCCCATATTATTATAACCACCTATACACATTTGCTTCCAGTTTACCACCAGGACTCATGTTCCACTGTTATGCATTTACTTCCAGTTCTACTTACTCTCAACATCATACTCAAGTATGTACCCTACTTAACTCCTACATAGTTTAAGTCTAGGTTCAAGTACTGACACCTAGTTCGCTTAAACTATGGCTCTGATACCAAAACTTTAACGCCCCTTTTCTCAAACCATATTTAATATAAAAATACAGTTTCCAAACATATTTTACAACTTGTGACTATGAAACAGCCACTAAAATTTTTTTTATTTATTTTACAAACTTAAACTCGAGGGGTATTACAGACTCAATACCAATAACCATAATTTAAACTTACATTGTATCAATCACGGTCCCAACTGCAACTCCCGTTCCCTTCACCTAAGTACATAGCATTTCAAAAACATAGTATACGTGAGACATAAAGTCTCGTGAGTAATATGGGTTTAGACCCAAAACTTTTCTATGCAAAACTTGAATATCAAAAGTACATTGCTAAAAACCGATTTGTTTCATAAATCTCAAAATAACTTTTTCTTCTTTACTTTCAAACTTTAAAAAGACTTTCTTTTATAAAACTACTTTCGTTCTCCTTTTCTCGTGACCAACTGAAACTTATGAATTAAGTTATTTAATTCATTCAACTAGCTCCCCTCGCGGAACAGAACAGATCTGCCCACTTGGTTATGCTCATTCTGTCTCCCCTTTGTGACTTGGAACAAATTCAAGCACAAGGGTATGCTAAGCTAGACAACTACTTCGCGACGAGAGGTACCATCCCAGTAGTGTCTTCTGATCCCCCGATTATGTGGGTGATCCTAGTCCGGACAACTGGCTCATAATTCTTTCTTTCTTTAGTTCTTACTTAATTTCATCTCAAATTGGTCAAAATGGGACACAATTTGTGAACAACTCATACTCAAACATTTTTATAACTCTTTGCTAAAATACTTTCAAAACTGCTTTTGACATCTTAGTTCCTATAAGGAACTTCTTTCAAAATACTTTGCAAACAATACTTTAAAAATCTGCTTTTAACACTAAGCCCTTATATAGAGCTTCATTAAAAACTATTTTCCAAATTTTAGTATTTATAAACATTTGGAAATCATATCTTTCTGAAAATAATATTTTGCTATGTACTATAGAAATCCTCATAAAACTCACCTTGATTCTATTTCGGTTTACTAAGCTTCTCGTACGGCTTTTCCGTTCCCGTGCTCAACAACGTTTGAAGCACCACCTATACAAATCGTATATATAAATACTCAATATAATTAATTCTATAAGGCTAAGGTCTCATATAACATATCTCTAGGTTATAACAAATGTATAACCATTAATAAACTCGTTTTACGATTTCTCCGAAATACGCGTATATTGCTACAGTACCCCCGAGGGGTCGTATTTCAGTTCCGACTCATTTCCATGAAATCTTATCCCATATTAGACTTGTGTTTCAAATTTGGAGTTCATTGGACAAGTCTAGCTCAAATTCTAAAAATCATGGGCATGAATAGTAATTTTAGCCTCTGCCGCTACAGCGACTTTTCCGCAAGGTCGAATTACGGATTTGACCATTCCCGACATGTTCTTATACCATGTTAGGGTTATGGCTAAAATTTCAGGTCAATCGGACATGTCTAGCTATGGTTTCTAGCGTTTGGAATAATTGAAATTTTTAACATTTTTGGTCCCTGCCTGGCCCCTGATTGGAGGCGCACTGCGCCAGGTATGGGGCGCACTGCGCCTGGGCGCACCCCGCCCTGGTCCTGGGCGCACTGCGCCTGGCGCCTGGGCAGTGGCCTGATCAGTCGCGATTTGTGCACTGTAGCACGCAGTTTTCACCCATTAAGCCCTTATTTCAGTCCTTAATCGTATGGGGTTTGTTCTAGGACCAAAACCCTTGACTAATAACACATTTTAAGCCATTAAAAACACTTCAATAACTCAATTGCAGAAATTAAAGTTCTTGGCTAAACTTGAAAATTCTCAAGAATAGCATTCTAGTTTCATGTTTTTGAGTTAAGTTCTTAACTAATGGCTTATTGGAAGCATTAGTTACTTAACCCACATGATTTCTAACTGCAATTGCAGTTTCAATTCCATCCAAAGACCAAAAATGAAGAACACACCACAAACTAGGTTAAAACAAGGAATTCTTACCTTGGAATCACCAATTCCAACTCTTGATTCCTCTCCTTGACAATTCCTTTGATCTCTTCTCCTTCTTCTCGTGATGTTTCTGCACACTCCTAGTTCTCTCCCGTACTCTCTAGATGTTTCTAACTTATGAGAGAATTACTCTCATTTTCCATATATATATATATATTTAGTGTTTATAATTTAGTTACAATTTAGTCCCCAATCTTCATATTTCTTTCCAAAAATGGTTCTAAAACCATAAACCTTGCAAGCAATGTTCTAATAACTACTAACTTGACATTTTCTTGACATTTGGGTCATTTTCGTGTCAAATGACCATTTTGCCCTTTTTTGTCAAATTTCACTATTCACGCGGTAAAAACTCCAAATTTCACATAAACTTTTATTTCTTATATTATTATTGTACAAATACATATTATTACACATAATAGTCGTACAATATGACAAAAGACGGTTTTACCCTTTTTGACTTTTTCGCGGGTTCTTACAACTGGTCCTTTTCGACCATTCGTTTCTTCTTTCTTTCCTCCCCGTTCTTTCCTGGGTTCATCACCCGTTACTCCACATTTAGCATGTGAGTATTTCATAAGAAAGTGTTCTATAGCTCCGCGCTAGACACACTTCTGTGCCATCCAACAAGCTCAAGCAATATGCTCCTATTTTCTGCAATTCCAGCATTTCAACGGTAGAGTCTCTACTCTACAATTTTCTGAGTGCTTTTCCTGCACTTCTCACAATACATGGTTGCTCTGTTTTGGTCCCTTCCCTTTAAGGTTGGACCCAGTTCGTGGTAACTTCTCCTGAAGCGTCCACTAATCTTTTTCTGCTTTTCTTGTACTCTCAGCTACTTTTCTTTCACCTTGAATATCAGTCAGGGTGAGCACCCAATTTCTTTTTCTGACCACAGCAGCTACTATTGCTTGTCATGTGGATTTTCTGCTACTTGTCTCTTTGCCCCTCGTTCAATGGAGCCTTGATAAAGGGCTGGTCCGCCTCTCAAAGCTGCACGCCCTAAATTCCTCCAAATAAGGTTCGCTGCTCATACTTCTTATACGTTAGAAGTCAGCACCAGTTAGGTTATATGTGTATAATAACAATTTATATACACCTAACTATACATCGTGTCTACTATCTTAAGGTTTAAGTCCAGGAATCTACTCTATAGACACCTAGTTCACTTAAACCACGGCTCTGATACCAACTTGTAACACCCGGCTTTTAAAACAAAAACACCCTTGAAAAATTTTCATTTATAATAAAGGTTTCATTACATAAAACCATAACAAAAGGGGTATATTTTAATAAAAACGGGTACAAGTGTATCAAGGAGAGTATGAAATACCAAATCTCCTTTAAAGTCGGGCTGCTACTGACAGCATCTACAAGTCCACTTCTTGCGTCACGGACTTTATCCTTACCCTTACCAGGGATATGCTAACCTGCAGGGACATTTAACAAACGGTATGAGCTACAAAGCTCAGTGAGTAATCGTATCTGCAAATAACACGTATAAAAATACATTCATATATCTGTTTGGATATCGGATCCAAACTCCTAGCCTTACTGGCTGACCAAGTATTTCTTAGGATTTCACATCCTAGTTTGTAGCCTTACAGGCTGATTCATGATAACCTGAAATTATCAGGCCACGTCAGTCATTTGCACAATAATCATATCTAATCATTTCTGTCCCATGTTTCTTAGTCACAATGGACCGCACCGTATTTCATGGCTATTTAAGCCGCACCCTGTGTCATAGCTATATAAGCTGCACCAAAACATTATCAATATATAAATCATAGCCCGCAGGCCGCACCAGCTGGGTTTAATAACCCGATATCATAGCCAAAAGGCCGCACCATGTACCTGTAACAATATCATAGCCGTATAGGCCGCACCAGTTGGATATAGTATCCAATATCATAGCCATATAGGCCGCACCAAATATCATAGCCTTATAGGCCGTACCAAATATCATAACCTTATAGGCCGCACCAGTTAATTTCATTTCTAATCATTTATGGCTCACGGCTCCGTTCTTGTCATTTCGTTGACTCACGGCTTATCCGGTATTGCCTTTTTGTTGACTCACAGCTCCGTTCTTGTCTGTCATAGACTCACGGCTTATCTGGTATTGTCATATCATTGACTCACAGCTCCGTTCTTGTCTAGCGCAGACTCACGGCTTATCTGGTATTGTCTTTTTAGCACATCTGTCAACTGTCAATTTTTGTCCCCCAAGGCAGTTTCAATCTGTAACAATTCAATCATCATATATCATATATGATATCAGTGAGATTACTCACCTGGATGCTAGCTGCATTTAATTCCCGGTTGTTTCTTGCCTTTGCGTGCACCACAACCATTTGTCCCATACCTATATATTCATTTATATACCAAATGATAATAGGTTAACAGCCATTCTAATTGACTCTAATACATAAGAGTTCAATAATATATCATTATAAACAATGCCTAGATAATAAACTTTACATTTACTATCTTTATGTGAATTTTACTATTCACCGAGGCATTCGAATCGATCTACAGTGCCCCTGAGGGGTCGGAAACTCAATATAAAAATTTTCCCAAACTTTTCAGACCATAACGAGCCTACGGTTCAAGTTTGAGCTAAATCGGACAAGCCAAACAAAAGTTAGCGTTTCTGATTCCCTGTCTTGGAGGCGCACTACACCTAGAATAGGGCGCACTGCGCCCTGCGCCAGTGCAGCCTCCTGGGCAGTCGCGATTTGTGCACTGTAGCAAGCAGTTTTGACCCATTAAGTCCTTAATGCTGTTCTTAACCGTTTGGGGTTTATTCCTAGGCTAAAACCTTACATTTTAACAAGGTTTTCAACCCTCAAAACCCACTCAATCAATCATATGAAGATTTAGGGTTCTTAGTTCTAACAACCCCAAAACTTCAAATTCATCAAAAATAACAATCTACTTCCATTTTCTTGAATTAAGCCCTTATTAGCATGACTTAATGGAAGCATTAAGCTATTACAACACATAATTCTTGACTGAAATTTCAGTCATCATATTCCTCAAGTGAAGAACACACAAAACTAGGTTAGAAATTCCAAGAACTAACCTTAATTAACTTAGGAATCACCAATTCCAAGCTATGATTCCAATTCCATGCTTCACTTCCATGATCTCTGCAGAATCGCACCTTCAAGACTCCTCCCGATGCTGCTAAAACTTTCAGCCAGCATTAATGGAGGTATTTCCCTTTTTATATTTTCCAATTTTACAAATTTGGTCCCTAAGTTCCATTTCTTGAACTTTGGCCACAATAATCAAGTTTTATGACATAAAACTTTCATTTCTTATACTTTTGCCACAACTAACAAAGTTTATGACAAAAACCAGATTTTGTAACATTTTAAGTCCAAGACTCAAAATATTATTACAAAACAAGTCCTTTTCTGTCCAAAAGACCAAATTACCCTTCCAAGGTAAAATGACCAATTTACCCTTTTATTATAATTACATAATAAAACATGTCTTGGCGTTACAATTTATAATAAGATTATATTTTCCGCGGTGGAATTGGCTGAATCGTTATTCGCCTACCTTTATAAAATTTGCAAATAGATTACGGCATGCCTCTTCTAGTTTGTAAATTGTTATAGTTGGATCCTAGCCTTATTTTATATTGGGTTATTATAAGGACCGACATGTATCTAATTAAAACTTACCTTCTTTTATAGATGTCTTCTGCTGATCAATCCGCTCCCCACTCAAACTCCAGTGTTCCCTCTATCCTCTCACTGTGTTCCAAGGTTCAATTGAACGGGACAAACTACAATGACTGGATTAGAAACATCAAGATGGCTCTGAGGTACGAGAACAAAGAGTATGTCCTCGAGACCGAGCTTGTCGATATTGACCCTGAAACTGCTACTCCCGAGGAGATTGCCTTGTACCAAAAACATTCTGATGATGCGACCAAAGTGGCCTGCATCATGATCGCCACAATGAACCCCGAATTGCAGAGGATATACGAAGACTACTGGCCCTTTGAGATGCACAAGGAGCTTGCGGAAAAGTTCCGCAAGCAAGAGCGCATCGAAAGGTGCGAGGTGGTCAAGGACTTCACGAACAGCAAACCTAAAGATGGAGAGTCCATCGAAAGGTGTGAGGTGGTCAAGGACTTCAAGAATGCAAGGTTACGTGGAGCGGCTTAGAAAGCTTGCGATGCCTGTACCGGAGGAGTTGGCCGTTGACATAGTGCTTAACTCCCTACCGAGTTCTTATGACCAGTTCAGGCTGGCTTATCATTTGAACAACAATCAGGCTAACCTGACTGAGTTGCATCGCATGCTTCGAGTAGCTGAGGACGAGATGAAGGGTAAAAGTATACCCTCGGTTAATCAGCCCGTCCTAGCCATTGGAAGTGGCAAAGGAAAGAAAAGGAAGGGCCCTCCTAAGCAAAATTGGAGGGAAAAGGTTCAGGTCGGGTCGTCAAGCAATGGCTCGAGAACCAAGTCTTCCCAAATTCCTTGTGTGGCCAACCCCGATGAAGCCAACTGTTTTTACTGCAAAGAGAAGGGCCATTGGAAGAGAAGCTGCCCCAAATACTTACAGGATGTCAAGGATGGGAAAGTAAAGCCATCGACAGCAGGTATATACACTATCTCTAAAAACTCACCATCTTCTAATTCTTGGGTCCTTGATACAGGATGTGGTTTTCACATTTGTTCTGATCTGCAGGGCCTAAAGGAAAGCAGGGAGGTGGAGCACGGTAGACTGAACTTGATCATGGGCAATAGGAGATCGTCCCCTGTTACCAAGATCGGCGTTTACAGTTTAGTGCTTAGTAGTGATGTTAGCTTAGAATTATTTAATTGTTGCTATTCGCCAGAAATGGCAAGAAACATTATTTCATTTCACGCATTGTTCAGACAAGGATTTCAATTTTCTTTTGATAATAAAATTGGTTCAATTTCTGTTTTCAAAAATGGTATTTCGATTTTTACTGCTTATCCTTGTGATGGTGTGTATGAAACTGTTGAATGTGTTGACAATTTAGGACATAGTGTAAATTATATTGATTCTACTAGTGGTGTAGAAAAGGCATGTCTGTGGCATAGTCGGCTCGGGCACATCAGCAAGAAACGCATCGCCCAACTCCAAAAGGATGGAGTGTTGGAATCGTTCGACCTCAGGTCGGATGATGTATGCGAATCTTGTCTGTTGGGCAAGATGACTAAATAACCTTTCAAAGGATCTATTGAAAGAGGTGAGGGTCTGCTGGACATCATTCACACGGATGTGTGTGGTCCATTCAGATCAACCACAAAGGATGGCACGCGGTTCTACGTGACCTTTACCGACGATTTTAGTAGATACGGTTATATCTACTTGATCAAGCACAAGTCGGACACCTTTGAAAAGTTCAAAGAATTTAAGAACGAAGTAGAGAATCAATTAGGCAGGAAGATAAAGATGCTCAGGTCCGACAGAGGCGGAGAGTATCTAAGTATCGAGTTCCTAGACTATCTAAAGGAATGCGGAATAGTTTCACAGTTGACACCTCCCAGGACACCACAGTTGAACGGTGTTGTAGAGAGGCGCAACCGAACCCTGTTGGACATGGTTCGTTCCATGATGAGTCGAGCTTCACTTCCCATTCACTTCTGGGGGTATGCCTTAGAGACTGCCGCCCATATCCTCAATCTTGTCCCTACTAAAAAGGTTGCTAAAACACCTCATGAAATGTGGACGGAGAAAGTCCCCTCGTTAGCACACATCAAGGTCTGGGGTTGTGAGGCTTTCGTTAGACGAAAGACTCAAGACAAACTCGCAGAAAGAAGCGAAAGGTGTTTTTTCCTTGGTTATCCTAAACAGTCCTTTGGATATCTATTCTACAGACCGAGCGAGGACGTGGTCTTTGTAGCTAGACGAGCGGACTTTCGAGAGAGAGAGCTCATATTCAAAGAGGACAGTGGGAGTACCATTGATCTGGAAGAAATTCGAGAGTCATCAGATGACGCAACCTTAGGAGAAACTAGCAACCAACATGAGGAAGAAGTTCCTGTTGGTCCGACAGATATGTCCTTACCTCTTAGGCGTTCTGGTAGGGTTAGCATGCCACCCGAGTTTTATGGGTTCCATATAACTTCGGATGGGGACACGTTTGTCAGTGATATGACACTGATAAATTTGGATGAACCAGCTAACTACCAAGAAGCAGTGGCGGGCCCTGAGTCTGCCAAGTGGAAAGAGGCCATGGATAGCGAGATCAAGTCCATGTATGACAATCAAGTTTGGAACTTGGTTGACAACGTACCGGGTCGAAAGACAGTCAGGTGCAAATGGATCTTCAAGAAGAAGACCGACATGGACGGAAAGGTACACACTTTCAAGGCAAGACTGGTTGCGAAGGGCTTTACTCAAACCCCAGGGGTTGACTATGACGAGACCTTCTCACCAGTAGCCAAGATAAAGTCTATTAGGATTATGCTGGCCATAGCTGCATTTCATGACTATGAAATTTGGCAGATGGACGTCAAAACCACTTTCCTTAATGGGAAGTTGACTGAGGATGTTTACATGAATCAGCCAGAGGGTTTTGTCGATGCAAAGTATCCTAATAAGGTGTGTAAGCTTGAGAGATCAATCTACGGATTGAAGCAAGCTTCTCGCAGCTGGAATCTTTGTTTCCATGAGAAAGTCAAAGAGTTTGGCTTCTCTAGGAGCGAGGATGAGTCCTGCGTATATGTCAAGGCTAGTGGGAGTATAGTCACCTTTCTGGTGCTGTATGTCGATGACATACTACTCATGGGAAACGATATTCCAACCTTGCAAGATGTCAAGGCTTGGCTTGGGAAATGTTTCGCCATGAAGGACCTAGAAGAGGCTGCCTATATTCTCGGGATAAGAATATTGAGAGATAGGAAGAAGAGACTAATTGGACTTAGTCAGGGTACATACTTGGAAAAGGTACTAAAAAGATTTAGTATGGAAAATTCCAAGAAGGGAGAGCTTCCTATCCAAAGTAATGCAAAATTGAGTAAGACTCAAAGTCCGAGTACAGACGAAGAAATAGCTGAAATGAGTCGGGTACCTTACGCTTCGGCTGTAGGATCGATCATGTACGCTATGACGTGTACTCGCCCTGACGTGGCCTTTGCTTTGAGCATGGTCAGTCGGTACCAGGGTAACCCTGGAAGGGCGCATTGGATAGCTGTGAAAAATATACTCAAGTATCTGCGAAGGACAAAGAACATGGTGTTAGTCCTCGGTGGCAGTGATACGTTGAGAGTTGAAGGATATACATATGCCAGCTTTCAGACAGATAGAGACAGTGGTCGGTCTCAGTCGGGCTGGGTATTCCTTTTGAACAGTGGAGCAGTTACTTGGAAAAGTTCCAAGCAAGAAACAATGGCTGATTCTACGTGCGAATCAGAGTACATAGCAGCAAGTGAAGCGTCAAAGGAAGCGGCTTGGCTGAAGAACTTCATCGGTGACCTTGGAGTAGTCCCGAGTATTCAGGAGCCCTTGGAACTATTCTGCGATAACGAAGGTGCGGTCACCTTGACAAAGGAACCGTGAGATCATGGAAAGTCCAGACATATCGACAGAAAGTACCACTACATCAGGCATAGGGTAGAAGAAGGTCACCTCCTTGTAAAGAGGGTATCATCGGAAGATAATCCTGCAGATCCCTTGACAAAGGCTCTGAGTAGGATTAAGCATAATCAGCATGCTAGGAGCATTGGATTAAGAGATGATATAAGTTTTTGTAATTAGATAATTTTTTGAAACTTGTAACAATGTTATTGTATTTGACTTTTGTGATTTAATAATGGAGATTTATTAATGAGTAATGGTTTACTAATTTTGTCAATAATATATCATTGTGTTTCATTTTGCATGTTTTACTTCCTGAATAATTGGATTATTCAAATATCCACAGTCGCTCATACTTTTAGGAAGTAAGTATGAAGTAAGGCTGTCATGAATTGGTAATAGATTGTCTAAGGAGTTAGACATTGCAATTGGATTGCTGCACCATTCGTGAGTACTTGGAAATGGAGATTTGAGTATTGGATAAACCCGCGCTCAATGGATTGCTTCATGGATTACATCACGAGCAATATTGAGACGATAATATCTTTTGATCTTTAAGCTAAGACATATGAGTTATGATTTACTAGACGGTTATTCATTGATAATACGAAAACGCATCGGTAACTCGGTGTTATAAAACGTATTGTTGTGAGTGATTTGTCTGGTAAAAGACATAAGTATATGAGTCAAAGTTTATTCGTCCCTTGACCCTAACGGGGAGCAGATATCTGTAGGCCTCTCGATGATTTTGAAGTTGACTAAAATGGTTGGCCAACCGGGACTAAATTGGTAGTCTAAGAGTCATATGCAAATCGGAAATCGAGGAACAGTGAATCAGACCAGATTGATTTTATCCATGTCTTGAGTCTGAAAAATATCTAGTTGGACGGAGGATCATCTGATCACTTATCTATGGACAGGACTGATTAGATCAGAGTTTGGCATTGGTTTCTAGGAAGCTAAAAGTGCTGGTTAATTAGAGGTTAAATTGGTAATTATAGTCATAGACTTATCCAAGTGGGAGACTGTTGGATTAGGTGTCTAAGCCATGACTAATAATTAGTATTTACCTAATTAATAGTAGCATAGTCCATTTGGGTTGCCCTCATGACTGGAGGTTTGTTGGAAAGTTAAGTAGAGAGAAAGGGTTGATTTATTATGTGACTAATAAATCAAGATATTGTTTGTTAATATATTATGAAGATAATATATTAATTAAAAATAATATTATTTGATTAATAATTAATCAGAAATTAATTGGATTAATTTCTGTGGCATTAATTAGATTAATCAGGAGGTCAGGGATTAAAGTCGTACAAATTCAATAGTTGAATTGCGGCGCGCGGCGCGCAAATGACTTGGCCGCGGCGCGCGTACAGATAATCCGGAAAATGGGCTGCGGCTAGGGTTTCTAGCTTTGCCACTTGGTTTCCTATAAATAGGGAACCCTAGGCCTCATTATCAGTTGCTCATTCTATTATTTCTCTCTGGAATTTCGATCCATAATCCTCTCGGCTTGGGTGTGATCTCATTTGAGGCAGGATATTTTTGCTGCTCAGCTTCCAGAAAATCTAAAAGGTTAGTTTTTCTAATTTTATTCTTATAGTTAATTTTCTTATGGCCTTTAGTTTTTGTTATATGTTCAATTAGAAGAAAACATAGATCCTCATAGGTTGCATGTGAACTTAAATTATTTAGTTCATGGTTTGCAGAAATCCTTACACATCCGCCCATCAATCACGACGGATGATTCCTCTCTAAAGTCGAACCCGTTATTTGGTCTAGAATGTTGTGTTACAAGAAATTATACAATCCTAAAAATGGGATCTTCTGATTCAATGGCAAACGGGATCTTCAAAAATATTTAAACTTTCTTCTTTAGTCAGTTACATAATCCAAATCTAATATCTTACCTAGATGTATGTAACATGGGTTCCTGCAACAGTCGAACAAACCCACAAACATGGTTGTCGTCTTTTTCATCCGGTACTCCAAGATGTTTGTTGATCAGATCCAGAACTCCAGAAGTTGTCAACATCCTAATCGCTAGCGTCTTCTTCGTCCCACCTAGCCGCCGGTAAACAGTCATCGCCAGAAACCACATTAGGAGTGGAAAATCAGATCCTCTAACACCCACCTTCGTTCTGACTTTCCTCCGTCATGAAACATATATGTAAATCAGGGAGGAGATTATACCCACGCCTTCACTTTCATTTTATCGCCTTCATCTTCAGTCTATGGCCTTCACTTTCATATTCATTTTCATTTACCTTTTTAGCAAGTTCCAAAAAGGAAGAAGTTTTTTAATCTCAGATGAAGCATCTAGAGAGAGAGAGAGAGAGAGATGATACGGTTTGATAGGGGTGGGTATGTGGGGTTATTTTCTTTTATACTTATTCAAAATTAATAAACAATAAAATAAAAAATAAAAAAAGAAAAAAGAAAATGGTTAAGGATACAATTGTCTTTTTGTGTCGGGCAAGGACCAAATGTGCAAATTATCCCAAACCATAGGGACCATTCGTATAATTTACTCAATATATTAATAAATACGTTTTAATAAGAAAAGTATAAGAAAAAAACTAACAAAAAACTTACAATAAGTTATAATTTTTATTATAATATAAATTGTAGATCAACTGTCGACAAAAACAAAAACAATATGACATGAGAATAAGATTGGAACATTAATTAAAGTTTTGTTGTCATTATTATTATAATTAATTAAATACCAACATAAGAATTGTAACAACATAGATATGACAACACCAAAGATGACCACGTGAATGCTAATTTACTATAATAAGATATAGTAAAGAACTAATTAATTAGTACTAATCAAGCTTTGCTTCTGATAATCTTATTAATTGCAATTTGTCAATCACGTCATGTCTATTTTAAACTTTACTTTACTCTTATATTAAAGCTACCTTTCTTTGTTTCTCTTCCTAATTCCAATTTTATTTTCTTATTATTCTATTTACTATACATAATTTTCTTTTCTTGAATAACAAAAATTTTATTAACCAGTAATATGATGGATTAAAAATAAAGACATTACAAGATATCAATATGAAGATTGAAGAGACGTATTTTGAAGCTAACCAACCCTTATAGGCTTATGTTTACTCCTATTTACTATACAAAAATGAAGATGTCTAAACGATCGAATCGAAAAGAATCGTTAATTCTATGCTTTCATAATATACAAAAACTAGAAAGAACTACCGTTTAAAAGAGTTTTGCACCAATTAAGCCAATTAGTGATCATAGTAAAAGTAGAAGGTATATGGTAGTCGACCACCGAGCATTTAGGGACCAAATTGACGAAGCTAAAGGATAAACGACCAACACATAGTTAATTGTTTCAACATTTGACCCACAGTTGAGGCATAAAAGTGAATCAATATATATTTATCGACTTTCTATCGAGATTTACTCTCGTAGGCACTCTCTTCAATCTAATTCACCAAGCCAATATTATTACGTTGATAGGAACAACCTTATTCCAAGGAGTAAAACTATTACCTATCATCAACATGTCGTTATCAATTATCGATCTAGCCGAAGTTACAAAGAAATCCTATGGAAGCCATCTCCAACACCTATCTATCACACAATCACCAAATTTTGCAAAATCTCCTCTAAATCATTCCATTGAGATCCCTCCCACCCTACCCCAGCCCACCCACCCCACCCCCTGGTTGTATACAGAGACAATTCAGCCAAGTTGTGAGGTTGCAATGCAAATCAATTGTAGCATCCTTGTGATTATCCAAAGCAAAGATCCTAGAAATTTGATTTTTGAAAGGCAAACGATCACACCAAATTTGTTGCCCCAAACCTTGTTAGTTTTCCATCCCCAATCCCTTTCAAACATAAGGAACCCTAATCAACCCTTGAGCCTCAAGTTGAACCAAAGAACGAATAATATTGTCTAAAGGGTCAATATGAGAGCCATCCAGAGAAAAAACATCAAAATACCTTATTCCATGAATGTCTTTGATCATTCTCAACTTATAAAGAGTTTGAGTCTGTGTAACTTCATCTACATTTAAAAGGAGAACTATATTAAAAGTGCATAAGCTTTCAATACCAAGACCAACACATTTTTCCAACGAACCCAAACCATCTTTTTTCTCTAACTTCATCACCCCAAAAAACTTTCCAAATAATTTATGACAACTTCCAGAGCTAGAAACAAGAACATATAATATATGCCGACACTACCCAAATCCGACTTCAAAAGAGTAATCTTACCAGAAAGCCTGGTCATTGCCTTATCTATAAACTCTTTCAGACAATCTATACACAAGATATAATATCTGCAGGATTGGCCTTAAGAGGGTGCGGGAAATACGATCGCACAAGGCTCGTGTTGTTAGGGGGGGGGATGTTAATCTGTAGCGGTTCCATCAGTAATTCGTCGCTATTCTGTCGCCCATTAGCATAATTTTCTATTTTTAATCTGTTGCTGATTATTTTCAATGGACAATTAGGTGTCGTATCTTATCGTAGTATTAATAAATTTTTCTTATATATAAAAATTATATTTAAGGGTCTATTTTTATAATTTTTGCACTGGGCCTTCAAAATCAACCGAACGGCCTGAATATATGTAAAATACTCTAGCTTGTAGATAAAAAATCATATGTGATCTTGTATAAATAATGTGCTTTGTTTATAGTTTAAAATTTTAAAATTAGCATCTTCTTTTGATATTGTTTCCAATAAATACATTAATTAGATAATGATATAATTTCATACATTCAAATATATTTTTCAAGTCTTGCTTAAAAATAGAGTATCTTAAATAAACCCTAACATATATTCACATGATGTAGAAATCCTCCACCCCACACACACATAAAACACTATTACGGGTTTTAGGGATAACTAATGGGCAACCCGTGCTATGCACGGGTCGGGGAGAAAACTTGCAACCAAAGGCGAGTTCATGAGCAAGTGAACAACATACTTTCATACATTTGTTAAATATGGCATCCTACTTTCATTACTTTCTATTAAAACATTGTACGTTGCTATAATAAACAAACTAACAAAAGTAAGTTGCTGTTTTTTGTAATATTCTTACGGTGAATGGGCTTGTGGCTGGAGTTGGGGAATTTGCACTGACGCCATTGGTCGAAGCTGATTATTGTTTTGAGCTTAAGACGCTCACATGGCCGGAAATTGTTGCTGTGAAAAGTGCATTTGTCGATTTCTATAATTCATTGTTCCAAATCCAGCATCGTTGTTGTTCATTTGAAAATCAGGTAGGTTTTAAACTTCCGAAGGTGTTAGTCCCTACATGTCAAGTTGCAGAATTCCCTACAATAATGAAAAAAGAAAACATTTATTTAGTCTTATAAAAGGGAATGGAATCAGTAATTCCATTGAAACAACACGGCCGCGTATATTACACCAAACATACCTCTTCCTGTCCACTCTCGATTGAAATTTCTCCCTGATTTAGCAATCTTCCTGATTTTGTCCATTTAAGGTAGATGCATGGAACGCAGCAAGGAGAAGTTTGACTTTTTCAAAAGTCAATAGCTCAACTAAATTAAAAAATTATGTGAACCTTGTTATGATAATTTATAAAATAAAATTTCATGTATATTTTTGAGATTATGAAATATGCGATCTTAATTAAAAGTTGATAGTTTTATCAGGAATATCCTAGATGTTTTACAACAATAATATGCCAACATGGCCGCATATATTATACCAAACATACCTCTTCCTGTCCACTGTCGATTGAAATTTCTCCCTGATTTAGCACTCTTCTCTTCTTCCCCTTCAATTTCATCATCTCTGAAGAAAATAAAGAAGAAATGCTAGAATAACTTAGAAAAGGAATTTAGAGGGGTTATAATTATGAAGAAAAAAGGAAAAAGTTTGATAAGAAAAGCTCCCGATTCTTCCAAATCGATAACTTTAATGGCAACCTCTTTGTTGTTTTCCTCAAACCTGCAATTTAAGGATGAAGGGAGTCTTATCAATAGGAAAACATAATAAAAGAAAAAAAATGTAATAAAAACTTTTTAATTGACAAACAAAAGCAGAATCGAAGAAAATGAAAGATACAGTAATGGTTTTAAAGAATCCTTTGGATTACTGATTAGTTGGGATAAAGAAAAATTTGAACAATATGAAATATGAAATTGAAACTATATTTGGGATTTTAGTAATGATCTTACGAAAGGCTTTGCTTGAATTTAATGAGGATTGAGCGCATAAGTAATCTGAACTTTTGAACATGCAAACAATCAAACAATTTATCAAACGATATACATCATTCAAGAAAAATAGCATACAAATAAGCAAATAGAGCATATATAAAGAAAACCTGATGACGAACGACGGCGATGCAAACAATCATCTTCTTTGAAACCGATCAATTTGCAGTTTGATTGGAATTGATTTCGAGGATAGAGATACGGTAGGAGCCGAAGAAGACAATCAGGAGCTCGTTTCTTAATCCAGAATCAAGATTCCTTCTTTAGCCTCTCAGCTAGGGTTTCGATAGACATAGAGAGTGTTGGTACGTTGTTTGTAGATAAAGATCCGCCAATGAATGAATAAAGGAGGAAGCAGGATGTGAAGAGAAAGTGCCGATAGACATCGTCGTCAGCAATGGAGAATCGGAGAAGTAAAGCAGTGGAGCGGCGATGGGAGGTGGGCAAAAAAGAACAAAAGTAAAACCGGTTGAAGTAATACGTGTAATTGTCACCAACTTCCACCAGCAACTGTGAAAGAGCAGTGAAAGAGAGGCGGTGGGTGAAAAAGCAAGAACGTAAATTCGAAGAAACCTAAAAAAGAAAAAGAAGCAGGAGAAGGATCGAGAGAAGCAACACGTGGCTTAGATGGCAATGTTGTGATTCTATAAAAACGTTACACAAAAAAACGTACCATGGACTTCCAAAAATCACGCTATTTAAATATATATATATATATATATATATATATATATATATATATATATATATATATATATATATATATATATATAAATTTTATGTGTACCTCTTTATCCCGGTTTTACCTACTTATATGATTTTTTGTCTTTTTTTTGTTCTTTTTTGTTTTTATCTTTTGTCTTTTGTCTTTATCTTTTGCCTTTTGTTGTCTATTATTTCTATAGTTATTATTATTATTATTATTATTATTATTATTATTATTATTATTATTATTATTATTATTATTATTAGAGTAAATTACAGTTTTGGTCCCTGTGGTTTACCAAAACTAACATAATGGACCCAATTATTCGATTTTCACTATATAAGTCACCGAGGTTTGGAAAATCTTTCAAATCGGTCCCTGGTCCATATAAAAAGACTTTTTTACCCTTTTATTTTCTTTTTCCTTTTTCTTTTTACCCTTTTGTTTTTTTAATAAATAGAAAATAAAGAACCACCCCATCCCCATCCCCATCCCCATCCCCACCCCCACCCCCACCCGCACGTCTCTCTCTCTCTCTCCCTCCTGTGTTCAATGACCTACTGAATCCCGTTTGATTAGGAATCATGCCATGAGGAAATCACGTGAAGCAACATTTGTAGTCCAATCCTTGACATCCATATCATAATTTTGACTTTCAAGTACAATTTCAACTATGAAAGATTACTTCTTAAGTTCTGACTTCTAAGTTTAAAGATCCGTTCCGAGTCGATTAATGAGCAATAAGAAGATCAAATGAAGTGATTCTCCAATTGATATGAAAAATAGGTAGCAAGTTCACCCCAACAGTTAAGCAAGACCTAGGTTCAAATGAAGTGATTCGCCAATTAAATAAATAATAAACTCAAAGAAAAAGAAAAAAGAAAAAAGAAATTTAAAAGGGTATTTTTAGTCTTTTTACTTTACTTAAGGACCGATTTGTTGTATTTTGCAAACCTTAGTGACCTATATAGTGAAAATCGAATAGTTGGGTCCATTCTGTTAGTTTTGATGAACCTCAGGGACCAAAATTGTAATTTACTCTCATTATTACTATTAGTTTCCTATTAGTATCATTATTAATTTTATTATTCTATAAACGATAATACAAAAAAAAAATAAACAATACTACAAAATTATAAATTTATTTTTTTATTAATAACTATCAAATACAACATGTCTTGGAATATTACAATTATTGTGTTGGATATTTGGAGGGATATAGACATTTAGTCGAGCACTGTGTATGGTTATCATCTAGCATAACATCGTGATATGTGGTGACTCTTGGCAAAAAGTATAAATCAACGTTCACATAATCACTACCATAAACATGGTTGATAACAATATCTATATGATTTGAGATGTCTTGTCGACCAAGCCTTAACAAGAAGCACGTCGTTGAACCTTGTCTTCTTAGATAATGAACGATTACACCATACGTGTTTGCAATGAGAATACCAATGTCCGACATAATAAGTCAAAGTTTAGTTCTTGTAAAATTCGATTCAAAGTAATTCAATAAAGGACTTATGTTGTTGAAATCCTCTTCATAAAGCAATGTGTATTCTTCAAGATACATTAATAACTCGATGTATAAATTCGACTAAAATTTACTCTGATGATCTTTACTATAATCGAGAGAAACAGTTATTTCCTGGAATCAACAGTTTCCATCTCCAAGCACATCTTCTACATGTGTAATGTTGGATGCAATTCACGTGAAATTTCAGTTATACAATGGTTGTTCTAGTTTGAAGTATGAGCGATGTGTCACTTATTCTTGAATTGAGAATGAATTTATCATTAAAGGTTCTTAGACCATATATGTGATGTGTCTTTTTGGTTATTCGATTAAATCAAACATATTAGGCCCTATATAATATGGTGTGTATATAGAAATACTATGTCTGCAAGGATCTTCGGATGGTGGATTTTGAGCTGGTGGAACCATATGCATTTTCTTGGTATGTTTTGTGCTCGATCATTAACGCCCATTAGTTTTCTTGCAAACAGTTGGATCAATAAGCATAAATGTTCATGATGAAAAAATATCCCTTAATTTTCTAAAAAAGGGTTTTGCCATTATTAGACTCGTTGGAAAATGTAACATCTAATTTTTTTTAAATAAAGTAATAAACCTTAGGAAAATCCATAAAAGCTTTTCATAATATTAAATAAAGTATTTTCATAAAACATAAACCCAAGGTGTTAAATTGTAGCCAAAACATTATTACGATTGGAAGTCTAGAAAAACATAAAATTGTTCATGATTCTCCCATCAATTATTAATACGAGGGACGAGCCATCAATTCGGTCCCTTCCCTTTATCAGTCATGCTAGTTCCTAAAAATATTCAAACTCCAATGGGTAAGAAAAGCTTAGTGGGTACACCTACTACACATATAATAACATGAACATAACCACGTAAATGGTAATCACTTAGCACATAAATGTGGCATGGCTATACACAACCTACTGCGAGGATTGTAACTACGCCACCCTTTTACTTTTTATGGCATTGCCTGTACACAACCCACTGTGAGAATTGTCAATACAAACAATATAATTCTGTTTTCGTGGCATTATATGTACACAGCCTACCACAAAGGATTGTTAGTATAAACAACTCGATTCTATGGCACGGTCTCTCACGATAAGCACCCTTACTTACTTTACATACAATCATACAAGCACATACATACATCACACATTATCACACGTATACAAGTGAAACTCACCCAACGTGTCTAGAACCCCTAGGAGTTGAACAAACAATGTCACAACCCACAACTCCTTTCAACCTACACAAAAAAGCTAATTACCCAATTGGTACATCTAGAATAGCTCTTAATCAAAAGTCAATTTCCTTAACATTAATTCACTTTTAACTATCGAATTTGCCTCTGTTCATGACCCATTTTACTCAACTTAAAGGCATTTCTATAGAGAGGTTCAACAATTACAGTCAAGTTCTTCTTTTCCCTTTCCTGGGATATTAAGATCATCTCCAAATGATTTTTCTACAATTTATTATTATTTTTTCAAGATTGCATATCAAAAGCTGTCAACACTAGACCATTATGTGGAAAACGTGTATTTGACCTAGGTTAGATGTTGAATCATGCTTTGCATCTCTCTAGATGAAATATACTAGACTCGATTTCTGAAAAAAAAAATAACATTGGACTCACTTCAAAACAATACCCCTGTAATTTAATATGATATTTCCAATATAGTGACAGAAACATACAACTTCTACCAATTTATATATCACAAAAATTCAAGGTTTTCATCAAGATCATGGCACCAAACCATGGCCATGGCTTAGGCGGTGATAGGAAAAACGTGATAGGAAAACGTGGTGGTGAAGGCGGTGAAGGTGGTGCAACTTAGAGAAGACCAAGAAAAGTGAGATTATTACCCAACCTTCAAGCAACAAGTCTTCAAGACCTCTCATTCTTTCCTCCTCACTACTCATGGCTCTTCTCCTTCTTATCTCTTCATTGGCCGAGGACTAAAGGGGTAGAATTGGGGTTTAAGGCTTTTTATGATAAGTAACTTCCACCCCTTGCCCCCTTTAGCCCCTAAAGTTGCATTATGCTCAAGTCTGGTCCTTTATTTCCACACTACCCTTTTATTATTTTATTTTGATTCAAAAATAACATATTACAAAGTATTAACACAATTATTGTAATAAGAAAATAGAATTGGGACATTATAGAAATTTTTTGTTTAAACATTTTCACATCTTCACAATTTAACACCTCATCTTCTATGGTAAGAAAATCGTAATTTAAATCAAGCTTCCTCCAACGGTTGTTAATGGACTCTACTAATATCGGTTGGCTCGTTTTAGAGTATATCACAACTCGTGCGCACAAGATAACTCACAACTACGACGCAGTTGTCAGCACAACCATTCTCATTTATTTCATATACATCGTGTCGATTTAGTTCTTATATTATTTTTTTTCTAATCACGTTGTGAAAAAAACTCACAATTTTTTTAAATGTGGGTTTTAGATCGATGCATTAAACTAGTTGTGTGGTTTCTCAGTGATTTTTTAAAATATTATGTGTTGAGATTTAGCCATGTGTTTAATATGACTAAAAGTCTATCTAAGTTGGTATGTTGTCAATCAAAGTTTTTTTTTGGGTTGTTGACTCTCAATTTTTTTATTAGTGTGGTTGTGCAGATGTAAAATTCGGTTTATCCTATGGATATAAACATGTTCCTGTATTTATCTAACCGGACTCGATCAAGATATTCAAGAGTATCTAAATTTTGAAACAGATAAACGGTTAGCATCAAACACCACATCTTTGTAATTCTAAAGACACCATCCCGACCACACATTAAAATGTTTTTTGACACATAACTACTTGGTTTTGTCTTTGTTCTTTTAATAACAACCACATATCCAAGAGACTATGCCACATTTTGTATCAACTCCATAAAATTTTCACGATTGCTGAACACCTCACGAATGAAAAAATCAAAGTATAAAATTTTGTAACGCTTACAAACATACAACAACCTAAAATATATTAAAATTATCCAACAACATATATAACTGGCCAATGTAAAAAAACAATTGTTTATTTATGTTTTTAGACGTTTGATCAATTGACGTGTATATAATGGTAGTTTATTCTTTTCTTCTTGTGGTAGTTTTCCGAGTGAAGAAAGCCTTCTTATGGAAGTTCCCCAAATGATGAATGTCTTCTGGTGGCATTCCATTCGTTTTATACTAAAGGGTCGATTATTATAGTTAACGAATACGATTTTTTATGAATATCCATGTATTATATCGTGATTGGTGGGATATTAATGTCAATGTAAATAATCTTTTGTAGGGATGAGCATGGGTCGGTTTTTGGCCAAAACCGAACCCAAACCGACAAAGTCGGTTTTTTTTGGGTTCAAACCCCATATGGGTTCGGTTTTATGGGTTTCTGGGTTGGTTTTGTCTGTTGTCGGTTGTCGGTTTTAACTCGTGGGTTAATGGGTTTGTGGTTTTAAGTCCGTGGGTTTATGGGTTCCTGGTTTTTTAGGTTTTCGGGTTTAAACCAATGGGTTTTTCAGAATTCTAGTATCCTAAAAGGCTAAAACAAAAGGCAAACATGAAATTTAAAGTTTGACTCCACCAAAAAAGTCCATTCACTTCTACAAAACAAACAACCAAACCACCGCCGACTAAAAGTACAAATTCTACTAACGTCTAAATTAACACGAAATATCTAATTGAAAAATAGCATTAAAGAAAACTTTAACAAATCACTTCTAACAAGCATCCATCCAGCACTTGTAATTCCAATTCCTGTATTCCACCACCACCAAAAACCTATTTAACAATACACGAGTTAAAAACCTGTTTTTATTATACCAACACCACCAAAAATACTCACGACGCGAAATTTTTTAAAAACTTCTTAAAAATTAGTACACATTGTGTAAAACTTATGGTTTACATGATTACCTTAAACGTGTCAAACTATCAATCAAAATCATAATCCATATCTATGCATGAGTCGGTCATGCTTTGCCCAGTTTCTAATTCCTCTACAAAACAAAAATAGCATATATTAGTAACATATATAATATTATAAAAGTACAATAACAAAACACATACCAATCTCTAGCTTCTCCATCATTTCTTGCAGTTCTATCAAAGTTGTAGGTGACATAGTTTGATTCCCAATGTCAGTTGGGGTACACCGTATCCAATCCTGTGTGCATATCAAAGCTTCTGCGGTCACGACGGTTAGATTGCTTCTATAATGATCAATGACCCTACCCCCGGTGCTAAAGGCCGACTCTGATGCAACACTAGAGATCGGCATCCCTAACACGTGTCTTGCTACTTGTGATATTACAGGGAACTTTTGTGAATTGACTTCCACCAAGCTAAGATCTCGAAATGTTCAACCCCTCTTTCCAATGCATCTGACAAATAAATTTCCACCTCTGTCTTAATGACCCCGCCACGTTCCAAAAACTATGCAAAATCATCTTCCAAACTAACTGATCCACTATGAAAAAATTAGGAACACATGGAGAAGATGAAGTATCATTTGTCTTTTGAGAATGTTCGCTATGAATTTTGTTCTTAAAGAAATCAAACAACTCCTCCAATGTTTTAGTAATACGCTCCAAAATCACTTTTGTTTTGCCAGAACCGAAACCATTGATCGTGTCCAAGCAATACTCTATATAACAAAGTTTGTTACGGGGATCTAAAACCACCGCAACATACAACAAAAAGTTCACGTTATCTATATTATCCCAATATTTGTCGTACTTTTCTTTCATTGAAGTAGCCATACGCTTCTTTTTCTCATCTGTATTACAACACATCTGTGAAATGCTAGCTTAGATTGTCACAAGCTTACCAAAAAACATATTCGTTGTGACATACTTGGACCCGGAAATCTTTTTTGTAACATTGAAAAATATCCTCAAGTAATTAATAAAATATCTATGCAAACATTAAACACAACTTGTAAATGAATTAATAGTTACTAAGCAACTAAACATAATATCATTTGAAATAAGTAAAAATTTTAAAATACCTTGCATTATCCCAATCCTCTGCGTTGGGAGCCCCCACAACCTTATCACTTCTTTTTCTCTTTCTCGTATTCCCATCAATATCATCATCGACATCAGCTCTACAAAAAGCTCTATAACTAACATAGATAGTATAAAGCCTAAAAGTAAAAAATGAAAACAGTTTAAAATGTTAGTATGAATAATATACAAAAATAAGACTAATAGTGTAACAAGTAAGAATTAATATCCAAGTCATAAACTACCTGTCAAACGCAGCATGAAATTTTTCCGCCGTCTCTAACATAAAAAAAGTTGAATTCCAACGTGTGTCAACGTCGATGCATGGCTTTCTTTGACAATCGATCTTGACTTTCTCAACATAGTCTTTGAAAGTCATAGCCCTAGTAGGAGACAATCTCACATACTTAACCGCATTACGAATCCTTGAAATAGATGGGAACTATTCTTCCAACCCGTTTCTCACCACAAGGTTAATGATGTGAGCACAACACCGCAGATGCATATACTTACCATCTAGGAAATTATTTGGTCCCTTGAGCATAGCCAACAAGTTTCTAATTGCCTCATCATTAGATGAAGCATTATCCACTGTCACTGTAAAGACTCTCTCAATACCCCACTTTTCCAAACACTTGTAAACTAATTTCCCAATGGTTTCACCCCGATGATTTGCAATTTGACAAAAGTTGAGAATTTTTTTCTCAATACCCACTGTTCATCAACCCAATGCACCGTCAGACACATGTAGTTAACATTTTGCATAGATGTCCATGTATCGGTGGTAACAGACACAAATTATTTTTTTAAAGTATTCTTGAGATTTAAAATTTCGTTTTTGTATATTCGCAAGCAATCTTGTGCAACAATCCACCTCGACGGTATTTTAAACAAAGGTTGCATAGTCCATGAGTAGTCTCTAAACCCCTCATCATCAACTATTCTAAATGGTTGGTTATCTTTATTACTCATACGTGCTAAAGCATTCCTACAATTTTCTTGGCTGAAACTATGAGATTCCAATCAAGAAGCCCCGAATCGGCTGACTTTTTAAAAGCCAGTGTGGATTGTTTTTTGCTATTGGTATCTTTTTTTATAAAGTGGCGAGGGTTTGCATACGTTGTATAAATGGTTAGCCATTGCACTTGTCCCATTTTTTTTTGAATTTCCTTGCATTTTTCTTTTACAATATTTACATTGTACGTCGTCTTGGCCCTCCAACTCTATGAAATGTTTCCAAACGAATGATGTTTTTCGACCATTAGTATTTCCCTTCTTTTGTTCTCCGGCATTATTTTCATCCTCATGATCAAGATCAACATCGATAATAGGATCTTTCTGTTTAGTCCTACTTTCAGCTTCATCATCGGTTCCCTGACTTTGATCCATCTACAATAGTACAAACTACAATACATGAGATTAGATATATCTATTATCTGATATAACTCACTGAAATTACAAGTTAAAACACATAAGTCATAACAGCATTAAAAATGGCCTAACTCATAAACACAACAGAATTCGTATATCCGAGATTTCATAATTTCATCATTTCAATAAACACACATAAGTCAGAGAAGCAGTAGCACATAACCATATAAACACATAAGTCATAACTCATAACAGCATAAACACACCAGAATTCGTATATCG
Organism: Cichorium intybus; assembly: GCA_023525715.1. Lineage (NCBI taxonomy): Eukaryota > Viridiplantae > Streptophyta > Magnoliopsida > Asterales > Asteraceae > Cichorium > Cichorium intybus. The sequence goes on from CM042014.1 coordinate 31,020,811, forward strand.
GAGACAAAATTCGTAACCTAGAAACCGGGAAATAGAAAACACATAACATAACCACCGGAATTGATAATGGCCTAACTCAGAAATCGAAATTCATAACCTATAAACCGGGAATTCTTAACCTGCCGGATGAAATTAGAAGCAAAAAGAAAATACCTGTCGGAATTCGTAAACTCGTGGGTCGACGGTGGGCTGTGTCGGAACTCGCAAGTATTTGAACACCAATGGTCGTGTCGTTGGTGTGGTGCCTCGTGCGTCGGCGATGCTCGGTGTCGCAGCACCCTAAGTCTTTAAAGGGGGAGAATGAAAGGAATCAGGGTTGAATCTCTTCAGCGGATGCATATTGCGTACACTCTCCCGACTCGTAAACTGTCACTGTAAAGCAAAAAAGGTAAAAAAATAAAAATAAAATGTCGCGTAGTTATTTCAACATGGGTTGGTTTCTCAATGGGTCGGTTTTAGCACCCACGGGTTGGTTTTTAACAGGTTTACTTAGGGAATGGGTCGGTTCGGTTTTTATAGGTTGGTATGAATTGTAAAACCGACCCAAACCGACAAAGTCGGTTTTTTTAAATTTTTAAACCCAGTACGTCGGTTTTTGGTATGGGTTCGGTTTTTTCGGTTTTTTTGTCGGTTTTTCGGTTTGTGGGTCGGTTTTACTCATCCCTATTCTTTTGTAGCTATTTTATACAAATGATCCTTGAAATTGTAAGTATTTTACACAAACGATTCATTTATAAGTATTAATAATGTCAAAAAAACATAGAAAATAAATATAATATAGTAATCATTTCATATGTATTTACGAAGTTAATCATTCCATACAACTTTTCAAAATTACAAGAACGAACCACGTTTAAAGTTGAAAATTTTGATTAAAATAACATATGAATATAAACCACAATTATCAAAATTGTAATACTAGAAATAATAATAATAATAGAAAGAAAAAAAAACAATAAACAGATAAAAAAATCAAATAATATTAGAATGCATTAAGTAACAATGGAGTGTAATAAATTAATTAATTAAAAATTTTTAAAAAATTGATTTAATGAAAATTTGACTCAACTCAAGATAGTAACACTTTTTTCAGCAACTTCCAAGATATATGTTTTGAAGTTGTAATGTTTATAACTTTATCTTCCGAAAAAATCCATCAAGAATTGATGTATATGCTTGTCATCCTCAGTTTGGTATAGCAAGTTTACGTAATTTATTGGAGAAAGATATCAAAGAACACACGTTTCACGACTTCACGTAGTTACCATGGAACTAAATTCATCTATAGTAATAATAATTTTGTCAATAATAATACTAGGAGAAATTGTATTTATTCATATATTTTTTTCTACTCATGTTCCTACCCATGTGAAGTAACAAGTGTCACATTTAATAAAAGAGAAATTGTTTTTGTTCCTATATTTTATTCCTACTAATCTTCCTACCCAAGTGAAATTGTGACATGTGTCTTACAATATTATTAATTTTATTATATGTGACATTTGTCATAATTTCACATGAATAGAAATATAAGTAGGAATAAAATATAGAAATCAATACAATTACTCTTAATAAAATTAATAATATTTTAAGACACATGTAATCTCTTCTTTTCTAACAATGTAGGAATAAATACAATTTCTTAGTATTTAATAATTTTTAAATTTTAGACTTTTTTTTCCAAAGTATTGTTATCTTATAGCAATGTTATATTATCCTAGTCGACGTAATATAAATTTTAATTAATATTTGACTTAATCTAGTTATGTTATGAATTTTATAGAAAAGAAATAATTCATTTTTAATTACGTGAAATAACGATTAAAAATAATTTATAGAAATAAAAATCAAGGAGTACCCAACTAAAACACCCATTGTTTTTTCCCACAAGCATCACACGGAATATAAAAACCAACCGGTGTTTCCTTGTTGAATGAACAATGACAGTTGCCGAGTTCGCCGGCACGCCGTCGTTTTCCGGCAAAACAATCTCACCATAAGCAGCCATTTACTCCGGTAATCAGACAAATCTCCCTACCAGCCCCCTCTGACGTGTCCATACCCTGGTCCCCAATTTTCCATCCCCCTTCCAGACATGATGACGTGGAACGGTCCCACCTGTCCCCTAGTCTACACAAAGCCTATATCATCAATTTTCTGATGTGGCGTTTGACGTGGCATATGACCCAAAATCGCCTTTCACTACCTTATATATACCACCTCCATTCCCCTCCACCAAAACACACAACAAGAACACCATAAAATACACAAGTATTCCCCGACCTTCTCTCCTTGTCTCTCTCTAAATCATGGCTGTTGATTCAGCGACGTCGTCACCACTAGGCCCGCCGGCGACCGAGAAAGATGCAAAGGCTCTTCAGTTTATAGAAGAGATGACCAAAAACTGTGACTCCGTTCAGGAGAATGTTCTGTCTGAAATCTTGACCCAAAATGCTGCGGCTGAGTATCTCCAGAAATGGAACCTCGGCGGCGCCACTGACCGGAAAACCTTCAAATCGAAAGTTCCGGTTGTCTCTTACGAGGATCTCCAGCCATACATCCAACGTATTGCCAACGGCGATCGTTCTCCCATCTTATCCTCCCGCCCCATTTCCGAATTCCTCACAAGGTTTGTTTACCTTTCATGTGGATTGATTAAAGCAAAAGTGTTTGTCGTTTATAGAGTTTTAACGTACAAAAATGGTGGGATTTGCAGTTCTGGTACATCTGCCGGAGAAAGAAAGCTGATGCCAACCATTGCTGAAGAAATGGACCGCAGACAGAAGCTCTATAGTCTTCTCATGCCTGTCATGAACCTGTTCGTAACTTTAGTCTTTTCCTCTATTTTATTTTATTTAAGTTATTTATTAAGTGTGGTCTACGGCTAGGTTACAATAGTCGGTCAATATATGAATATTCTATGCTCAGTAAACTGTTTACCGTTGAAAACACTACCAAAACTAGCTACTCTATCAAGATATTTTAATTTTATGTGAGTGTTAAACGTTTAATATAAACAAATATAAAACGATTTAAAAGGAATATGGAATGTCTATTTGTTTAATTGGGTTTTTAAACGATAACTTAGAATATTATGAATTTGATACGTATGACTAATTATAAATATTGTTGTGTTGTAGATACGTGCCCGGTTTGGACAAAGGGAAGGGACTATACTTCTTATTCATCAAAGCCGAGACCAAAACCCCAAGCGGTTTAGTTGCCCGACCGGTTCTCACAAGTTACTACAAAAGCCATCAATTCAAAACCCGGCCCTACGACCCCTATAACGTCTACACTAGCCCTAACGAAACCATCCTATGCGTCGATTCCTTCCAAAGCATGTACTCTCAAATGCTTTGCGGTCTTATTTACCGTCAACAAGTCCTCCGTTGTGGGGCGGTTTTTGCATCCGGTTTGGTTCGGGCCATAAAGTTTCTTACACTAAACTGGAAACAACTCGCCCTCGATATTGAAACCGGGATCTTGAGCCCTAAAATCACCGACCCGGATATCCGGGCATGCATGTCGAAGATTCTATCCCCTGACCCGGAATTAGCCCGGTTCATTACGGCTCAGTGTTGCGAAGGGAACTGGGAAGGGATTATAACCCGGGTTTGGCCCAACACCAAGTACCTTGACGTGATCGTGACCGGTGCCATGGCTCAGTACATTCCCATCCTTGATTTTTACAGCGGTAATTTACCTCAAACTTGCACCATGTATGCTTCTTCCGAGTGTTACTTTGGGTTAAATTTAACCCCAATGGTAAAACCCTCGGAAGTTTCTTACACCATTATGCCGAACATGGGTTACTTTGAGTTCATCCCACATGACTCCTCCAACTCGGTAACAAACTCGGATGACTCGCCATCTCAACTCATCGACCTTGCTGACCTCGAACTCGGGAAAGAGTATGAACTCGTCATTTCAACCTACTCGGGTCTCTGTAGGTACCGGGTCGGAGACATTCTCCGGGTCACGGGTTTTCACAACTCCGCCCCTCAGTTCAAGTTCATTAGAAGGAAGAATGTTCTACTGAGTATCGATGCTGACAAAACCGACGAGACCGAGTTGCAAACCGCCATTGAAAAGGCTTCAGAGCTTTTAAAGGAATTCGATACTGCAGTAGTGGAGTATACAAGCTACGGAGACACAAAAACGATACCAGGCCATTATGTTATTTACTGGGAGTTGTTGGTGAAGGATCCGGGTCACGGACCGGGTCCGAAGGTGTTGGATCAGTGTTGCTTGGCAATGGAGGAGTGTTTGAATTCGGTTTATCGACAGAGTCGGGTTGCGGATAATTCTATTGGCCCGTTGGAGATTCGGGTCGTGAAAAACGGTACGTTTGAGGAGTTGATGGATTACGCGATATCACGAGGGGCATCCATTAATCAGTATAAAGTTCCAAGGTGTGTTAGTTTCACACCTATCATGGAGCTTTTGGATTCGAGGGTCGTATCGACCCATTTTAGCCCCAGTGCACCGCATTGGGTCCCCGAACGACGTTTTTAAGATATTAAGATCGTTTAGAAGTTGAAGGGTGCGATGTGTAGGTTCACAAAGTGAAGGGTGCGATGTGTAGATTCACAAAGTGAAGGGAGAAATGGTGTAAGTTCAGATAGTGAAGGCTGTCTTTGTAGTGTCAGAACGGAAGGCTGTACTACTGTGTAGTTTTAGAAGGTGCTGTAAGAATAATGTAATCGTTAGAATATGATTTTCTTTTATGCATGTTATGCTAAACTTTGTAAGTTGCTGGAATTTATTGTAAAATGATTTGTTTTCTAGGGAGGTTATTGTTTTGTACTATTCTCAATGGGCTTTATTGTAAATTACTTCATTATTAATGGGTGTACAAATTAGATTTTATTGTAAAATCCCAAATTTGGAACGTATGGTATTACTATTCTCTATCTTCTTACGCTTAAGATTATTCTTGTTCTTTTCCATCGCAATTGTACCTCCCTTTCATCCCTACAGATCCTACATCCTTCCATTTATGTTCCGTTCTTTTCCCCAATTCCAATAAACCTCATGTCACTTGGTTTTGATTTCAAGTATGTCCCCTACTTTCTCACCGAACCACACTATCATATGATAAACTCACATAATTAATTATCCCAAAGCTTTCTCCTAGTTTCTTATTCCTAACCACCACCACCAACAATGACACTAACCAAAATGGGGACTTGGGTTCAACCCATCGTTAACGGTGTTTGAGATTTTTCAAGGGTTTGTACCTACCAATATGTAGATTGTAGTGTATAGCTAATTCTAAAGTTTAAAGGCCACTTGAGATTCACCACTTACCTATAGATTCTTTTTTTCGTTGTTCTCCTTACACTTGCATCTCCCTTGCACCTTCACTAACACTTCACCTCAACGTTGATTCCTTATTTCCCCCAAGATTTAAGAACCCTTATGGCATTGGCTTGTATTTCGGGTACGACCCTACTTTCTTTTCTTTTTTGGAAAGACATTGGTAATTTATTAAAATACTAGGTTATTAACCCGTGTATTACACGGGTTGGGAAATAAGGAGAGTTACATACAGTTTGCAACACTAATGGGGTTTTGAAACCAACCAACAAGTTTTAGTTTAGTACTCATATTAAAAAACCAATGATATATTATTCTAACACCCAATATTTACATAGGAATTTGTATACAATATGGGATATTATCTGTAGTAATGTCAAGCTCAATGAAAAATTGGGTCCCAACATACAATATAGTTGAGATACATCCATAATAAGGGTTACAGAAACCATCAAATCATAGAGAAGCTAGACAACTATCAAAAGGCTACAATTCAAAAAAAAAAATTTAAAGCTTCTCTTATGCTAATCACCAAGATTCAAATTTTTTATCCATCGCCCAAAAAGCCATACAAGGAAACTAAATATTCTGCAACATCTTTCTTTAACCTATTATACATGTCATATAAAAAGAAATGTGTAAGACAAATTGTCTCATTAGATACATATGTTTTAGACACGTAAAATTTGTATTTCAAAATATTTTCTTTATAAATCATCTTGGCATTGAAACCATTTGACCTTCAAAACATTTTTCCATGTTTAAACGATTCTATCCCAAAACATTGCTTCAAACATTCTTTCTTTTAGAAACATAATCATGATACTATTTAAAACTTTAATTAGACTTTTCCAATTTTGGAATAATCTTTCACATTGAAGCATACTTTACTTTCACATCATAAGTTCATGTTATTACATAATGTATTGCAATGCAATGCATAAATCCAAGCATGTGTGCCAATAATTTGGCTCTCATCAATCCTACATTCATAAGTATACTAGTTGAATGCTTCGACCCTTATTACATACCAAAATAGGAAATGAGATCAACTCGTTATGGCTCACACTGGGTACCATAAGGATCACCATTTAGGACTCGCATAGACCACCACTACATGACTGGAGGTACCATTCTGGTAACGTCTTTCATATGTCTAGACTATTACAAACTATTATGCAGTTATATCCATTTGTGTATGCTTGAGCACACCACAGGCACCCTTACTTTCTATTCAACATATCTTTCACATAACATGTATATGTACACGGAGTAAAGTTTATTACTCTTATAAGTCATTAACTCTTAAAAAATCGTGAGCCCAAATTTCATTTTTGGATTTTTTTTTCTAATAAATTGTAAAAGATACATCTGCATACGAACAATAAGAATATTTGGAATTTTCTCATTATTCGTAAGTTTTTTTAAACCACTACATTTTCATTAATTTATCTAAAAATCAATGTTTTATTATTTTTCACAAAACCATTGATATTTCTAAAAGTTGTCAGCAAAACCATTGATAACAAACAAAACTTTTTAAAAAATATCTTGTTCTATGAGTCTTTTTTTAAGAATACAACGTTATTTCCAACCATAGAATAGAGTATGTTAACCACTACGTGTAAGAATGATTCGATTTTTTTTTACTAAAATCAAAAACCAAACCGAACCAAACTATCAATTTTGGTTTCTTTTGTTTCTTATTTTATATTTAGTTTTATGGGTTTCTTCATAAAATATTGCTTAAATTTTACAAAAAACAAATAACTTTATAGAAGTTGAATCATCATGGTTTGGAATTATATATATATATATATATATATATATATATATATATATATATATATATATATATATATATATATATATATTGCCACATAAAGTGTTTGATAAAAATAATAAGCATCTAATGGTTTTGATATGAAAGTATGATATAATTGCTTTATAAATATATTCACGACAGACATTGAAGTTTAACCATGATGATGAAAGACTATTAACGGTGTATGCAGCCGCAAAAATACTATAATTTCCATAAACATCATGAATATATTTACAGAACTACTATATCATACTTTTATAAAAAAATATCGAATGTTTGTTATTTCTATTATTACTTTCTAGCACAATTTAAACACAGATCTCTCAAAAGTGCTTTGAGTTATCATTCAAATCAAAAAGGATATTTTCTATATAATTTCAAATCATGGCGACTCAGCTTCATAAGGTATGTAGAAGCATTATGCTTAAAGAAAAAATGAATTTGATGGTTAATAAAGTGTGCAAAAAAACAGAAATTGTAAACAAAATTGATAAATCAAACCATTTTGAAAAACCACGATTTAGTTTTTGTATTTTAGAAAATTTGATTTTCTTTTAGTTTGGTTTCTCAAATATAAGTAAAGTAATAAGCTTGTATTAATGTCCCTTGTATTTTGTTTTAGAAAGTTATTGTATTCATATTAAACTTAGCAACACTTTTTTGTGAATAAACTTATGTAAAAAAGTAATAACACAAAAAATAGAATGTGAAGTCCAAAAATCTGATGACTTGGTATTTCAGAAGTCAAAAAAAGCAAAATTTTCGATTTTGTTTTATCTTTAATAAAATATGAACCCATGTTCGTTATTACTGGTTAACAAACTATATTTTATCGTTAGAATTTATGTTACATCCTAAAAAATATATTTTCTTAAAAGTTGATGTTTCTTAGAAAAAAAAGTTTATTATGAATGATTCCTTCAAAAAATTTAAAAATATACATAACTTTCTTTTAAAAGAAGTGAAAACATTCAATTTTTAGATAAAAATATATTAATCTTTTTAAAAATCGCTAATCGTGAAAAAAAAAGGTTTTAATTAACAAAAAGCAAATAAGCTTTTACATGTAAATAAGAAGAGTTTTTTTGACAAAAATGATGTTTTTGAAAAAAATATTTACCAAATAGGTGTTGTTTTCAAAATATTTACCAAATAGGTGTTATTTTGACAAAAAGAGTGTTTTTTGATAAAATTTATATTTTTCTAATTATATTATTTTTGTGCTTTTTAATATATTTATTTTGACTTTTTTCTAAACTTTTTTTAATAATGTTTTTTAAGTCGATACAAAATAACCACAATTTTTGAGCTTGTTTTCAAAAAATTTTAAGTTTTCTAATTATAGGATTTCTAATTCTTTCAAAATAACTTTTTTCACTTCATTATCAACACAATTTTTGAATATAAAAAAATATCCTAAATTATTTATATGTTAGGTAATCTACAACCAATATCATAATACAAAATCATAGGTGACTAGAATTAGGAGTTCATGTGAATGAGTTTGTTATAGTTGCATGCGACTTGCAATTTATTACTAGTTTATGTATCATCTTTCATTAGTTTCATTGCAACATGATATGGATTGACCATGTGACAAAATACAAACTTGGATAGACTATGTCAGTAATTTACTACAACGTATAAGTGTTGTATATCATCTTATTTTGCTACAGAATATGGATGTGCTCCTACAAATCCTTGCAACAAACAAATTCAGACGCATTATTACAAGTATAAAAGCTTCTTCATCTGAATCTCCCTTACATTTCTATCGGGAGCACAGAAATGACACTCATAGTTTCATGGATACACAATAGATCATGGAAGAAATTGAAATTTGTTTGCCATTTGTGACTGTTGTTACTGCAATCTGGAAAGAACAAAAACAAGAACTCTCCATGTTGATGGACATAAATATTTCCAAAGACATGATATTTAATGTTGAGTAAAATTTTTCCAAAGACATCATCACAATATTAACTAGCTATAACAACAAGCAAATCTGGTCCATATGAAATCAGAAATCATGAACCGGATGAAATCAGAAACGGGAACTGAAGAATCAGAGATCGTTGGAAATCAGAAATCATAATGTTCAAGTAATCAAATGTTCGAATCAGAATTCTCAAATGTTCAGAAGTTCAATAATCCGAAATCCAATTTGGAAATCGTATTCCAAAATTAGTGAAGAATAGAAGTTGAAAAGGAAAACCTGAATCGCTGTTGTGTTCGTAATCTGAAATCGGTGGCGTGAAATCTTTGCCGCCGGTGATGGCGTGGCTGGAAAGTGGAGTCGCCGGCGTTGGTTTGGCCGAAGGCAACTGAATCAACGGGCTGGCAGGAGGCGTCTGATCGTCGTGATGGAGGTTGATTTAGGAGAGGCTAGGGCAATTTTAACGTAACACCTTAAAGTGTTAAACCACCCTATTTAGTAAATATTTTAAAAACAACACCATTTTGGTAAATACTTCTTTTAAAAACACCACTTTAGTCAAAAACTCTGAATAAGAAAAACAAGAGGGTCCCTCTTTCCGCCTGTGGCCGGTCAAACTTTTAGTGACAAAGATGCTCTTTTTTCCATTTCTCTTTTTCTTTTCTTTTTTTTTCTTTTAATTAATATGTAAACTGGAATGTGCGTTTTAGAAAGATTATAACTTGGTTATCGGATGGATCATGGATAACTAAGCTATATATCTATATGATAGATTTATTTTTTCAAATTATATTTATTTGAAATTCTAATAAATTTTTGAATATATTTTAATTATATAATTATTAATTATTTTATTAATGTAAGATAATTATTTAAAATTAATATCAATATTATTATTAGTTTATCATCATAAATGTCAATGTAAAGTTAGATATTATAATGATATTATCACATTTAAATGATAATTCATTTTAAATAATATTAGTTTTTTAATTGTTTAAAGTTGACTATAAAATATATTTTTAATTTTATTATACAAGTAAAGTCTAAAATTAAATGTATGCAAAAACATGCTTTTAATATGTGTATTATGTAATTACAAACGTTATCATTACTTTGTAATCGTAAATGTAATGACAAAGTTATATATTATAATAATATTGTTATATTATTTATGGTAATCTATTCTAAATAAACATTAGTATTTAGTTGTTTAAACGTTGATACTAAAAATACATTTTTGATATTATGGTACATATAATGTAATGTGTAAAATTAGTTGAACCGGTACACGGCGGTTTGGAAACAGGCCATAAATTAATATTATCGTACTTTGAGTTTGTGTCACAGCTGATTTCTTAGACGTCCACCCCAACAAAGTGTGTTCATCAGTAGAAATATTATTATTTTGTATTTAACCATTTAGTGATTTTGAAAACTTTATATATATAATATAGTTCATGACGGTTATGCTATAGAGAAACATTTATTTGTCTTTTTTAAATACTTTAACACACATAAAAAAAATTTAGCTCGTGCTATTTAATTCATCAATTGAATTGTCTTTAGTTAGATTTAATGCAAAAAGAATTCGTATTTCAAAATTAATAATTTATGTATTAACCTTCAACAACCAATTTAGTTATAGTTGAAAAAATGTATAATAAATTTTTATATCTAATAGTTTTATATTTTATCATTTAAGCACCATAAATATCAATTACATATCATAAGTTAAAACATTTTGAATTGTAGTAGTTTAATGATAAATAACATCATATGGTAGTTAGGGAGTTGGTGACATTAAAATGAATATTCAATGGAATTAACCAAATTTAATTAAATGTTTGGTTTAATTTAAATACTTAAAACAAATCATATGAAAATATATCATTTCTACTAGCAGTTTCATCATTGAGATGTCATATGTTAAGATAAGCGAGCTTAATGTAATGAAAAACGATTGAGTTATTCATGTGTGGTTGTGTAGTATATAGAAATCAGTCAACCTTAAGAATGAACACAATATAATGAGGTTGGATGAATACAATATCAATTTGTGCAATGGAACACAATTAATAACCATGGTGTTTTGAAGTTTTTTCGGTGAGGTTGATGGGGATGGATGTTGAGCAAATGTGTAGCCTGATCATAAGCAGAGCAGTCCAGACAACCTAAGAGAATCAGTTATCCGAAGCAACCAGAAATAGAGGCGAGACAAAGCTAGTACTGTTGAGGTCTGCGCCTTGGACGGATCCTCAGTCATTCGGTCAAGCTGGAGTTCTTCGCTCTGATTAGACCAACCATAGTAGATCAACAGTTGGAAGAAGTATCAAGAGTCGGGTGCATCTCACCCTGAATGACAGAAGTATTTCTTCAAGAGATCAGGAGAAAGGTTGGAACCAATTGCATGAGATCAGCCTGACCGAGGCAGCCTTGTTTCGTCCGGATCATGTGCCATGACCTTGGTTGGGCAAGGAAGAGATCAACATGACCGAAGCAGTTGTGTTTCGTCCGGATCCAAAGTCTTTTCCTCACATAGGCATACGAAGTTGGCAATCCAAGATTGACAGTAGAAGTCGGTGGTGATCGAGACAGGTTACCAGACCGAAGGATTGTGATGAAGAGAGAACTCCATCTGGACCGACGAGTTGTGTCCGAGGAAGCCAATCATCAGTATTTTATGCGGACCGCAACTCATAATGACAACAGTAGCTTGGGCTACGGTCACTGGAGTGAACACATCAGTAGCAAAAGAAGATGAGGTAGCAGTATCCTCTGATAGAAGCAAAGTTCAGACTAGAGAGTTTTCTCAGAAGGAAGAGTTGGCCCTCGTATGAAGTGTAGTCTGACAAAAGCAGAAGTAGAAGCCTAGTCAGATAGTTACATTTTTTGTTCGAATGATGACACTCAACCATAGACCGATAAGGAGTCTTCCAACCGAGGTAAAGCCTTGGTTAGAACCAATATTGGTATTGTCACATCAGCTATCAGAGTTATATTGGGAACACACGTGGGACACATGTCTGTTTGTTAGAGTCATATTGGGCACATGTGTGGGACATAGGTATGTGTGTCAGGGTAGCATAGGGAGGAATGAATGGTCATTTTTCAGGCTAGAAAAGTTGACAAAGGTCTCATGCCTAGTTTGGCTTTTCCCACCCAAGACCTTGCGTGTTTAGCCTTCCATACTTCGTTATTTATACATCTCATTCATTGCACATTGAATTATTGAAATATGTCCAATGTTCATATTGTGAACATTGTGTGGTGGTAGTCATAGAAGCCCTATTGTAAATTATTGAAGTTTATCAATGAAAAATATCTCGGTTCTCACAGTGGACATAGCTTGACTCGTTGTCGAGTGAACCACTTTATATCTTTGTGTTTCTCAACTTTATCTTCGCATTTCTGACTAGTCTAGATAGTTGTTTGATTGATTGTTTGTCGAGGTGCTTAGTCGTGTTTGTTGGTGCTTCTGCCCAACAATGGAATCTTTTATGGGGTGTTTGTAAATAATTAAAAAATAAATAAAATTTTAATTATAACTAATTAAAAAACAATGAAAAATGAATGAAATGGTATATTGGTAATTTTTACAGTTATTTAACATTTGTTAACTAACTATGTTAGTCAAAAGTACCCTACGTGTTCATTTTAATATTGAAAAGGACTTCCTGTGTCCAAAATTCATGAAATAACCTGCAATGGTATTTTTTTTTTTTTTTTTGCCAACTACAAGGACCATTTATGTGATTTTATCATTTTTTATTTTTATTTCCATTTTATAATTTAGTTAAAATTTTAAAAATTAGAAAAAACTCATCATAACCCTAAAGCCACCCACGCCCTTTCATTCCTTTCATATTCCTATCGCTAGAAAAATGTTGAAGACGAAGTCGTACGAATCAATCACATCAAAAATTGAAACCATATAAACTAAACGCTAACGTTTTAATAATTGTAACTCGGACCGATGGTGAAATTTTGTTAAAAAAGTAAGTATTTAGCTTTTTCTTTACTATCAATCGTACTTAGGTTTCTTCGATGCTAATTTTCATAACTACATTGTTCAAACATCCTAGTCATATTCATTGTCTTTTAGATGGGCCTTAAATAATACTTATCGTCACGAGATTAAACGTCATTAAAGTCAAACCGAACCCGTAAATTTTCAATTATTTAACTCATTTTTAATGTTTTCATATCTTATATAAAATTAATGGTTTTGGATTCATGTTATCGACTTGACACAAAGCGATTACATATGTTAACAAGTGTCATTTAACTATTTGAAGTAAACATCACATCTAAATTACTAAATATTCAAGGGATTTTGCATTTGTTTCCATGCAATTATCTCAACAAATTAATTAATCACTCTAGTTTTAGCCTTTCGCTTTCTCTTTAAATCCTACAAAAGTATAATAACTGGGCTATGAAAATGACTTAATATTTTATTACTTAATCATTGTATTGTATGTTAATAATATAAGGAATAGTTAATATTAGTGGAGGCGAAAAGATATTATATTTTCCCCAAAACATCATATTTTGTTAGTTGCATTTTGAAACACATTATTACCAGATATATCCAATTGTACCCTTCTATCTTAGGAATTTTAAACCGGAAGGAGTGAATCCCAATCATTTAGGTAAGTTGAGTTTAACAGCTGAAATGAAATATGTCAAATTCTTGAATCGGAATTGTTTTTTTTTTTTTTCTTTTACTTAAATTCTTTTATTATTAATAACGTTGCTATGTTTCTTCCAAATAGACGTTTGATTAGAGCATTTAATAAAAGTCATCCAAGTCTTGAGCTCAAGCGCCTCCATATACCGTGCTTGTCAAGCGCCTCCATATACATTTTCCTCGTATTTTTTAGGGTTTTGGTAACAATTGATATTTTAATGTAACATGAGCAATTTTTTAGAGGAAGTTTGAATTCTAAAGCCCATGTGGTTAATGTTAGACGGACTATAAACCGATTAGTTGGAAAAAGGCTCGAGTTATTTCGCTCCACAGTCTTCAGATATAGGGAATATCAACGTAAGTCCAAGGAGGGCCTATTGCGTTTTTATGGGATGATGTTGCATGAGGTGCGACTAGACACTGAATTAATCACGCAAGAGTAAATACAATTTTTGTTTGTTGAACTATTCTTGTATTTCCACGGTAAATATTTTTGTTTAATAATTGGATTCAGGTTTGGCAGTTGGCATATCCGAATAAAAATAAAAACATGAAATATATTACTTCAACCTTCATGGTTTTGGCAACGTTGCTTCCCGAAGAAAACAGATACATTGTTAATAGTTATCCATTTGCAAACTTTTATCTTTGTGAGATATCTTTGCGCACTATGGACGAGGACTTTGTGAGAGCATGTTTGAAGTACATTTTATGCGATGGTTTTTTAGGTCAGAAAAAATTTTGATAAAGTTACAACTAGATAGCTTGCATTAACCAAGGAATTAGACTTACAGAACATGTATGGATTTTATGGTTCATGTGTTTATTAAATTTGTTATTTTTAAATTTTCATTTAATTCCATACACGACAGATATGCATGGGATAGTTTCTTGTGGAGGCGCACTTACAGTAAGATGGACCATATATTTAAGAAACTACATAAATATAGAAATCGCCTTGCACTCGGCGAATCCCTGCCATAACTTATATACACTATCCATGTTTTTTTCCATTTAAAGTATTATTTAAACATTGTTTTTAATATTTTGTGTCAATAACTAACTTATTAGTTATACATGCACACACACACACACACACACACACACATATATATATATATATATATATATATATATATATATATATATATATATATATATATATATATATATATATATATATATATATATATATATATATATGTGTGTGTGTATTTAAAACTAATTCATTTATTAATTTTGTTATATATGGCTTTGGGAAATGTTACATGGCTATCATCAAGGAATCTCTAGGCGGGCTGGGCACAAGGATGGACGTCCATTAAGCAGATTGAGTGGAAACAAGTATGTGGATTGCTCAACCACAAACTGGTGTGTTTGGAAACAATATTATTAATATTTGTATATGTAATATATATTATATATGAATTATCTAACTTAACAATAATTCCAGGTTGGATATGCACCAAAATTACAAATGAGGCCGAACGAGAAGGAGCTTGAATCATTGTACCATATACAACTTATGTATTGTTGATTCTCTGGTTCGGTCTTTGGTTCCGTCCGCAGCAAGACGGTAGAAGTTTAGGTCTAAGAAATCATACAGACCCTCTTTTACAAATACAAAACGACCTCAACTCTAGAACAAGGACGAGGACATTTCATGTCTGCAGGCGCCAATGATATGCAAGAAATGAAGCATCAGATGGCCGAATTGCAGAAGCCATACGCCTTTTTAACCAAAGGATCAAAACAGACTTCTCTCAGTCTACTTTCAGAATTAAACGATATCAGCGATTTTCTGCCCTATAGCGGCCAGCCTTTGAACGAGGCCATGCCATTAAAATTTTTTTTTTTTACGCCTCATGAGGTAAATAAAAGTTTCTATTATAAATAATAATACTAATAAAATTTTAAAAATATTAAACATAACTGATACATATTATATAGGGCTAATAACATAAAAACCATTGTAGTTTGCCCAAAATTCGGTTTAAGCATTATATTTTTTTTTTCTAAAAAAATCACTCATACTTTCAAAAAAATTCGTAAAAACCACTCATATTTTCAAATAGATACATTGTGACCATTATAACAAATAAAAGTCAAATTTTTATGCCGCCAACTCGGAACAATTCTTATCCTCAGCACATTCAAAATTTAGTTGATTCACTTGGATACCCTATGCATCCACAAAGTGGCAGAAAAGTTACACTTATGAAGACTAAAATCATATGTAGGTAACTTTATGTATCGTTTTCACTGCAATGAAGTTCCAATATTTGCTTCAAATGTCGATATGAAACTTTTCAGATAATATTTCGATGAAAATAATCCTTAAATGTTATAAAATAAAACGAACAGTGGTCAATATGGAATTTTTTTAAAAGTATGGGTGGTTTTTGTGGAACAAAAAAAAAATATAGTGGTTAAACCAGAATTTTGGACAAACTACAGTATTATATACTAACGTTTTTGTAGAGTATTTACAAAGAGACGCATATTCTCCCCACTTACCCTAAGCCGCAACTGTTAGAGAAAACACATGTGAAGAAGGTAAATAAAAGCTTCATGTAATTTTAATATTATTAATTAATATATTTTATTTAACTAATATTAATTTATTTTTCAGAATACGAATAAACTACTCAAGTTCCTTATGTTAGATAAGGACGATGAGGGTTTTATTACCCTTGAGTCAATTAAGCATGTTGGATGGCCTAGAAGAAAATTTGTTCATCCCAGTTTATGAAATCGCATTAATAAGATTAATGAAGTTTGTAATTAAATGAAGGTTCGGACGACCCAATACAGTAGCGGCCCCGTTGAGCACGTAGCGTACTTATCGCACATTCATCCCTATCTATGGTTGTCCTTGAAACTATAAGTACATTCATCCCTATCTATGGTTGTCCTTGAAACTACTAAGCTATTGTTAGAGTCATATATGCAACCGGGAATGAGTTTTATAGGTTTATTCTATATGAATAAGTCATTGCACCAAGTCACCCACATGTGTTATCTCCATCCGATGAATGGTAAATATTGGGTTGTATTATTCTGTACGCAAATGGATTGGTGGTTGACCCAAAAAGTAAGAGTGAAAAAGTAATTACAAAATTAACTTATAGCGTTATATTGGAATTAATTGTGTTGTTTTATCTTACAAATTTAATCACAACACATTTTGATAATGGTTAGCCTGATCAAGGCAAACCATGGTAGGATGTTGATCGAGTGAGTTAATTATTTCATACTTACGTAATTTTTTTATGATAGTATTGTAAGTTTTATTTTTTATACTTGAACGAGTATTTTTCAAATAAATGTCAAACAATAGCATTGGATCGTAGGTGAGCTACGACTCGACACCATGACCTTCATCATAGACGACAATTATCTTAGGAGAGGCATTTTTGGATGGCTTGAAAGGGAAGGGTATTGTGAGAAATGCTGAAATGAAATGGCAAAAATTCTTCTTGTCATTGATTATTTGGATGAGAGTAGTCTTGTCGCTACAACTTTTCGTTATAAGTTTTGTTTTGGTCGAAGGTCTACCTCAACCAACTGGAATTTCAGGAGATTGGGGGGTTCATCCTATGTATGTTTTTGGAGGACTTGGTGTCAGACAATGATTGCGTATACCAACCGCAGCAGATGCATTTGCTTTGACATTTCCATATAGGATGACTTTTATTTACCGGAGATCTTATGCACATGGCATTTTATTACGTATCGTTAAATATATATGACCAGTTTGAGTTCTTTTTCCTCTCGATTGATTGCATGGTAATCTTAATTTTTATGATATTGCATGTTTATATAGTATATGTCCATATCCTTTGATGATTTATTTGATGGTATTGTAACTACGTGTCTTCCTTAAATGTTACAGGCTTATTCTAGTGATACACGCAAAAAAAAATGTTGGAATACCATTTTCGTTGATTTCATATACGAAAATGTCTAATATTAGTCATAATTTGGACTTCTATACCTTAAATATGATCTTTAAAACGAGCTCGACGTTTGAGAGAGTAGAAAAAGTTTATGGCTGAAAGAAATTTCTGATTTTATTTTTGGTAAAATGAAATAGAAAAACGAAAACTCGCGAATTTTATACTTACTGTTTCGGCCCTACATATTTTCACAGATAACATGGTTTTTCCAGATATTCATCTGCAAAAATCTATAAAACGATGCCGTTTTAGGATTCTCGCAGGTTGTCGAGAATTTCATAGGTAATTACCTATGAAATTTATGATTACTTTGGTCCGGTCACTAGTTTTTTGCTAAATCTTAATAAATTATTTTAAAAATTAGATAAATTTATATTTTTCACATTTCTTTATTTTAAATTTGAAATCAAATAAAGAGGCTAGTTACTTAAAATACAAATTAGTTTATTAGTAACTAGTTTTCTATTTGAATACCAAATAGTACTTAAAAGGGAATTTTCCAAAATCGAAATCTTTATAGCATACTGAAAAGCCTTGAATATCTGAGAGACAAGTGGCCTGGTAGAGTGGTAGTGAGATTCCTTTGCTGTAAGACACGGCGTAAAACAAGAAATTTCATCATTGAAATTAATGGAAAACTGAAAGAATAATTATTTAAAGTAAAAAACAGAACTCAGACTTTGGCTGGTAAGTTTGCATGCAAAAGTACAACCACTAATGCATTATGTCTCCAACGAGTTAAAAATAATAATAACCCTGCTTCCTATTTTTATGGATCGAACTTAGACCATTGGGAATACTCCGTGAAGAGGGACCGTGATTGTCACGTTTGCACCCATCACGGCATGCACACCGCCCCGTGCTACTGTGATGGGGTGTGGTCGTGAACGTCCGTGTTCCATATCACGCGTGATCACGAGAGAAAATGAGAGATATAGCCGTTGCAACGGCTAGAAATTTTAAAAAAAAATTACTTTTTTTAAAAATTACCATATACACACATATATATATATATATATATATATATATATATATATATATATATATATATATATATATATATATATATATATATATATATATATATATATATATATTCACATCTTTTTAACATTTTACACACACATTCTTCATCTTTTAACCTCTCAGACATAAAATTTATAAAAATCTTTTGCAATGGAACAAAACTCAAACACCCCACCTTCAAACCAAAACCGCGAGTATGATCCGTTCGGATTAAACTCGACCCCGCGTCAATACCCGAATCTTGAATCGCCCCGCGGTGGTTTTATGAATTTACTCCAAGACGGGTCTCCGATCGCACAACCACCACTTTTTCAACAACCATATCCGTCATTCAACCCATATCAACAATTTCAACCCCCCTTTCCGTTTCAACCGCAAGGTTTCCAAGCCCAATCGTCGCAACCACCGATGTCACAACCTCCGATGTCACAACCACCACCGCAACCGCAACCGGTGTCTCCCGAAATGGTTCAAGAGACACAAGAGGAAGGGGACAACCAAACCCGCCGAGCCGCAAGGAAGAAGGCAAAACAAACGGGGGGCGAAAAAAGAACGAATTGGACGAAAGACGAGGAGTTAAACTTGGTGAAGGCGTACATTTCCGCTTCCGTTGACCCGATCGTCGGGGACTCGCAAACGCTTGCTACTTTTTGGAACAAAGTTCAAGCGAATTTTTACGAGCTTATGGGCGAAAAAAAACGGAACATGGATAAAATTTCGGGGAAATTTCGAGAGATGCGACTAAAGCTCAACGCTTTTAACGGCATCTTCAACAATCTCTCGAATATGCGGAAAAGTGGGTCCAACGACTTCGACGTTTTCAACGCGGCTTTTAAACAATACGAAACAACAACGCCAACGAAAAAAGCGTTCCCGTATATACAAGCTTGGAACGAGTTGAAAAAACAACTGAAGTGACTTCTTGTCGACGATTCACAATCTTCGGGAACGAAACGCTCGAGGTCGGTCCACCAAGAAACGTCTCAACAATCGGACGGGCGTACGTATATCGACGTGAACGACGAGCCCGTCGATCTCGATGAGGACGAGCCCCAACCGATCCGTCGACCGATGGGGCGAGACCGGGCAAAAAAAGCCGGCAAGAAATTGGCTTCGGGTTCTGGATCGGAGTCGAGCGTTATGGAATTGTTTGGCGACAAATTCGACCGATACGTCCAATTACAAAGCGAAAAGGTCGGGATTATGGGTCGGGTCGAAAAAGAAATTGTCAAAACGCAACGGCAAATTATCCAAACGCAACGGGAGTTACAACGAAACGCCGATATTGACTTCTTGAAAACAAAACCATCCGACTTCGAGGGCGAGGATTTGGAAATTTTCTTGGCGATGCGGGAAAGTGTCCGCGCTAAATATCGCCCCGGGAACAACAACGACAACGACACCGACTCCGATGACGACAACTAGTTTACGTTTATTTTTATTTTTAGTGTAATTTTTATTTTCTAAGTTTGTTTTTATTTTTTGTAATTTTTATTTTTAATGAAATGGGTTTTAATTTTAAAATTATGTTCTAATTTATTTTTGAATTTTTTTTAATTAAAAAGATGATGTGGTGTGATGAAAATGTGATGGGTATAAAGGGGATAATGTGATGGAGTGTGATAGAATGTGATAAAGGTAAAATCTGATGTGGCGCTGAGGTGGCGCCCATCACTTTTGTGCAAAGTGATGGGTACTCCCAATGGTCTTATAAGGCAAGTAAGTTAGACCCTTTTTATACATGAGTTTGCGTATATTGTTTTATTTTTGATAAAATCAAATTAAAATAAAAGAGCAGAATACGTGACCAATAGTCCAAGACGTTATAGCCAGCGGGTAACTTTACTGTACCTTTTAATATATGAAAGGTTGATGTACGTCTCGCCTAAGCTATTATTATATTTTTTATTAGTTACATTTACCTTCGTTGCTCTAAAATTTGTATTTCACCCAAAAACCTCATTCTAGGAGTTAGTTGCATGCCATGTGAAGTCTGTTATCTTTTAGTTTGTTTATTAAAAACATCTTTTAAGGTGGACGGAGTAATAGCGGGTTCATGCGGGTTTGGTTGAAAAATGGCTTCGGTATCTCTAGTACCATGATGATCGGGTTCATATGGCATGACAAATTTGGGATGGGTTGTGGGTTCCCCATCCCACCCGAACCCACACACACACACACACACACACACACACACATATATATATATATATATATATATATATATATATATATATATATATATATATATATATATATATATATATATATATATATATTAGATTTCATTGAGAATGAAAATAAATTTGAGATTGCGAGAACGAATATGAGTCACATATTTTTATCTTGCTGTTCTAGTGATTTGCACATATGATTTTCACCACCACTTCCACCTGCACCACCTGCGACACCACCACCACCGTCGTCACCGCCACCACCACTGCTGTCGCAGCCACCTCCCCCGCCGCCGCCGCCGCTGCCGCCACCGCCACCGCCACCAACCACCACTACCGCTACTGCCAACTCTACCACCTCTATCACCATCTCGACCACCACCGCCGCTAACACCTTTACCACCACCGCTACCACCACCCACCGCCACCACCTCCATCACCGCCGCCACCACCAACAACTTCGTCACCACCCATCTCCACCAACACCACCACCCCACTAACACCGCCGCCACCATCACCGCCATCATCGCCATCACCATCATCATCGCCACCATCTACCACCACAACCATATTTCAAAAATGATTATTCATATATGAATATGAATAATCATATATGAATATACACATTCATATATGAATAAATCATATACGAAAAATTAAACTAATCTCGTCGTCGTAGAACGGCGCATCAGCGTGGACGTATCTAGTGACCCAGATATGAATATACACATTCGTATATGAATAAATCATATACGAAAAATTAAACTCATATCGTCGTCGTAGAGCGGCGCGTCAGCGCTGTCGCATCTAACGGCCCAGATTCATTCTCGCATTCTCAACCTCTTTTCCATTCTCAATGGAACCCTCCCATATATATATATATATATATATATATATATATATATATATATATATATATATATATATATATATATATATATATATATATATATATATATATATATATATATATATATATATATATATATATATATATATATATATATATATATATATATATATATATATATATATATATATATATATATATATATATATATATGTATGTATTATTTATTTCATTTTAATATTAAAAAGCTGAAGTTGCATCGATGGTTTGGTGGGATTTTTAGGTTTTCTTTTTCGTATTTATGTTTTTTCTTCGTATTTTGGTATTTTGTTTCGAATTTAGGTTTTTTTAACTCTTGTAACTGTGTGTTTTTTAATTTAATATTATTGACTTTTTTAATCTTTTGATTGCATTTTAATATTATTTGAAATATTAAATTAAATTAATTTTTATAATTAATTAATTAATTTAATAATCGAAAATATGATTGGACATCGCGTGTTCGGTGGGAACTGCTTCCATAAATGAAAGATGGGGAAAGATCGAAAATATGATGTGGTATCTGATGTGGCAAGTGGGATGTGTGGGATGAGAATGCTTTACTCCCCCCACCCTTATAACAATTAATATCTCGACCTAGTTTAATCATTTCATTATATTGGGTGGTGCTATGATCATAGGAGCTTTTTGAGGGCTTTTTTATCTCAAAAACTCTTCAAATTTGGAAAAATTATTGGAAGATTTTTTTTTACAACATAAGCTTTTTCAAAATGCCTGTTAATTAACAAGCTCTTTAATATGAGCTTTTTCAAAATTTGGTAAGTCTCATAAGTTATTAACCACTAATAGCTAACAACTAATAGAATGATCCATAAAAAGCTAATTGAAAAAGCTTTCTTATTGTAGATATTATATAAAATTATTTTTTTCAATTTAAACTTAGTCAGAAACTGTTGTTTATTATTACTAAAATGTAAATGTCGTTCCTTGTGTCCTAATAATTAAAAAAACTATTGTTTATTATTATTAACATGTAAAACTTACAAAAGCTAAATTCATTATTATTGTTTTTTAATAATAATAATAATAATAAACAAATAAAATATAATTTATAAAAAAAAAAAAAAAAAAAGACAACAAACAAACAAAATAAACAAAAAACAAAAAACTCAAATCAGGGGGTACAAAAAGTAACAGGGTGGTATGTATAGATTCACCAATTATATTATATTATTCCTATTACATGTCAGAAAAGGTCGGAATATACTCATCGGTGCCATCTTTCGTCCATCTACTACTGGAAAAGAGAAAATGGTGAAGGGATGTCAAGGCGAACACGTCAGACGGTACACGCGATTCTCGGTTACAAAAGGTCGAAATCGAACCAGTATTCGAATAAAAGTTCAGTTTGGTTAGACATTCTCATATTAATGCATAGCCTTCGAGATAAGGGAGTAGACTTGATGCCTCTATGTTGTATACAACTTTGAGATGGGTTACTTGCGTCGTTTTGGGAAGATACATGGACGGACAACCAACCCTTACAGTTGCAGTTTCCTAGACTGTACGCGTTAGAATTAGATAAAACGACTACAGTTTAATCCAAGCTCATGGCTTTTGTGTTCTTACTGTCCTCGGTTTCACTAGGGGAACGTAAGGATAGGTGGGTTTGTTCTTTATCTGCTTCAGATGTCTTTGAAGTTGTCTTGGTGCGTGAGTACATTTGTAAGACCCTAATCCCGAAATGCCTAAGTTTAATGTTAAAGAAATGAGATTTTGGGAAAGTATGCAATTAGAGTCGCTAAGTTAAGGGTTAGCGTCGCTAAGTTAAGGGTTAGTGTCGTTAAGTGGGTTAGAGTTGCTAAGTTAAGGGTTAGAGTCGTTAAGTTTGGTAGGTTTGTGGGATGACACGATCTTCAATTAGTGACGCTAACATAACGTTAGCAACGCTAACTGCTCTGTTTGGGCCAAAACCCTAGATTTTGAGTTATGATCCATATTTAAGGGTGTCAAACCCTAGGGTAGCCGCCATTTGACATATTCCAGCCCCCAAAAACGTCTTTATATCTCTCTAGCTTCAGTGGAGTGGTTTTTGGTGATTTTGGCCTTCTTGAATTTTTTTTAAGTTATGATGGTGTTAGAAGGTTCATGGTGATGCTAGATGGTATTCTTCAAATTACAAAAAAAAAATGATTATAAAAATGTTTAAAATATTAATTTTTTTTACAAATATGATATTTTGGAAGCTTATAAAAGATATTTATGATATTTAAATATTAGGTTGGACAAATATAATGTTTTGGAATTTTATAAAGAATATATATGCGATATTTGAATATTAAGTTAGATAAATATGATATTTTGCTATTTATTTTGGACATATATGAAAGTCTTCCAAAAATCAAAGCCCCTACCCCAAGCTGTTGCCGCTGATAGCAACTCAAAAATTATATTTCGGAAGAGGAGAGAATTTTTTTTACCTAATAATTTCTTTATTTTCTTATTAAAATGATTGTTTTATATAAAAGATCAAAAATATTGATCATTCATGAACTTCTATTAAACATTTACTTAAAGTTTTATGCTTATCAAAATTGCAGTTCTTGGTTTTATTTAAATTATTGATTACTAAACAAACATAATAAATGTCATTCCATTTGCATCACAATTAGTTACGATTATCCCTTTGGTTTTTTGGCACCATCTATAGTTCTATACTTTATTTATGTTATGAAAAATGGTTTAAAAATGGTACACCAATTTATTATTGGTTAGTTAATGTTCGGTACCGAAGGAATTTTGTTTGGACACTATCCGTTTGTCGCAGATGTGTTTCCCAAAATCAAGGGATGGGGTGAAGCATGGGTCACACATGGTGCTTTACCCATACTCGTTTGTCCCAACCTACGATTCAATTACTTTAGAGTCCTTTAAATACATGCATACATACGTGTGTATACATACATTAAATATATTAAGAATATATTTCTAGTGAATATTATTTTCAGGAAACGTGTATTCAAAGCCAACATCTAAGTACACATATTATACGTTTCTCATCACTTAAGGGACACATTAAAAAATATCAAGTTTTGTTTTAAGTAATTAACTAATTATGTAACTTATTTAATTATAACTTACAACATAGGCTAGCGCTAGTAAACATTGATATAATAACTTATAACAATAACCAGACTTGGTCCTTGGTCAAGTTACTAGTCGGGAAGAAGGCGCTTCAAAATAAATGTGTATTTAGAGTCAATGATGAGATTGATGGACAGAAGTCACATAAGAGGTACAATATCAAATTGGTGGTGAAAAGGTTCCAACTGAATGTGGGAGTTGATCACAATGAAATCTTCTCTCCAACTATGAAGATGACCATAATCAAATTGGATCTAGGTATTGTGGCTGTGGAAGATTTACATCTATAGCGGTTGTATGTAAAGACGATATCCAATGGTGACTTTGATAAGGATATTTACATGACACAGTTAGAAGGTTTTCAGACCATCGGAAAAGGAAAACTTGGTATACAAGTCGAAGAAAATCATGTATAAATTAAAGCAATCTCCAAGACAGTGGTACTTGAAGTTTGATGACTTCATGAAAGAGGAATAGGTACAAGAGATGTAAGAGTGATAACTGTCGTAACATGAAGAACTTTGGTCACTCTTACATCATCCACTTGATATATGTTGGTAACATGTTGGTAGCTGGATCTGACATACACGAAATCAACAAGTTGAAGTAGTTGTCCAAAGAGTTTGAGATCAAAAACTTGGGAGATGTTAGACAGATTCTTGGCATGAGCACAATCAAAGACAAGGTTGTGGGTACTCTAAAACCTTCCTAACATAATTACATCCATAAATTATTAGAGAAGTTTCAAATGATAGATATCAAGGCCAGAAGCACACATCTGGTGAGTCATCTAAGACTCTCAACGAAAAAATAAACAAAGATGGAAGAAGACAAAGTATAAATAACTAAGGTTCCCTATGCCTTAGTATTCAGAAGTTTGATGTATGTGATAGTATGCACTCAAATAGACATTAATGTGGTGAGAGTTGTCAACAATTGTCTAATTTGTAGAAGGAGCATTAGGAAGGAGTTAAGTGGCTGCTAAGCTATTTGAAAAAAAACTTCAGATGTAGCCTTATGTTCCAGAAGGCAGAAGGTCATCGTAGAAGGCTTCACTAATGCTGATTGGGGGGGGGGGTTGTGTAGATTCGGGGAAAAGCATAATATGTTATGTGTTCACAATTTCAAAACAACTATTAGTTGGATATCCAAACTTCAGAAGAGTGATGCTCTTTCAACGACCGAAGTAGAGTAAATGGATATAGTAGAAAGATAAGGTGTAATACCATAGTGTAATACACCTTTCGAAAATTTTGGTATTTCATGGAAGAACGTAACACATCAAGATAAGGTATCATTTTATCCAAGAATTTGTAAGTGATGATACTCTGAACTTGAAGAAGAACCTTGGTATGAAGAATCTAACATATATGTTTACCAATAAAGTAACAAAAGAGAAGTTGAAGCTATGTATGTCTTCAACTGACCTTCTAAAGACTTAACACAGACACAAACTAAAGATTAATTTGGGATTACAAGCTTGGATGGCAGCAGAAGGTTGGTCAGCTTACAAGTGGAAGATTGTTGAGTTGTGGAACCTGATCTTCCTTTAACATCATAGTCATTACGGAGACCAAGCATGAAAGTGAACCGTTGTTGCGGATGAGATCTGACTCAATATCAAAATCCTAAACTTTAGAGTTTGGATAGCGGTTGCGGACAAGATCCAAAGTGTAGATAGGAAGTGGAGCTTCAGGTGAGAGGTGAAGTTCGAAGACTTAACAACAAGCCAGATAATTGAAGTGTAGTTGCAAGTTAGGTAACTCAACACTTGAGCTACGCTTTCGATATATATCATGCTTCGGACCTTCAGGAGCATCCCCAAATATTGACCTATATACTGACATAGTAAATTAAGGACCAAGTTATGTACGATCATGAGACAGCTTATGTCAGTGATGTCATACGCCCATGTGCCCCAGTCCAGGAGAAATTAGATTGAATGATTGTTATAAATAATCACCACAATTGTAACCCTATGTGTGGTGTTTTTTGATCGAGACAGAAAATGCAGTTTAACATGCCTTTCAAGATTATCAATAAATTATTTTTTAGTTTGTACGTGAGCAAATATCGATTACTCTTGTCAAAGAACTATATTAAATATTTATATTCTTATTGTTCTTTGCATCTTATTATCGTGTTTGTGTTAGTCAATTGTTTGTAATCCTAACATAAAATCCACTCATCATTAATGTCCGAGTGAATAATAAAATGTTTAATTTACAAAATCCATCATCAATTTCTGTTTGAGTCAATAATAAAATGTTTAATTTACAAAATCGATTATCAATTTCTATGCCTTATAGACTGTTTGTAAAATACCATAAGGAACCTCTAAGAATATATAATTGAGAATAACAAATAAAATGTTTAATTTACAAAAATCCATTATCAATTTCTATGCCTTTGTAAAATACCATAAAGAACCTCTAAGAATATATAATTGAGAATAACATACTCGTTTGATCTATTACACATTAGTTGTTAATGTGATAGCATACATTATGTAAAACTAGGCGTATCCCCGCGCGTTGCGCAGGAATAAAAATATTTGATAAAAAATATTGACATATTATATAAGAATCTGAAAACATTAGATCTAATATAAATACGTAGGTTTAGTTATAAATATCTCATCACAATATATATCATGTATCAATTATAAAATTTCCATCACAAAACCCAAACATAATATCAAAATCATATATTTAATATAATTATAATGTTATTAACATGTTAATTTAACCAACATCAATGAAACATCCAATAGTAATTATGTATTACATATGGATAGTGTAATTAAAACATAAGAAAATGTCTTAACATGAATTAGCTTAACATCTAAAATAAAATAGAAATAAACATAGTAATAATATTACAAATGTTACCATTGAGAAAGAATTGTATTATTATGAAAATTTTTCTTCATTAGTTTCATCAAAGGTAATGAATAACAACTTTTGCATATTTTATTATTTAATTACATTCGAATCATTACATTTCATTGTTTACCTTATCTATTATAAAAACTAACAATATACTTTGACTTGTAAACAATTTCACAAAATCAAACTTAAAGACTTTCTTTAAACATAACTAACTCTCATTGATAATTAAAGAAAAAAGAATCACTTTTGTCTCTTGAATAATATCGTAGTATGAATTTTATGAATTTGATATACATATAACATTATGCAAAAGATAGTTCTCTATATTTCTCTTTTTCATCCGATGAACACATAAATACCTAGAAAAAAAAAGAAATATTAAGGTAAGTTAGTAAATAATGCAACTAAACCACGAAATCTCAATGGATGTTAGCAAAATATATAAATGTGTTTCAAGTATTATTTTCCTTCATCTTATTCTTTAAGCCAAGCAAATTAATTTATCTCAATAAACTATATATACATCTATATTAACCATAATCAACTATTAAATATCATAAGTTAGAAAAACTCTTATGTTGTAGTAATTAATTAGGTGAGAATTGAAAGGTTTTTATTTATGATTAACCAATATGAATTACTAACCAGTTAATTAAATTAAGTTGAAGAGTTTGGTAGTTTCAAAAAAACATGGTTCAAGATAGATGACATATCTTGAACCACATTGAATTGTAAGGTATTTATTATAATAATTATAAAGATTATAATGATAAATATAAAAATAAAGAAAGATAACGATTTAATCACTTATAATTAATTTAATTAAATAAAAGTTTCAAAATTAATATATAAGATATAATTATTTTTATCAAACCGTATGCTTTTATTTCTATATACTACTTAAAAGTCAAAAAGTTTAATCAATATAATATATTTCAATTACAAACATTTCATTAAGTGCTTAATTGATTAATTTAAAAAACTTAAAACCTATTCAACTACCATCATT
This sequence comes from Cichorium intybus, assembly GCA_023525715.1. NCBI lineage: Eukaryota > Viridiplantae > Streptophyta > Magnoliopsida > Asterales > Asteraceae > Cichorium > Cichorium intybus. The sequence goes on from CM042014.1 coordinate 31,049,640, forward strand.
TGATACTCATAAATTATAACATCTTAAATAGACTACTTAATATTATTAGTATCCAAGCCAAAAACTCTTGAATGATTGTAACTAATTAGTTGAAAGTTGAAGGGTTTTGGAAGTTTCAAATAAATATGGTGCATGTATGATTCATATATTCAACCATATACCTTTAAACACCTCTATTATATGATTTGTAATGATGATAATGATAATGATAATGATAATGGTAATGGTAACGATGATAGATGATAGATGATTTTGGTCATTTATTTTAGATAACATTTTATAACGAATTTGATGCATAAAATTACTATAATTATATTTATATCATGTTTTATAAAGTTTTATTATTATTTTTATTATACTTTTATTAAGTTTTAGATTAGTAGTTTTTTCTATTATATTATTACTATGCTTTAAATTAGTAGTTTTTTTTTTTGCTCAACAATCTTATCCATGCTACATCATTTAATCTAAAAACATCAACCAAACATCATAAAAAATAAATATAAGATTAATGTTAAAAATGTAACAATGTTCACAATGAAAACAAATAAATTCATAACTGAAGAACGATCAAAAAAGCTAATAATTATTTGACCATCATCTTGGCAAATCAAGTCAATAGATAATCTATTGATAGTAACATCATTCTTCATTCAAATAAACCAACATGTTGATTTCAAAAACTTAAAAATTCAACTCATTATATTAAGAACCAAGAGAGATGAAATAGAGATCATATATTTTTCTTCATATTCATTGTCAAACTAATAAGAAATACAATCCATCGTTATTTAAATCTCGAAAATAAAAATCTAAAAAAGCGAGAATAATAACAATTTTAACTAAAAGTCAAACAATATAATATAATCATCTATTTTAAGTTAAGTGTATATGAACAATCCAACATTAAAAATATAGTATAACACATTGACATGAACTATGTTAGAATCTAATACAAACAAATAAAATGTATTAACAATAATACATAATGTCACAACTTTAATATTATTTTCCTTGCCAAATAATGCTAATCTGAAAAGCGTAAAAGATGTTTGTTTGCTAAAGTATTAAGATGTTTTGTAGCTAAAGCTTTTTTACTTGTATTTATGTGACGATTTTTTACCTTTTCAATGTTTAATTTTTTTACATGACAATAATGTCAACTTTTATATCATTTTTCCTGTTAAATAATATTAATCTTAAAAAAATTCTACAAAACCAAACCATTAAATACTTCAGTAAACAACATAAGCCCAATTATTCAAACATTATAAAACATTTTTTGATGAATATGGATTAGAAAACATTATATATATATATATATATATATATATATATATATATATATATATATATATATATATATATATATATATATATATATATTACATACTTGTGGATCAACAATAGATTATCGAGGCATTGAAAATCACTAATTACAAAGAATAATCAATTATACTAAATGTATTATATATCTTTCTAACGTTATGTTGAGGTAGAACCAATATGCACTTTATCTCTTCACGTTTCTTCTTTCTAATACAATATTAACATATGTACCTCCAAAGTATGTGTTAGCAACCATGTCGTTTCTTTCTTGCCTCTTGCCTCATGACTTATGATTTGTTTTAGTTTCTTCATGTTTCTCCTTTGTAATACAATATGAAAATTTGAAATTTCAAAGTGGGTGTGCTCTCAAGTCAATTTTTCTTCCATCATATTCTCCAAGATAGAATCAAATTTATATGTGAACTATATATGACTCTTAGATTAATTAGGTATAATAAGTAACAATTAAGTATCATAGGTTAAAAGACTCTTGAGTTGTACATGTTTAATTATATGAAAGTGAAAAGCTTTGTAAGTTTCAAATGAATATGGTGCAAGAATGAGACATATCTTGAACCATATTCATAATGGCCTCTATTATAAGAGTTATATAGATATAGATTAGGCGAATGTCCACATGTTTTGCGGAATACATTTAGATGTTAAAATATTGACAAATATATATTGTAAAAATTAACTATGTGAGTGCTGATAATAGTGAAATAATAGTTTTTATACTAAATTGATAAAAGACAATGTAATTATTAATCTAATATACTTAATTTGGTAATTTAAATAAGACGTTAAATACAAAACTTAAATTAAAAGTCAATTACACTTAAGAAAAAGTTAAAAGACTATTTTTTAAGAGTTAATAAAATTAGATATAGTGTTAGATATATAACCTAATTTAACTTAAATTAAAAGTCAATTACACTTAAGAAAAAGTTAAAAGACTATTTTTTAAGAGTTAATAAAATTAGATATAGTGTTAGATATATAACCTAATTAGAAAGGTCAGTCAACTAAAAATTTATCCAAAATTATTTTTATAATAATAAATTTTTTCTAAATGAGTTGTTTATATATTAATGAACAACAATATTGTAATAAAAAGTATAATACATTACAATGAAAACATCATTTTATATTTGAAATAATTATCATAATCAAATTTCACAAATTGTCATATACATTATTTTTAAACTAATTAAACGTAAGACTATACACACTCTACAGTTTTTGGGATGCTGATGTAATCTGTCGTCCATGTCGTGAACATCTTGTTGTTTAGGGCGACCTTATTGATCAAATATCTCGTGGTGGCAAACCCACTGACTTCCATATCTATTTGATTTCTTTTTTTTTTTCTCAAATTACATAATATTAAAGAATGTCATTACTAAAATTAATAGTTATATAAAATTAATTCTAACAATAGTCGTACTTGGCAGTTAGAATTAATTTCTTTTATTTGTACTTAATGTTGTAAGACGGTGTAGACTATACGTAAATAAGATTATAGGACATATTTTAGATGGCTTCGACATTTATAGTGTTCATCAGTTCATATTATGTATAATTTTAATGACTATAAACAAATTTTGCATGATAAATGTTCTTACGTTCTAATTTTGTGTTCATATGTCTATAACCAATCAATTCTATGTTTTCGAATCCCCTGGTGAAAGGTGGCGAGATTGGGTTGCGGTTTCGATCAACATAAATTTACTCGGACTAGACTGGTTAGTTTATTAATTCATTAAATATGATTAAAAACTGTGTTTTGTAACGGTTTCAATATAAAATAAACCAGATATAAGATTCTAATGCTTATCTAAACTTTTAAAATCGAATCTACTATTCAGCCTGCTATAGGTATTTAGGTAATATAACATTAGTTAACTAATCCAAATAAATAAAATCGAAATTGTTACTCAAAGATATTCAAGTCAGCAAAATAACTTGAATACTTGGATTGGTAATTGGATCGCACAATTAAAGAAGGCTTTGAATTTTTTAATGTTATCAAATATCAACATTCAACTAGGTTAAATGGTTAAATCAATTTTCCTAAATAAAGAGATACCAAAATATCGGTGGGATAAGGCCCAATTAATATCATGGGTATCTGGTAATTGTGTCCCCCTATATGATAAAGATCAAGAACCCATATTGTAGTCAATTCATTTGTAAATTACTAAAAACTAATATTCACAATGATAAGAAGCGGAAAACAGTCAAGTTAGACAAAATAATTAGAACTAAGGTTTGCACTATCGCCCGTTGCAGTAGTTGTGTTCATTTGAAGAATAGAACCGAAAGAATCTGTAATTTTTTTGGGTGAATTGGTAAATGTATACACAAAGTTGTATAAAAGAGTTTATGAAAACTTAAGCTTTTAAAAGTATAAAGAAAAGTTGTAAAAAAGTTGGGGAAAATTTGTAATCTAAAAATTGTTTTACCCAATTTGTAAAATTATATTAACATTAGGTTAAATAGTAAAAGAAATAAATCAAATTCGTAATAATAATTAAAAGTTGAGATAATACAGTAAAAAGAAAAAATAATTGGGCTAAAATTGTAAAAAAGACGGAAGAACTATAACTGGGTCTGGAATTAAATTTGTAAATATAAAATCTCACATTGCATAAAAATTGTAAAAATAATTAATCAAGTTCGTAATAATAAATAAATATTAAGATAAAATAGTAAAAAAATAATGGTAAATTTCATATATACCCTAAAATAAGTACAAAATATCATATTTACCCTAGGTAATCTTTAAATATCAAGAATACCCATTATAAACCTATGAAATATCATATATACCCAAATTCTAATTTTTAATATTTTATAATTCAGTTTTTATTATTTAAACCCAATTTAATTATAATAAAATGTACATGGACCATTATACCCTTGTGCTACATAACTTGAAAGTTGATCGTCCCTAATGTAAATCGTGCAAACCAGAAGTCGCATCTTCCTCATAATCGACGCTCATCTTCGCATCTTCCTTCTTGCCTTCTCGAGGTATCGCCGGCTACATGTTTCCAATTGACGCCATGCTAATTTTAATTTCGCAGCTTGATTGTGATTTGGTAGCACCTTCTTGTCATCTTTCCTGTTTCCAAAAAAGAAGATCACGATTTTGAATTCAGGAGGGTTGGTTAATTAATGAAATTCAGACCACGATTTCAAACAGGTTGGTTAATTACTGAAATTCAAAACTCGTTTTAATCAAAAGAGGTGAGATAATTCAACAATTTCATAAATTTGTAGCAGGTTAGGTCTTTTTCGGTTGTGCCTTCTTTGAGGTTTCCGATTTTTTTTATCATGAGAAGCATTCTGTTAATGTTTTTGCATCCCAATTGTGCTCTGCAGATTTACACATCAAATTGAGGCTAGTGAGGTTTTCGGATGGTTTTTAATCATGAGGAGCAGCAGGTAAAAGTTTAAAGTACGTTGCCCTATTTGGAGGTTTGTTAAAACTTTGGTTATTAATTCTGTTGGAGATTTGATAGCTGCAACTCATGATGGCAAGAAGGTAAAAGTTCTGATGGTGTGGTGATTGGAGTGTACATAAGGATTTGATAGCTGCAACTCATGAACTCAAAGCATATGCTTTTTTCCTTCTCAATACAATGGCAACAGGTTGAAAAGGAAGTACAATGCTGTTTTAGATACACTTGGTATACAATAAACGAAAGAGTTAATGATCAATTCGTTAAAAGGAGGTGGACAGTGGTTGGTATGCCAAGGAAATTAGATGCTATCTTATGAAAGTTGAATGCTATTTCAGGATCCCCGCTTTTAGCCGTGGTGCTGTTTTCAATGTCTGATGTTTCTGTATTAGTATCTACATTGTATAGCTTTAGGTTTAGGTATTATATTCATATATTTTGTATTGATTGTAGCTCCCAGTTGATTAATGAAAAGCATGTATATTTTGAATGAATTAATGCATGTCTCTTTATAACAACTGTTTATATTGTTTGAAATCATAAAGCAGTAGAAACCCAAGTTTTTTTTTTTTTTGAAGGGCAAAAGAAAAAAAAGGCAACGAACTTTGTTGACAAATAAGAGAAACAACAGGAGTTCACATTTAACGAACACCAAGTCAGCAACTTTTTATATTGTTTGAAATCAACGATCTTTCTTAGGGGTATTTTCGTCAATTTGTAGAATATCACCAGAAAATCTTCAAAATTTTCACTATAACCGAAATACTTTTAGCCAAAACTCTATTAAACTCAAACAAGCTATAAGTAGCCCATGATATGATTATACAAAGCATATCCAAAGCCCCATCAAAAGGAAAATAATAATAATAAAACTGATCATTGAGCAAACAACCACATAAATATTGGCAACTAATTGAGCCATTCACTAAAAGGACTAATAAAATTGAGCAAAATAATAATAACTTCACATTCAACGAACACCAAGTCAGCAACTTTTTAATTCATTCCCTACCCCAAATTAAGAACATTTGTAACTAAGAATAATAAAATTGTCAAAATGACCAACTACTTTAATAACTTTTTTCACGTCGACCCCGAAACTCCAACACTACCACGTGTTTTGTATTCTTGCCACGACTCCTAAAATAAATAAAAACATAATAATATTATTAGCATTATATATGTATCGATATCTAATTATGAAATTGCGATAAGAAAATAGAAATTAGAGTAACCTTTTAGATGTGGATGTTTCACTTGGATCAAAACCTTCAGTTGCGGGATTCTTGCACGTCTTTTGACGATGTCCGTACTCACCACATCGCGGACACTTGCATGATAGATGCATAAATTCTCCACTTGCAATCTATGTTTTCACACCTTGCTGTGAATCGTGTCTGGTCACTTTTCTGAATGAAGTAGTCAAACTCATTTGTGATTGCATAATGGTTCAACGCTCTCCTAAAATCAACCACATTTTCAAATTTTGTGCCCACTTTCATGCTTAGAGTATACTTAGTAAATGAATAAGCTCCATCGTCATCACTCATTGGGTCATCTTCATTATCAGAACTAAGATGACTATAATAACTTTCTTCACTAGGGCAATAGTCTGAATCATCGTGCGGTTCATCATTGTAGTGAAGTAACTGGTTACCCAAGTATTGATTATTTGATTGGATATTATTCTCTGTTGTGGCATAAATGGTTACTTCTTTCTCATCTTCATACATACTAAGCATAGCCATGAATTTTTCATTAGAATCAAGCTCAATAAACGGTTGGCCTCATGCACACTTGTCAACATAGGAAATTGAAAAATCTGGATTGTTCTTTGATGAATAATGTAACGCCAAGACACTCTTTTTATGTAAATAAAATAAAAAGGGTAAATTGGTCATTTTACCTTAGAAGGGTAATTTGGTCTTTTGGACATAAAAGAATTTGGTTTGAAATAATATTTTGAGTTTTGGACTTAAAATGTTATAAAAACTGATTTTTGGTCATTTTACCATAAAAGGGGTAATTTGGTCATTTGACCAAGTGAAGGACCAAAAATGTAAAAATATTGTTGCTTGTGGCAAAAGTACAAGAAAAGAGAGTTTTATTGTCATAAAACTTGTTTGTTGTGGTCAAAGTTCAAGAAATGGAACTTAAGGACCAAATTTGTAAATTTTGGAGGTATAAATAGAGAGGTTGACTCTCTTCTTTGACTGATCATTTGTGCAACAACGGGAGGAGCATTGAAGGTGCGATTTCTGCAGGAAATCATGGAATTGAAGCAAGAACTTGGAACAATTGTTGGAAGGGGTGATTTCCAAGCAAATAAGGTAAGTAGATTGCCTTTTTAGTCAAGTTCTTGAGGAAGTTCTTAATGAGTTTTATAGAAACTGAAATCTGCAAATTTCAGTTATGATTATGTGGTTTAAATGGTTTAATACTTCCATTAAGTCATGCTAAATGGACTTAATTCAAGAAAATGGAAGTAGGTTGCTATTGTTGAAGAATTGAGATTTTGATCAAGAACCCTAGATGGTGAATTCTTGTGATAAACTTGATTCTAATGGCTTAAAATGAGTTCTATATGCTATATTGACTGAAAGAAATCAGTAGAAGCAAGTAGAATTCAACAATTTCGGTTTTTGGACCAAAATGTCAAAAACGGGAATTGTTGGAAAATGTTTGAATTATATGATTTCCATGGTTTAAAACTAGATGTTAATGAATGGTTTTTGACCTGGAACAATCATTTATCGATTAAGTCATGTATTAAGGACTTAATAGCTGAAAATGGGATTTTTAAGCACAAAATCGGACTTCACTGCCTGGAACTGCGACAGGCGCGACGCGGCCCTTGCATTGGGCGCGGCGCGGGATCGGGCAGAAGCCATAAAACCTCCTGTTAAAATTTGGTGCATTTTCCAAATTTGATTTTGATGCTAGGCTTATCCGATTGACCTGAAATTTTAAACATAGGTCTAATATGTTGTGAAACTTCATGGAAAATTATCGGAATACGAATACGACCTCCCGAAAGTACTGTAGTAGAATATGCGTATTTCGGGAAGTGTATTAAATTTTTATAACGATGGTTATTGATTGGAAATGCTTGGAAATGGTCCCCAATTGTATTATATAGGACTCTTGTGTAGTAGAGTCAACTGAAATGGTTATTAACCTATTATCATTTGATATATAAATGGATAAATATGTATGGGACAAAAAGGTTGTGGTGCACGTAAAGGCAAGAAACAACCGAGATTTAAATGCAGCTAGCATCCAGGTGAGTAATCTCACTTATATCACATATGATATGTGTTGACTGGACTGTTACAGGTTGAAACAGGTTTGGGGGACGAAAATGATAATTTAAAGTTATGGTGAAAAGGCAATACCGGATAAGCCGTGAGTCAATGAAATGACAAGAACGGAGCCGTGAGCAACAAATGATTATGAAATGAAATGTCATTAAATGGTGCGGCCACTTGTGGCTATGAATTATGGATTTTATATCCAACTGGTGCGGCCTATATGGCTATGATTTTGGATGTTATATCCAACTGGTGCGGCCTATATGGCTATGATATTCTGGTGCGGTCTTCGGGCTATGATATTCTGGTGCGGCCTTCGGGCTATGATATTCTGGTGCGGCCTTCGGGCTATGATTTCTGGTGCGGCCTTCGGGCTATGATTCTGGTGCGGCCTTCGGGCTATGATTCTGGTGCGGCCTTCGGGCTATGATGTAACGACCCAAAAATTTCGAATTTATATTCGAGAAAATACGTAAAGAAAAGACCAAAAATATTTTTAAAGTTTTAAAATAAATTACTTAGAAATGTGGTAAAATACCAAAATTTTGGAAAAAGATGATGAGAAAATGGCAAAATGGTCATTTGACATCCAAATGACTTTTAAGTAAGGAAAATATGATTTTTTTTGAGTTAATATGTAATGAAATAAAAATTTTTGACACCAGATAATGAAAGTTAATTCTAGTAAAAGAGGGTAATTTGGTTACTTTTACCATGAGAAGGGTAATTTGGTCATTTGACCATATACAAGAATTATTATAAAAGTATAATTCTAGTTTGGACAAAAAATGTAAGAATTTTAGCTTCATGTGGCCAAATTTAATATTTGTGTCAAAAGTCCAAGGAATGAAAGTTCAGGGACTAAAACTGTAAATATGGAAAATATAAAAATGAGAAAATATCTCATTAATCCTCATAAATTCAGAAGAGTCTAGAGAGAACGAGAGATAGAGCCAGAGAACACGAGAGAGAGCTCGGGAGGAGAAGGAGCTTTGATTATCTTACAAGAAATTGAAGATATCACTTGGAAATTGTGATTTCCAAGCTTCAAGAGGTAAGGTTTCTTTATTTTAAGCTTAAAATCTTGAACGGGAATTATATCTTTGATTTCTGATTTTTCCAGAAATCATGATTCTAATGAAATCATCCAACTCATCTTGCTCAAAATCATCAATCTAACATGTTTAGTTGTTGAATATGTTGAAAAATCAAGAAAATATGATTTTGGTTCAAGAACATCATGCCATGGGTTGGTATGATCAAGTAATTTCCAGTGATTCTAATGAGTTTAATAGGTTAGAAATGATGAAAGAAACTTGTATTAACAAGTAATTCCAAAGAATTGAAGATTTAATGCAAAAATGATGAAATGGGTTTTTAGCTCAAGAACCCTAGAAATAGGTTAATGAGTTGAAAATGATTTCATATGATTCTAATGGTTTTGTTAAGTCAAACATGACATAAAAGAAGTAAGAAATCAGTTCTTAAGCTTGAAAATCCAATAAACTGATTTTTGGCAAAAAAAAATGGGTGATTTGGTGAGTTTGATTTTTATGAACCCTAGAATTTGGGGTTTATGGTCAAAGTGTTAATTTGACTAAAAGAGTTTGTTAGAAAGAGTCATAAATGATGTATATGTATGAAGAAACCATTGGAAGTGGTTTCCTAAGAATTTCAATTAATAGAATGGAAGTTTGAATAAAAACTGAAATTTAAAGGATGGAATGGAATTGGTGATTCCATGAATGAAACACATGGAAATGGTTAATAAAAATAAGGAATTGGTAATTAACAAAGTATGTTTTGGGTTGTAAAAACCTTAAATTAAATCATCCATTGGTTATATAAGTGTATGGAAAGAAAATGAACAAAACTAGACTTAAAATTTTGAGTTGATGTGCATATGAGCTTCCTTAGAGCTCTTGTGACATCCTATGGTCTTAACCATTAAGTTATGAACTAAATAAGACTTAATGGGATTTAAAATATGTTCTTAATATGTTAGAAGGTTAATATAACCTATTGGTAAAGTTTTGTTAAGTTTGGAAACAAATGGAACCAAGAAATGGACTAAAACTGCAAAAAACGAACAAAAATTGAAAGCTGAAAATGGGACTGCAGGATTCCACACGACCCGTGTGAATCTGGCACGACCCCGTGTGAAATGAGGCAGTAGCTTGGACATCTTGGAAGTCTTACACGACCCCGTGTGATTCCTACACGACCCGTGTGACCCGAATTCATGCAATTCACTCCCGTTATGACCCGATTGAGTAGTTTGATCCCTTAACATTTGGTATATGTTTAATATAATTTGAAAACATAAAAAATAAGTATATTTAGGGGGATTAAGTGGTCTTTACATGTTGTTAAGACCTAAATGTTTTAATAAAGTTTTAATGAACTCCTTAGGTAATTAAGGAGTAAAGTTATGGAATGGAAGGGACAATCGAGTGGAGTAATCCTAGTTAGACTTCTCTAACTAGTCAAGGTGAGTACATGCAGTATTTTTACCCATTCTGGGGTACATGGCAAGTAAGTATTTTCAAGATTTCTTATAAAATTTCTATATGTGAAATTATATGCAAGAGTATTATCTCTAACTCGTTTGTGAAAGTATAATGTTATATTTAAAGTTATGTTTTGGTCTATGAGCCAATTATGTGAAAATATGTTTTGGTCTATGAACCAAATATGTGAAAGTATATTTTTAATACAAGTTATACATGTTTGAAAGTATGGATAGGCATATAGCCATAAAATGTTTAAGAAGTATGTTTTGGTTACAAATTTTATATGTTTCCAAGTATAAAAAGGCATATAGCCACAAGATGTTTGGAAAGTATGATTTGGCATTAAGCCTAAGATGTTATAAAGACGTGTTTTGAACATATGATTTATGTGAAACGAAAGTTATGTATTTGGCATCTAGCCATAAAGACATAAAATGATGTAGTTTGGCATCTAGCCACAAGTTATATGTTTATGAGAAATGTCAAGCAAGCAGCAAGTTTTTTTTGTATGACTGGTAATTGTAGCAAGCAGCGTTAGTAAGGGAACTATGTTCCAACCTACCCGGGTTAGGTAAGGGGTCTGCTGGGGAAAAATCCCCATCGCGAAGTAGATTGCCTCAGCACTTCTATGGTGAGGATTGATCCGTTCTTTCTAGCCATAAAGACTTGGGGTATCACTTATAGTGATTAAAGCCCTAAGTATAAAAATCCAGCAAGCTTATAAAACCAGTCAAAGAAAGTAAGAAAGATGCTATTTTTGTAAAGTATGTCATAAAATGATTTTTCAGAAGTAAAGAGTTATAGTATACTGCTATTATAAAGTTTGGAAAGAAGATATTTTTGCAAGGCATGATATGTAATGATTTTGAAAAGTAAAGAGCTATGGTATGATATTATTATAAAACTTTGAAAGATGTTTTTGTTATAAGTTTTATAAAAAGGTTGGAAAATAAATTAAAAGTTTGAGTCTAAAACTCATGTAACTCACGAGACATTATTGTCTTACGTATTTTATGTTTTGCCATGTATTCCAGGTCAAATTAAGTTGCTATCAATGGGATGAAGTTTAGCTGGAGTGGAGCTTAAGTTAGCTCCTATATTGGACTCAAGGTTAAATCCTTTCTTGCTTACTATGGTTAGCTTGATATGAATTTGTACACCCACTGTTTTAAGCATTTAAATTATCGGTTTTTGATAAACCGTATTTTTGTATTCCTGTATTTATACGAAAAACCATAGTATTTGCAAACAGGAGAAATGGGGTGTCACATATGATATTTGGTGCGGCCTTTTTGGCTATGATTTTGTTACAGGTACATGGTGCGGCCTTATGGCTATGATATCGGGTTATTTAACCCAGCTGGTGCGGTCTTCGGGCTATGATTTATATATTGATAATGTTTTGGTGCAGCTTATATAGCTATGACACAGGGTGCGGCTTAAATAGCCAGGATATACGGTGCGGTCCGATGTGACTAAGAAATATGGGACAGAAATGGTTATATATGATTATATGTGCAAATAACTGACGTGGCTGATAATTGCAGGTTATCATGTTTTAGTCTGTAAGGCTATAAATTAGGATGTGAAATCCTAAGAGATATTTGGTCAGCCAGTAAGGCTAGGAGTTTGGATTCAATATCCAGACAGTTATATGAATGTATTTCTAATACTTGTTATTTGCAGATACGATTACTCACTGAGCTTTATAGCTCACGATATTTGTTACTGTCCCTGCAGGTTAGCATGATACTGATAGGGGACAAGATAGAGTCCGTGACTTTGAAGTGGGACTCATAGATGCTGTCAGTAGCAGCCCGGCTTTAAAGGAGTTATGGTATTTTATACTCTCCTTGATACGCTTGTACCCGTTTTTATTAAAATATACCCCTTTTGTTATGGTTTTATGTAACGAAAACTATGTTTTAAATGAAAATTTTTCAGGGGTGTTTTTGTTCTAAAAGCCGGGTGTTACAAGTTGGTATCAGAGCCGTGGTTTAAGTGAACTAGGTGTCTATAGAGTAGATTCCTGGACTTAAACCCTGAGACAGTAGACATGATGTATAGTTAGGTGTATATAAATTGTTATTATACATATATAACCTAACTGGTGCTGACTTCTAACGTATAAGAAGTATGAGCAGCGAATATTACTGGGAGGAATTTAGGGCATGGAGCCTTAAGAGGCGGACCAGCCTTTTTTTAAGGCTCTGTCGAATGAGGGGCAAAGAGACAAGTAGCAGAAAATCCACATGAGAAGCAACAGTAGTTGCTGTGGTCAGAGAAAGAAATTTGGGTGCTCACCCTGATTGATATCAAGGTGAAAGAAAAGTAGCTGAGACTACAAGAAAAGCAGAAAACGATTGGTGGACGCTTCAGGAGAAGTTACCACAGACTGGGTCCAACCTTAAAGGGAAGGGACCAAAACAGAGCAGTTATGTATTGTGAGAAGTGCAGGAAAAGCACTCAGAAAATTATAGGGTTGAGACTCTACCGTTGACATGCTGAAATTGCAGATGATAGGAGCAGATTGCTCGAGCTTGTTGGATAGATTGGAAGTGTGTCTAGCGCGGAGCTATAGAACACTTTCTTATGAAATACTCACATGTTAAATGTGGAGTAACGGGTGATGAACCCAGGAAAGAATGGGGAGGAAAGAAAGAAGAAACGAATGGTCGAAAAGGACCAGTGATACCATGAGCATTCCAGCAGACTGTGGAAGGAGCTCGTGAGTAGACTGATATGGTCTCAGATATAATTATTTTGATATACTCCCCGTGTATGTTATATTTGATCCATGAAGCTATGCTTTGGATCGATGACTTTGATGTATTGTCTGAATAATTCATCAACGATTATGGATGAAATTTTGGAACTGGCTATAGTAAATAGCAAATATGTTCAAGATATTGAACACCTGGAAGGTAGTCTGCCTAGGATTTACGGGACCATTTTCCCTATAAATCTGAAGCCGATGACTACCAGCAAATCTGAAGCAATTGTGCCTATGAATTGGTTAGCAATGAATTATGCTAACATGAATTGTAGAAAATGAACATTATGGTTCTAAAAATCAGAAATGAAATGGATGAAAATCCATGGTAAATGACCGTTGTTGAGAATACCGGTTATTTTCCTTTACTTAAACTCGGAAAAGAGTTAATAAAAGGATGATGTTGTAGTTGGCATACGTAGTATGGGCCAAGCTAAATAAAACGGTGATAGTAGTGTAACATTTTAAATAAACTCTCGGATGTTTCTTTGAAAAGAACTTCCAGAATTTCTGCCAGATCGGCGAGAAGAGTTTATGATTAAACTACTCTTGGGAGTTGTTCCTATTATTTAGGTTCCATATTGATTAGCATCTGCAGAGGTGGCAGAGTGATAAAACAATTAGAAGAAATTGTTGTTGAATTGGGGTCTCATATGGCCGAATGTGTCATTATATGGAGCCCTATTTTGCTTGAAAAGATGAAAGGCAAGTTAATGTGTATGTACATTGACTAATGAGAATCTGATATTCTCGAAACCAGACTGAATATGAGGTACATTTGTACCAGATACTGGAGTTACTTCACTGAGCTAAGTGATATGTAAAATTCTCCAAGTATGAAAAATTTGGTTAAAAGAAGTTTCATATTCTTTGGGCATGTAAATAATGCCAGAGATGATAAAGTAGATCCAGTGGAAATGATACTGTGATAAGACAGAAACCGCCTTGGAATCTGACTGAAATTAGTAGTAGTTCCTTGGATTGGCGGGTTAATTTAGGAGAGTTGTAGAAAACTGCTCCTCGATTGCTATCCAGTTGACCAAGGTTGACTAATAAAAGTATAAAGTCTGAGTGGTAGAAAGACCACAAGTATCTTGTAAAGGTTTGGAATAAACCTTGTGTGAAACTCCAGTGTTAGCACTTTTGCTAAGCGGAGAAGATAAATTGTTTTATAGAAATGCATCCAAAGTTGATTTTGGATACATGATATTGCAGTGGCAATTATGAATTTGACATTGAAGCTTTAGCGACACTACTTGTATGGTGTAAAGCTTACTGTTGATACGGATCGTGAAAGCTTGAAACACTTAATTGATCAAAAAGAAGCTAAACATGAGATAGCAAAGATAGATGGGTTACTTAAAGATTTCGGTTATGAAATCTTGTACCATCTCGGAAAGGCGGATGTGATTATAGATGCCTTGAATTAGAAAGAGTATCTTTTGAAAGATACAACCACATGCGTGAGTGTGGCGAATTGATTACCTGAGTTGATTCGGGTAGCACAGAAAGAAGTGTGCATGTCTGAAAACATGAAAGTGAATGAATGATTAGCTATTGAAAGAAGCTAGTTAGAAACTCACAGCGATTGAAAACCCTTGGTGGTTGTGTATGTGAGTTCCAAAGCAAAGCGAGGTATGAAATTTACCCTTAAAAGATGTATGTTGGGGTAGATATGCAAAATGCCCGGAGCAGTACCAAACTGTGTAGGATAATGTAACCTATGTATTGGTGGCCGGGACTAGAGAAAGACATTGAAAGACATGTGAAAAGTGTTTGACTTGTGTGTAACTACAGTCAAATCATTGGAAGTATACAGAAAATTTAACCGTTGTTGGTCCCAAAGAAGAAATGGGACGAAAATATTATAGACTTTGTAATAAAGTCTTTGCAAGTACCGCATGGGTATGACACCATTTGGGTAATTACAGATTGATTGATGAAATCAGTATAGATTTATACTGACTAAGGAAGAAACTAAGATCGAAATGTAGTGAAAAAACTACTTAGAAAAAGAAAATTGTTGACGTGCACTACAGGTGTCAACTGTATTGGATCGAAATACTAGAATTATTTGCTGAATTTAGCATTAATTCCTAGAATTATTAGTTCAAAAGTACTAGTAAGTACTGTATAGGAATTGCAGAAATGATAGACGAGGCGAGAAAATGATGCAGACTCTAGAAGATGTGCTTGAAAGGTGCACAGCAGACCCTAGTAGAAGATGAGAAGATTGTCTATCTTGGATAGAAATTTCAAGAAATAGCAGCCTGCATGCTAATAGTTTGATGATTCACATGAAGAATGGTATGGAATACCATGTTATCCTTCGATTTATTGGATTGAAGATGTGAAAAAGCCGTTGGCTAGATTCTAGATGCTTGCACAAACTGAAGAAAAGACTTGATGAGTACGAACGAAATTGAAGAATAGTTAAGAAATTGTAAAGTGGTATGTGGATTACCGAATATAAACCTTTGAAATTCCAAGTAAAGGAATATAGTAGCCTTGAAAGTAATCCTTTGGAAAGGTTAAAAGTTTGTTTGAGACGACAAGAAAGAAATTATGTAGTAATAATTTCCAACAAATCCCTTATGACGAGATGAAGATAAATAAGTAGATAAGGTACCCGGGTCAACCGGAGGAATGATATGCGAATTGTGATTTAATCACAAGATCAGAAGACTAGTATGGTTAAGTGCTTAAGCAATACCATAGAGATTCCGACATAACATGGAAGACCGAAAGCGAAATGAGGGAGACATAACCTCAACTCCTTGTATGATTTCGGGGACGAAATCTTTTGAAGGAGGGGAGAATTTGTAACGCCAAGACACTCTTTTTATGTAAATAAAATAAAAAGGGTAAATTGGTCATTTTACCTTAGAAGGATAATTTGGTCTTTTGGACAGATAAGAATTTGGTTTGAAATAATATTTTGAGTTTTGGACTTAAAATGTTATAAAAACTGATTTTTGGTCAATTTACCATAAAAGGGGTAATTTGGTCATTTGACCAAGTGAAGGACCAAAAATGTAAAAATATTGTTGCTTGTGGCAAAAGTACAAGAAAAGAGAGTTTTATTGTCATAAAACTTGTTTGTTGTGGTCAAAGTTCCAGAAATGGAACTTAAGGACCAAATTTGTAAATTTTGGAGGTATAAATAGAGAGGTTGACTCTCTTCTTTGACTGACCATTTGTGCAGCAACGGGAGGAGCATTGAAGGTGCGATTTCTGCAGGAAATCATGGAATTGAAGCAAGAACTTGGAACAATTGTTGGAAGGGGTGATTTCCAAGCAAATAAGGTAAGTAGATTGCCTTTTTAGTCAAGTTCTTGAAGAAGTTCTTAATGAGTTTTATAGAAACTGAAATCTGCAAATTTCAGTTATGATTATGTGGTTTAAATGGTTTAATACTTCCATTAAGTCATGCTAAATGGACTTAATTCAAGAAAATGGAAGTAGGTTGCTATTGTTGAAGAATTGAGATTTTGATCAAGAACCCTAGATGGTGAATTCTTTGTTGGATTAGGTGTCTAAGCCATGACTAATAATTAGTATTTGCCTAACTAATAGTAGCACAGTCCATTTGGGATGCCCTCATGGCTGGAGGTTGTTGCAAAGTTAAGTAGAGAGAAAGGGTTGATTTATTATATAACTAATAAATCAAGATATTGTTTGTTGATATATTATGGAGATAATATATTAATTAGAAATAGTATTGTTTGATTAATAATTAATCAGAAATTAATTGGATTAATTTCTGTGACATTAATTGGATTAATCAGGAGGTCAGGGATTAAAGTCGTACGCATTCAATAGTTGAATTGCGGCGCGCGGCGCGCCAATGTAAAGGCTGCGACGCGCGTACATATCCGTACGAATTCAATATTTGAATTGGGACGCGCGGCGCGCCAATGTAAAGGCCGCGGCGCGCGTACACATAATCCGGAAAATGGGCTGCGGCTAGGGTTTCTAGCTTTACCCTTTGGTTCCCTATAAATAGGGAACCCTAGACCTCATTATCAGTGGCTCATTCTATTATTTCTCTCTTGAATATCGATCCATAATCCTCTTGGCTTGGGTGTGATCTCATTTGAGGCAGGATACTTTTGCTGCTCAGCTTCCAGAAAATTCTAAAAGGTTGGTTTCTCTAATTTTATTCTTTTAGTTAATTTTCTTATGGCCTTTAGGATTTGTTATATGTTCAATTAGAAGAAAACATAGATCCTTATAGGTTGCATGTGAACTTAGGATATTTAGTTCATGGTTGCAGAAAACCTTTCAGTGGTATCAGAGCCTGTCTTGTTTTCTTGTTGAATTGCTATAACTGCTTTAGGATTTAAAGCTTATAAACCCTATTTTTTTATGTGGATCGATTTATTGGATTAGGGTTTTGGAAACCCTAATCAATCCTTTGTTAATTTCGAAATCTGGCAATTAGGGTTTTGGAAGGTTTTCTATTTTTGGTAACTTTATTTGTTGATTAAATGGATAACCTTAAACCCCTTTAATTGAAATCGAAATCTAGGGGGTTTAGGATAGGTATTAATTAATTTGATTAATTTGGATAAACCTATCTGCATTTGAATTAATTTAATTAATTGTTAATTAAAAGATAATTCAAAGGATTTAATTAATTTTAGAATTTGCGAAAATTAAGGATTAAATCCGGAAAAATATTTTAAATGTTTAAAATATTTTAAAGGTTTAATTTAATTTTAAATTTAATAGTTAAATTGGTAAAATTAAAAGATAAACCTGGAATATTTTAAAGAGTTTTAAAATACATCTTATATATGTTATTAATTGTTAATACTATATGTATAAGATAAAATTGGTCAGTCAATTCAATAGTAGGCCTCATTCACGAAGCTGATCTATAAAGTGGGTATAAGGAGGCTGCCTATAAAATGGCAGTCTAATGGGTGAACACTCTCGCCCACCGCTCGCCTGATCAGTGGAGGGTCGTTAGCCGAACAGTTTTGATGGGACCACTTAATCATTAAAAGTATAATGATCAAAGTACTAGAACCTTTACACAAAATCCCAATCTAGTTACTTTAGGAAAAATGTGAATTTGATGCTACCCCATGAAATTGCACGTTGCACTTTATGAAACGTTGGTGGAGCGTGTGTGGTTTACCGGCACACCAATGGGGGTTCATAAAGAGTGGCAATGGGTGTCTCGGGTGTTATCATTGTTGATGGAGCGTGTATGGTTTACCGGCACATCAATTTGAGATGATAATGGACCCCGAGAGTACCAAGCTAATTTGCATGGTTATTCACACCCGGTTTGTGATCCTCGGCATCCCAGTCACAAACGGTGGGGCATATACGAGATTAAACATGCTATTGAACAGTTCAATATATCTCAAAAGAAACTAGGAATTCCATTTATAATAAGATTATTTTTCCGCGGTGGAATTGGCTGAATCGTCATTCGCCTACCTTTATAAAATTTGCTTATAGATTACGACATCCCTCTTCTATGTTGCAAATTGTTATAGTTGGATCCTAGCCTTATTTTATATTGGGTTATTATAAGGACCGACAAGTATCTAATTAAACTTACCTTCTTTTATAGATGTCTTCTGCTGATCAATCCGCTCCCCACTCAAACTCCAGTGTTCCCTCAATCCTCTCATTATGTTCCAAGGTTCAACTGAACGGGACAAACTACAATGACTGGATTAGAAATATCAAGATGGCTCTGAGGTACGAGAACAAAGAGTATGTTCTCGGGACCGAGCTTGTCGATATTGACCCTGAAACTGCTACTCCCGAGGAAATTGCCTCGTACCAAAAACATTCTGATGATGCGACCAAAGTGGCCTGCATCATGATCGCCACAATGAACCCCAAATTGCAAAGGATATATGAAGACTACTGGCCCTTCGAGATGCACAAGGAGCTTGCAGAAAAGTTCCGCAAGCAAGAACGCATCGAGAGGTGCGAGGTGGTCAAGGACTTCACGAACAGCAAACCTAAAGATGGAGAGTCCATCTGCGCTCATGTGCAAAGAATGCAAGGTTACGTGGAGCAGCTTAGAAAGCTTGCGATGCCTGTACCGGAGGAGTTGGCCGTTGACATAGTGCTTAACTCCCTACCGAGTTCTTATGACCAGTTCAGGTTGGCTTATCATTTGAACAACAATCAGGCTAACCTGACTGAGTTGCATCGCATGCTTCGAGTTGCTGAAGACGGGATGAAGGGTAAAAGTGTACCCTCGGTTAATCAGCCCGTCTTAGCCATTGGAAGTGGCAAAGGAAAGAAAAGGAAGGGCCCTCCTAAGCAAAATTGGAGGGAAAAGGTTCAGGTCGGGTCATCCAGTAATGGCTCGAGAACCAAGACTTCCCACATTCCTTGTGTGGCCAACCCCGATGAAGCCAATTGTTTCTACTGCAAAGAGAAGGGCCATTGGAAGAGAAGCTGCCCCAAATACTTGCAGGATGTCAAGGATGGGAAAGTAAAGCCATCGACAGCAGGTATATACACTATCTCTAAAAACTCACCATCTTCTAATTCTTGGGTCCTTGATACAGGATGTGGTTTTCACATTTGTTCTGATCTGCAGGGCCTAAAGGAAAGCAGGGAGGTGGAGCACGGTAGACTGAACTTGATCATGGGCAATAGGAGATCGTCCCCTGTTACCAAGATCGGCGTTTACAGTTTAGTGCTTAGTAGTGATGTTAGTATAGAGTTATTTAATTGTTGCTATTCGCCAGAAATGGCAAGAAACATTATTTCATTTCACGCATTGTTCAGACAAGGATTTCAATTTTCTTTTGATAATAAAATTGGTTCGATTTCTGTTTTCAAAAATGGTATTTTGATTTTTACTGCTTATCCTTGTGATGGTGTGTATGAAGCTGTTGAATGTGTTGACAATTTAGGACACAGTGTAAATTATATTAATTCTACTAGTGGTGTAGAAAAGGCATGTCTGTGGCATAGTCGGCTCGGGCACATCAGCAAGAAACGCATCGCCCAACTCCAAAAGGATGGAGTGCTGGAATCATTCGACCTCAGGTCGGATGATGTATGCGAATCTTGTCTGTTGGGCAAGATGACTAAATCACCTTTCAAAGGATCTTTTGAAATAGGTGAGGGTCTGCTGGACATCATTCACACGGATGTGTGTGGTCCATTCAGATCAACCACAAAGGATGGCACGCGGTTCTACGTGACCTTTACCGATGATTTTAGTAGATACGGTTATATCTACTTGATCAAGCACAAGTCGGACACCTTTGAAAAGTTCAAAGAGTTTAAGAACGATGTAGAGAATCAATTAGGCAGGAAGATAAAGATGCTCAGGTCCGATAGAGGCGGAGAGTATCTAAGTATCGAGTTCCTAGACTATCTAAAAGAATGCGGAATAGTTTCGCAGTTGACACCTCCCAGGACACCACAGTTGAACGGTGTTGCGGAGAGGCGCAACCGAACCCTGTTAGACATGGTTCGTTCCATGATGAGTCGAGCTTCACTTCCCATTCACTTCTGGGGGTATGCCTTAGAGACTGCCGCCCATATCCTCAATCTTGTCCCTACTAAGAAGGTTGCTAAAACACCTCATGAGATGTGGACGGGGAAGGTTCCCTCGTTGGCACATATCAAAGTCTGGGGTTGTGAGGCTTTCGTTAGACGAGAGACTCAAGACAAACTCGCAGAAAGAAGCGAGAGGTGTTTCTTCCTTGGTTATCCCAAACAGTCCTTTGGATATCTATTCTACAGACCGAGCGAGGACGTGGTCTTTGTAGCTAGACGACCGGTCTTTCGAGAGAGAGAGCTCATATTCAAAGAGGACAGTGGGAGTACCATTGATCTGGAAGAAATTCAAGAGTCATCAGATGACGCAACCTTAGGAGAAACTAGCAACCAACATGAGGAAGAAGTTCCTGTTGGTCCGACAGATGTATCCTTACCTCTTAGGCGTTCCGGTAGGGTTAGCATGCCACCCGAGTTTTATGGTTTCCATATAACTTCGGATGGGGACACGTTTGTCAGTGATAGGACACTGATAAATTTGGATGAACCAGCTAACTACCAGGAAGCAGTGGCGGGCCCTGAGTCTGCCAAGTGGAAAGAGGCCATGGATAGCGAGATCAAGTCCATGTATGACAATCAAGTTTGGAACTTGGTTGACAATGTACCGGGTCGAAAGACAGTCGGGTGCAAATGGATCTTCAAGAAGAAGACCGACATGGACGGAAAGGTACACACTTTCAAGGCAAGACTGGTTGCGAAGGGCTTTAGTCAAACCCCAGGGGTTGACTATGACGAGACCTTCTCACCAGTAGCCAAGATAAAGTCCATTAGGATTATGCTGGCCATAGCTGCATTTCATGACTATGAAATTTGGCAGATGGACGTCAAAACCGCTTTCCTTAATGGGAAGTTGACTGAGGATGTTTACATGAATCAGCCAGAGGGTTTTGTCGATGCAAAGTATCCTAATAAGGTGTGTAAGCTTGAGAGATCAATCTACGGATTGAAGCAAGCTTCTCGCAGCTGGAATCTTTGTTTCCATGAGAAAGTCAAAGAGTTTGGTTTCTCTAGGAGCGAGGATGAGTCCTGCGTATATGTCAAGGCTAGTGGGAGTATAGTCACTTTTCTGGTACTGTATGTCGATGACATACTGCTCATGGGAAACGATATCCCAACCTTGCAAGATGTCAAGGCTTGGCTTGGGAAATGTTTCGCCATGAAGGACCTAGGAGAGGCTGCCTATATTCTCGGGATAAGAATATTGAGAGATAGGAAGAAAAGACTAATTGGACTTAGTCAAGGTACATACTTGGAAAAGGTACTGAAAAGGTTTAGTATGGAAAATTCCAAGAAGGGAGAGCTGCCTATCCAAAGTAATGCAAAATTGAGTAAGACTCAAAGTCCGAGTATAGACGAAGAAATAGATGAAATGAGTCGGGTACCTTACGCTTCGGCTGTAGGATCGATCATGTACGCTATGACGTGTACTCGCCCTGACATGGCCTTTTCTTTAAGCATGGTCAGTCGGTACCAGGGTAACCCTGGAAGGGCGCATTGGATAGCTATAAAGAATATACTCAAGTATCTGCGAAGGACAAAGGACATGGTGTTGATCCTTGGAGGCAGTGATACATTGAGAGTTGAAGGATATACGGATGCCAGTTTTCAGACGGATAGAGACAGTGGTCGGTCTCAGTCTGGCTGGGTATTCCTTCTGAACGGAGGAGCAGTAACTTGGAAAAGTTCCAAGCAAGATACGGTGGCTGATTCTACTTGTGAACTATGCAGTTATCTCGGCCATAAACCTTATAGCGGTCACCTAGCGAGATTCGATTTAGCGTTTATCGCGGTGGTATAGCGGTGGTATAGCAGGGTTTTTTTTGTGTGTGTTACTTTTAGACTATTAATACTACGTAGAATTAATATCACAAAAAGTTGCATAAAATGTCACATAAAACATAGATAGTATTCTAATATGAAAAGTGTCAACGTGTCTCGGCAAATCTCTATAGATCCCACGCAATATCGCTATAACGGGCTCCTAAATCTCCTAAATCTCGGCAAATCTCGGACATTACCGCTATCTCGGGAAAATCTCGGACAATATCGCTATCTCGGGCTCCTAAATCTCGGCAAATCTCGGACATTATCGGCGAGATTCTCGCTGGCGAGATTACTGACCGAGATTTTGATTTCTATCTCGGCCTAACCCCGCGAAACGCTATCTCGGCGCAATCTCGGCGAGATCTCACGCGATTGACTGCATAGCTTGTGAATCAGAGTATATAGCAGCAAGTGAAGCGTCTAAGGAAGCGGCTTGGCTGAAGAACTTCATCGGTGACCTTGGAGTAGTCCCGAGTATTCAGGAGCCCGTGGAACTGTTCTGCGATAACGAAGGTGCGGTCGCCTTAACAAAGGAACCGCGAGACCATGGAAAGTCTAGGCATATCGACAGAAAGTACCACTACATAAGGCATAAGGTAGAAGAAGGTCACCTCGTGGTAAAGAGGGTATCATCGGAAGATAATCCTGCAGATCCCTTGACAAAGGCTCTGAGTAGGATTAAGCACAATCAGCATGCTAGGAGCATTGGATTAAGAGATGATATAAAGTTTATGTAAATTAGAAAGGTTTCGAAACTTGTAACAATGTATTGTATTTGACTCTTGTGATTTAATAATAGAGATTTATTAATGAGTAATGGTTTACTACTTTTGTCAATACTTTATCATTGTGTTTCATTTTGCATGTTTTACTTCCTGAATAATTGGATTATTCAAATATCCACAGTCGATTACACTTTTTGGGAGTAAGTGTGAAGTAAGACTGTCATGAATTGGTAATAGATTGCCTAAGGAGTTAGACATTGCAATTGGATTGCTGCACCATTCGTGAGTACTTGGAAATGGAGATTTGAGTATTGGATAAACCCGCGCTCAATGGATTGCTTCATGGATTTCATCACAAGCAATGTTGAGACGATAATATCTTTTGATCTTTAAGCTAAGACATATGAGTTATGATTTATTAGACGGTTGTTCATTGATAATATGAAAACGCATCGGTAACTCGGTGTTATAAAACGTATTGTTGTGAGTGATTTGTCTGGTAAAAGACATAAGTATATGAGTCGAAGCTTATTCGTCCCTTGACCCTAACAGGGAACAGATATCTGTAGGCCTCTCGATGAATTTGAAGTTGACTAAAATGGTTGGCCAACCGGGACTAAATTGGTAGTCTAAGAGTCATATGCAAATCGGAAATCGAGGAACAGTGAATCAGACCGGGATTGACTTTAATCCATGTCTTGAGTCTGAAAATATCTTGTTGGACGGAGGATCATCTGATCACTTATCTATGGACAGAACTGATTAGATCAGAGTTTGGCAGTGGTTTCTAGGAAGCTAAAAGTGCTGGTTAATTAGAGGTTAAATTGGTAATTATAGTCATAGACTTATCCAAGTGGGAGACTGTTGGATTAGGTGTCTAAGCCATGACTAATAATTAGTATTTGCCTAATTAATAGTAGCACAGTCCATTTGGGTTGCCCTCATGGCTGGAGGTTGTTGGAAAGTTAAGTAGAGAGAAAGGGTTGATTTATTATATAACTAATAAATCAAGATATTGTTTGTTGATATATTATGGAGATAATATATTAATTAGAAATAGTATTGTTTGATTAATAATTAATCAGAAATTAATTGGATTAATTTCTGTGACATTAATTGGATTAATCAGGAGGTCAGGGATTAAAGTCGTACGAATTCAATAGTTGAATTGCGGCGCGCGGCGCGCCAATGTAAAGGCTGCGACGCGCGTACATATCCGTACGAATTCAATATTTGAATTGGGACGCGCGGCGCGCCAATGTAAAGGCCGCGGCGCGCGTACACATAATCCGGAAAATGGGCTGCGGCTAGGGTTTCTAGCTTTACCCTTTGGTTCCCTATAAATAGGGAACCCTAGACCTCATTATCAGTGGCTCATTCTATTATTTCTCTCTTGAATATCGATCCATAATCCTCTTGGCTTGGGTGTGATCTCATTTGAGGCAGGATACTTTTGCTGCTCAGCTTCCAGAAAATTCTAAAAGGTTGGTTTCTCTAATTTTATTCTATTAGTTAATTTTCTTATGGCCTTTAGGATTTGTTATATGTTCAATTAGAAGAAAACATAGATCCTTATAGGTTGTATGTGAACTTAGGATATTTAGTTCATGGTTGCAGAAAACCTTTCATTCTTGTGATAAACTTGATTCTAATGGCTTAAAATGAGTTCTATATGCTATATTGACTGAAAGAAATCAGTAGAAGCAAGTAGAATTCAACAATTTCGGTTTTTGGACCAAAATGTCAAAAACGGGAATTGTTGGAAAATGTTTGAATTATATGATTTCCATGGTTTAAAACTAGATGTTAATGAATGGTTTTTGACCTGGAACAATCCTCTATCGATTAAGTCATGTATTAAGGACTTAATAGCTGAAAATGGGATTTTTAAGCACAAAATCGGACTTCACTGCCTGGAACTGCGACAGGCGCGACGCGGCCCTTGCATTGGGCGCGGCGCGGGATCGGGCAGAAGCCATAAAACCTCCTGTTAAAATTTGGTGCATTTTCCAAATTTGATTTTGATGCTAGGCTTATCCGATTGACCTGAAATTTTAAACATAGGTCTAATATGTTGTGAAACTTCATGGAAAATTATCGGAATACGAATACGACCTCCCGAAAGTACTGTAGTAGAATATGCGTATTTCGGGAAGTGTATTAAATTTTTATAACGATGGTTATTGATTGGAAATGCTTGGAAATGGTCCCCAATTGTATTATATAGGACTCTTGTGTAGTAGAGTCAACTGAAATGGTTATTAACCTATTATCATTTGATATATAAATTGATAAATAGGTATGGGACAAAAAGGTTGTGGTGCACGCAAAGGCAAGAAACAACCGAGATTTAAATGCAGCTAGCATCCAGGTGAGTAATCTCACTTATATCACATATGATATGTGTTGACTGGACTGTTACAGGTTGAAACAGGTTTGGGGGACGAAAATGATAATTTAAAGTTATGGTGAAAAGGCAATACCGGATAAGCCGTGAGTCAATGAAATGACAAGAACGGAGCCGTGAGCCACAAATGATTATGAAATGAAATGTCATTAAATGGTGCGGCCACTTGTGGCTATGAATTATGGATTTTATATCCAACTGGTGCGGCCTATATGGCTATGATTTTGGATGTTATATCCAACTGGTGCGGCCTATATGGCTATGATATTCTGGGGCGGTCTTCGGGCTATGATATTCTGGTGCGGCCTTCGGGCTATGATATTCTGGTGCGGCCTTCGGGCTATGATTTCTGGTGCGGCCTTCGGGCTATGATTCTGGTGCGGCCTTCGGGCTATGATTCTGGTGCGGCCTTCGGGCTATGATATTTGGTGCGGCCTTTTTGGCTATGATTTTGTTACAGGTACATGGTGCGGCCTTATGGCTATGATATCGGGTTATTTAACCCAGCTGGTGCAGCCTTCGGGCTATGATGTATATATTGATAATGTTTTGGTGCAGCTTATATAGCTATGACACAGGGTGCGGCTTAAATAGCCAGGATATACGGTGCGGTCCGATGTGACTAAGAAATATGGGACAGAAATGGTTATATATGATTATATGTGCAAATAACTGACGTGACTGATAATTGCAGGTTATCATGTTTTAGTCTGTAAGGCTATAAATTAGGATGTGAAATCCTAAGAGATATTTGGTCAGCCAGTAAGGCTAGGAGTTTGGATTCGATATCCAGACAGTTATATGAATGTATTTCTAATACTTGTTATTTGCAGATACGATTACTCACTGAGCTTTATAGCTCACGATATTTGTTACTGTCCCTGCAGGTTAGCATGCTACTGATAGGGGACAAGATAGAGTCCGTGACTTTGAAGTGGGACTCATAGATGCTGTCAGTAGCAGCCCGGCTTTAAAGGAGTTATGGTATTTTATACTCTCCTTGATACGCTTGTACCCGTTTTTATTAAAATATACCCCTTTTGTTATGGTTTTATGTAACGAAAACTATGTTTTAAATGAAAAATTTTCAGGGGTGTTTTTGTTCTAAAAGCCGGGTGTTACAAATAACGCCTTATCACTTCTTCATTTAGTTGATTCAAGGTGTATGACCATGTGTCTATATAGATGCATTTTTGATATCCAAAACAATATATTTTCTTACAAGTGTTTTTTGCTAGCCGAAAGAACACACCATATTTCAATTTTAGCTTGTACTTGCACAAGGGTATACTTGCAGAAACATAGTCGATTATTGGAGACTCGGCCATATTCTCCCATACCGGTCTCGAGGTTTCATCAAGGGTAATGTCTAAAGTACTTTCCATCTAACAAAATAGGTCCAATTACAATAAATCGTCCCTGATGATGAAAGCAATCACAAAAAAAAAAAAAAAATCAGTTCCTGCAAAAACCAATACACAATCTACTGATTGAACACCAAAAACCTTAACATTGACACTTACCTGAAACAATTGTTAAATTATGAAGCTGATGAACTGTCTGATTAAGTTCAAGATCAAAATTATATTGACAATCACAATTATGTTCACGATGACAATTAACTTCACAATCTCAATTACGTTCTTGATTAATTCCTCACGTTCACAATCACAATTGCATTCGATTGCTCACACTTTCTTGGTCTTCGATTGCTCAAAATCAATTCTTGATTGCCTTTCCAATTTTCGTGGTGATAGGTATGACCGACGACGGCATTGGCTTCGGGATGGTGATCACCATTGCAGAATCACGTATAGATTGAATTGCCAGTTTTCTTGGTGTCAGTTAAGTAGAGGGTATAATGGTCCATGTATATTTTATTATAATTAAATTGGTTTTTAATAATAAAAACTGAATTATAAAATGTTAAAAATTAGAATTTGGGTATATATATGATATTTCATAGGTTTATAATGGGTATTCTTGATATTTAAAGATTACCTAGGGTAAATATGATATTTTGTATTTATTTTAGGGTATATATGAAATTTACCCAAAAAAGAATAAAAAAAGAGTTGGATTAATCATTAATGTTGTAAACAAGAACGTGGAGGGGTGGGTGTGGGTCTGAAACTTGGATGAATTCGATTAGGCCCGGATCTGATATTTGGGCGGGCTAGTTAAAAAGACCCAATTTTTGCCCCAGTAAAAAGTAGAAAAAACGTTGATCGTCTAAAATTCGAACTATAGTATCTTGGTTTAAAAAGATACATTTATACCGCTAAGTTGATCTTGATTGATGTTTAGTATCTCATAAAAAATATTTAAATAATAACTGAAAGGTACTGTTCATAATATTATAAAGTATATGTGAGTTATAATATCTTTAACGTGTAAAATAATATATTCTCTATTCGTTCATGTTTATAGAAAACCAGTAAACCGTTGGCTGCACTCTCCAAATAAACAACTATAAACTTATATTATAGGTCTCTTTTTACAGAATTTCTTCGATTGTTGTTTATCCTTTGATCCTTTATTTGTTTGTATATTTTTGTATAGTGTGGAAAATGGTTTAAATAAGAACTATAAAAAAGTTAGTAACCGCCTTAAGCAATCATTTTTTTTTGGAACAGACCTTAAGAATCATTTATAATTTAAAAGTTTCGTTTATTTAATTTCTAAAAAAATATTGTTCAAAAACATAGTAAACTATATAAAATCAATATGTTTTTATTTATTATTATTATAGATCGATATTAATATATTTTAAAGACAACCAAAAATATGTTACAAAATTCAATCATGAAATTTATTAAACTGTGAATATTGTTATGTAAAAATAGCTCTTCAAATTTATGGGTATTGATTTCTAGTTATTACTCTATATATTAAAAGACAACTATTTTCTAGAAGGTTTGATAGGGGTGGGGGGTTTGGGAGTTTTTAGCGGGGTGCGTTTTCTTTTCCAATCGTATTCCTCCAGCTTTCCTTCCACCGCCCCGTATTCACGACACCTCTCCTTTCCGATACCCCCAATACACCATCGTGTCTTTCGATTTCTCTTTTACAGGAACGATTCCAAAGAATTTTTAAGCCAGAAAACCAGTTGGAAGCAACAATAATCGGTCCTTTTGGTCCGATTTCACCCTTGGGATGGCACAGAAGGTTTGTGAAGCTCGCATCTGCCCTAACAATTTTCGTTTAACAATTTTGTTTGAAGCTTTCTTCCGATTTCCGTTTAACGTATCTAGGTTTTATTCCCGTTTAATACGGGAATTCGGGAATTTAGGTCTGATTAATGGTTGTTGCTTGAATTCTATTGGGCACCATTCTTGGTCAACTCTAACTCGGATGTAAATCGAACAGAAAAATCACCGCAGGATCGAAGAACACACACACTGATTCGGTGTGTGTGTGTGTGTGTGTAAATCGAGCAGAAAAATCAGTGAGGTCGAGAGAGAGCTGGAAATGCAGACGCGAGATAGAGAGAATCGAGCAGCATTAGGGTGGTGGCCAACGACGGTTGCCGGTACCCGGCGGTAACGGAGGGGTGGTGCATTGATCCGATTTAAGCAAAAACCAACTTCAAACTTCTATTATTTCTTATTCTTGACAGAATTTTTGAAGGTAATTTTTTATTTTTTTAACTCTAAGTATTATTTTAAAGGCTAAGAATTCATGGTCTCGTGGTACTACCTGATTCCAGATTTTTCTACAAGTTTTCATGTATATTGTTTCTATGAGTTCAAAAATGACTGTATGATATATATATTGTTTCAATGATTTCACACCATTTTGTGCAACTGGATGGTAAATTAGGTTTCTAAACACTTCTCCTTTTGTTATCTTGCCTTGAAATTGAGCAATCGATGTGGCTTATTGAGCAATCGTAATTTTAATTTTAATTTTCATGAATTACTGGTAAGTTGGATCAGTAAGAAAAAAAATACCCAGCAACATTTTCATGAATTACAGGTACTATATTTTTCTGTTTAGTTATTGTAAATGTAATATACTATCATATGCCTTATTATAATTGCATATGTTTTGTTTAATTGGTGTTATAGATTATTATAAACTTTTTCATATTCTACTTAAATCTTGCAGGCCATTGGAAGTGCAAAAATCAATGCAAGTAGAGCTACAAGTGAAAAATGTTTAAGCTTTATCAGTTTCGTACAATTAGAGATGAGGTATGCCTTTAATTTAATCATCTTTCCGTTTTTAGAATGCCGTTAAATTGAATTATCCTGAAAATACTTTCTTCAAGTTGACCATATTACCCCTGCAATGGTTTCTATATATTTGGTCCTTCATTTTTAATGATTTTCATTCATGTATAGGGACTTACGATTTGGACATTGGATTAAACATAGTTGCAGGTTTGGTGTTGTTTCAGGTCGGTTGCAGGTCTAAACTCTAAAAAGTATATCACTCTTTCAGGTATGTTATTATGTTTGATGTTGTGCATTTTTTTTGTTGGTTGTTACAGGTAGTATTTTGCTATCTTAGGTCTACTTTCATTGTTTATTAAGCTATTAATATTCAACCTTGTGGTGGAATCGAAATTAATCAATCATCAAATCTTGGTACGTTCGACGATTGGAAATTATTTGCCCAACTAAGTAACTTGACAACCCATGCATATACGACCTCAAATGGTAGCGATGGTGGTTTGTAAGCAATGTTGGAATCCGTTTTCCAGTTCTTCTCGAGCCATGCCGGAATATTTTTAAGTCTGCATAACGATAAGAAACAAAAGGAACTTTATTTTAACTCTTTAGAAGATAGGATTATGTACAAACTTTACAGCAAGATGAACAACTAGGACATCCAACCATACCCTTTACATATAACTTTAGCAAGATTTAATCTTTTTTTATTTAGAAAAAAGGGTTTAACAAGATTAGTGATTATATTTTCAGGTATCCACATTCAAGAACGGTTTTCCAAGGTACTCAAAAAAGATTCTTCAAGATGAAAGGATCAAAGTGAAACTGCAAAACTAAAAGTGGACGCATAACTGTTTCCATAATCTCTACACCAATCTTTTCAATGGCCAGCCCAGCTTTTCCCATTTACAAGTTTCAGGTAACAGAATCTTTCGCATATGCATCACTCACTTGTACCGTACATCTCTCAAAGCATGCTGTTTGTGGTTCGAGTTGTCCCAATTAGTGGGCCATTGGTGTGTACTAAAATTAATATAGAATATATATATATATATATATATATATATATATATATATATATATATATATATATATATATATATATATATATATATATATATATATATATATATATATATATATATATAGTAATGCCCATGCCAACACGTTTCCCCAGAGAGCAGATTGCAGGCAAGAAGAGCAAGTATAGTGAAAGTATCCTCATGGGGCAAACAAAAAGAGGTTGAGCCCCAACGTAAAATTAATGCATTGATTCAAGGGGTACCCGTGCAAACATCGTCTATCTCTCTGGTCAACTTTTTATTGTCTTCATATATAGCTAATTTCAATAAAAACCACCATACTTTCATTTATTTTTCTTTTAGGCAAAATTTTGAATTAAATTGCATTCAAAGAAAAAGTAGTTGAAGTTCAATGTTGTACTACACAAATGCATGTACATGCTATATGCATTCTGGTAAATACTCCATGATCACTAAAGGTTCTAATTTGCACATGTTGCTTGGTTTTCTTGACTGTCACTTTAGGTAATGCTCCGGTTCAAAGTTGCACCTGTTGATTGGTTTTCATCCTTCTTTAAAAGGTCGAAATTGTTTACAATCACTTTAAGTTTTTTACCATTGAACTTTGTAAAAAAAATCATTAATAGCATCTTACTTTGAAAAAATGGTCTTTTCGGATATTTAAGATGATTTGGAAATTTCTCATTTGTTTACACATAAAAGCTCATGGAAAAAAATTTCATTTTAGCAATGAACTTTTCAAAAAAAAGCTTATAAATAGTATTATACTTTGAAAAAAACTGAAATTTCGAGTTCTTTTATGATAATCTACAAAATTCCATTTTTTTACATCTAATCTCATTTATATTGATTTCATATTAAACAATTGATCACATATGATTTTGGGTTATCGCAGGTACAATTAAATAGGATGCACTAAAGGATGCTAGAGTATGGCTGGACAAAAAGGGTTTTTCATTTCCTCAATTTCTTGGTAATGTGGGTCTTCATATTTTAGTTACTTCTAAAAAAATACAAAGCTTCTTTGATTTTTACTGGTTTAAAATATGTTGTGATGCACCTAGATTTGTACTTCTGTTTCTGTCGTGATATACAACAATTGATACAACATTGCACTTTCACCTTACATATGAAGCCATTCTTTAATATGGAATTGAAATCAGATCCTAGAGTTTAACCAATCTTTTCCTCATTACGTCATTAGACCTTGAAAATTCTACCTGAATATAAGAATGGAAAAACTTTTAGGACATCCCAAGCCGCACGTGCGTAGCACGAAGTTGCAACTAGTTATAAATAAAGACTATTCACTTTGATAAGTTTTTAAATAATAAAAAATGTTCATATAAAAAAAGAAAGAAGACAATCACCATTAAACTATAAGTAGTTGGTCTAACTCTAACAGTTCGTAAATTTTTTTCGGTTCTTATTTGACCATTCATATATATATATATATATATATATATATATATATATATATATATATATATATATATATATATATATATATATATATATATATAATTAAATTAAATTCTTAAGTATTGTGTTATTGTAAGCCTCAATCTGGGCCATTAGATGATTATAATCAAGGGCTGTAAAAAAAAACCGTTTTTTTTAAATAAAAAACTTTTCATGCACGTGTATCCGAATGACAAACCACGATTAAGGGTAAAAAGGTAAAAATCCCCAAATCCTTTTCAACTGAATCTTCGATGCGCGACTTTGCAAAGCAGGCGTCGGATCCAATGGAGCGGTGAAGGAGGCCGCCGAGCCATTGACAGAAGAGCGGTGAAGGAGTCCAAGGCCGGCGGGAAAGGGCTGGCGACCGGAGGAAGAAGAAACGACGGAAGCCGAGAGAAAAGGATAGAGAGAGAAAGTAGAGAGAAGGGACGCTTAATTTTCTCGATCATCGGATTTCTCAGTTTTTCTGTTTGCGTGAATTAGCGTTAATAAATGCAGGGGTTCATTATTCTGTAAAATTCTCATTCTCAGAGAATGAGTTCTTTATTTTGCAACATTCTCATTCTCAGAGAATGAGTTCTTTCTTCGATTACACAATCACCATTCAAATCATTCCTCAAAGAATAATTTAAAATTGGTGTGTGCGCTATCTTCTTTTTTCCTCTTTCTACGAACACGCAAAATCCCTAATTTTTTTCTTTTCGTTTTCTGTTCAATCGATGCACACACGCTAGAAAATCGATTGCATTCTTTAAGTTATTTTTAGATGCATCCTTAGAGAATGGCTGAAATTTTAATTACAGAACATGCGTATTAGCTAATACAAAGACTTAATTCTCCGAGAATACTCAGTTTTCAAAGAATGACTCTCATTCACAAAGAATGGAGTACATAAAGATATGCAGACAATTACGTTCAACTGGGTGTGACTCTCATTCTCAAAGAATGAGTCATAAAATACACTCAAATTCTCAAAGAATACAAAGAATATGTGAACTATACTCAGAGAATACACTTTATTTTGGTTTATAATTCTCCAGAAGAAGGAAGATGTGAATTATTCTCAGGGAATCCCATTTTTTCCAAGCGAAGCGACATCCCAATTTTACTCCACCTCCGTCTCTCATACCAGATCGAGGTGTGCGTGTGCGTGTTTCCGATTGCATATATTTTTTGAATTCGATTTTACTCCTCATCGATTTTTTTGACGAACAGTAGTTGAACGCAGAAGAAAAAAAGGCGGAGATCAATTACGCAGATCCGCCGCCTCCTCCTCCATCACCGACCACCGCCGATCTCCGCTTCCTCCGCCTCCATCAGTTCCGAACTCCGCTTCCTCCGCCTCCATCAATGTTTGATTTTGGAGATGTGATTTTGAGTTAGGGCACGCTCGAAGATTTGTTACCGTATTTCAAAATTTCTTGCCTCGTTAAATTACCGATCGTAACCTTGAAGAATGAAGGAACGTGATTAAGACCTACGATCGCACAATAGTTAGGATCCGCATTTTATATATATATATATATATATATATATATATATATATATATATATATATATATATATATATATATATATATATATATATATATATATAGAGAGAGAGAGAGAGAGAGAGAGAGAGAGAACCAACTTCACCCCGAGAACTCCCAAACCGATATTTTTTTTCAAAAAACCGACCCTATAGGCCTCTTAGACGCTCAAAATGGGCCTGAGGCGCTGAAAAAAATTGCCGAAAAAAACGACTTTTTTTTTTGAAAAATTTGTATATGTGCAAAAAAAATTTTGTACATGTATAAACTTTTTTATCCGTACACTTTTTTTCAAATTTTTTTTTACAAAACGCCTTAAATATGTGTTAGAAAGGCATCTATTAAAAAACTTGAAAAAAATGCACGTATAAAAAAGTTTGTACATGTACAAAAAATTTTTTGCACATGTGTAAATTTATCGAAAAAAAAAGTCGTTTTTCGGAATTTTTTTTTTCCGAATAGGCTTATATTTGAGCGTTAGATCAAATTAGGATGATAAGGGTATGATTGTAAATTACACTTATATGTTCATCGATAAACATAGATATATGTTCATCATTGAACGTTATGTTCAAAATCCCATAAAATAGTCTTGTTCAGAATTGTTCATACACACACGTTCACAGATGAACATTAATACAAAAACCAAGATTTTAGTCATGTTCATAACTAAACATGTATGAGTGTTATGATCAAACATAAATATCAACTATATACATTTTCTCATGTTCAATTGTGAACATATGTTCATGAATGAACATTGATACAAATCCAATATTTTGGCCATGTTCATAAATATTCATAACTGAACATGTATAACTGTTATGAATGGATATAAATATCAACTATATGTTCATTGATGAACATTTATACCAAAAAAAAAAAAAAAGAAATTTCAAGCGTCGTATAGCTCCAACTATAATCTTTCTTTCTCATATTCCTTCTTCCTTTTTTTCTTCTCTTCTACTGCAATCAAACCAAATCAGGACCATCATCTTCTTCTTTTGCTTTTATTTTACTTTTAATATTCAGATATTGTTTCTTCATGGCTAACAAACTTATTAATAGCAAAAAAGTTAGGATTCTATACTTGTGTTCTGTAATGAACATAATTAAAAAATGTTAATTTATGAACTAAAAACAATCGTGTGAATAAACAATCGTGTCAATAACTAACGTTGTGTTCATAAATGTTCATTAATGAACATCGGGATGTTCATTACTGAATATTGGGATGTTCATTACTGAACATTCGTATTTGAAGAACATTCAATGAGACGATCTACCTATGGTCTATGGATGGTGGACCAATCCGTTCATTCATTTGTTTCCTCATATTCGATTTAACAAAAGTGTTCAATAGTGAACAATCATATATTCATTAATGACATTAACATTGTTAAAAAGCTTAAAAAAACTTAACTGCTTGTTTAAGATCAACAGAAACAAATAATATAATGTAACACTAAAACATAATATAATCTAACACTAAAACAAACTTAACTGAACAATAAAGCAGATTTAAGTCAACAATAGAGAAGTATTCATAAATGTTCAGTAATGAACATTCAAGATAAATTGTTCATAAATGTTCAAACCTGTTAACATAAACTGAAATCAGGACATGAGAGTTGTGCATCTTGCTTCCAGAAATTATTGCTCTAAATTCTACCACCAGATAACAAATCTAAGAGAAAGAGAATGGTGCTTCACCGCAGATCAGAGAGAACGAGAAGGAGGCTGGTGGTGCTTCACCGGAACATTGACGGAAGCAAGGCAGTAGATCTGATGGTGTTTCACCGCAGATCAGAGAGAAAGAGAAGGAGACAAGACGATAGTGTTTCACCGGAGCAACGATGGAGGCGAGCTAGCGGAGCAGCAACAGAACTTGTTCACTAGTCGTAATAGTGGTGGCGATCAGCGGTGATCGTGGCGATCGTCAACTGTGGTAGGGTTGCCGTCGATGATGGTGGCGATCGGCGGCGATGGTGGCGATCACAGGTCGTTCAAATCAAAGAGAAGGAGTTTTGGTTCTTGAACATTGTGAGAGGAGAAAAACTCAGATCTAGATCTGAAATTAAATCTGATAAAGTGTTTATGAAAATGTGAATACCAATTTTACCCTTCCAGATCTAGTTTAAGAAAAAACTTAATTTTATTCATGAAAAATCAAATATTAAGAAATGAGTGGCAGGTTAGTATTATTGAATTGATATAAGTATGGAAATCTTATTTTATCATTATGAGTTACTATGTTTATAACCTTAAATCTCTCTCTCTCTCTCCTTTCATTTGCAGAGTTTTTTTTAATATGTTGGAATAAAAAATTCATTAGAATGCTCTTTTTTTCATTTATACAGAAAAATATTGAATTGGTTTAAATTATAATGACATTGAATTTTGTTTGAGTTATACATATCATGAGCATATTCAAACGACGAATATAATCAAATAATGAACATATTCATACTACGAACATTAAAATGATAAACATATTCAAACGATACACATTAAAATGATGAACATATTCATTAAAACACTTTTCTTGTTTAAACAGTAAAAATTTGAATTTCGTTTGAATTATAATTAGAGATATTGAACTTTTTTTGAATTGTACGAATCAGGAACAATTCAAATGTTGAACATTGAAACGATGAGCATTCTCAAACTATGAGCATTAGAATGATGATCGTATTTAAACGATGAACATTAAAGTGGTGCACATATGGAAAAGATGAATATAGTCAAACAACAAACATTAAAATGATGAACATATTCAAACTTTGAACATTAAAACGATGAACATCTTCAAATGATAAACATTAAAACAATAAACTTATTCAAATAGATAAACTTCATCTTTCTAGTCTTCAAAGTTATAGGTTTTTAAGAAGAACAAATAGATTCAAAATTCAAATACAAGCTTCAGGTTCAAACATGAGAAAATTTGATGTGAATATTGGATAAATATTTACGTGAGTAAAAATCCGATAAATAGTTTCACTGGGTAACCTGTAGAAAAATGAGTATAACTACTTCTAGAAATCTCAAAATGGCCCACCATTTCTTGCTTCGGAAAATAGACTTCAAGATCTTTCCAACCATATATGATACATAATTTTTGACCTTCGAGATAATTCCAGTAGTCTCATTAAAGTTGGATCAGAAATAGAGTTGTATGTCCAATAGACAGTCTTTAAAGACACAAGCACAACTTCTTCCACAAAATAGTAATTCAATTAGTTTTTATAATAATTTTATAAAATAAATATTTTGTATAACTCTATAACAACAATTTTTGGTTTGTAATGTAATATTTTTATTAATTGTAAGTTGGTAAAATTGTTATTATTAAAACAAAATGGTAAAATACTAATACAACATAATTATTCAGAGGTTTAAGCATTTTCATTCAGAGACAGATTTATTCAGAGCCTCTGTATTATTTTGATTGAAATCATTCATATGTTGTTAAACAACCAATTAATGTAATTTCAACGAATATCAAAATATTATATCAATTACTAATATTCCATAATAACAAAATATTATATCAACTAGTAATATTCCATAATAACATTTTGGTAATTTCGATGGTTATCACCTAAAAGGGTATTTTGGAGTTCAATATTCAAATTGATAAACAAACAAGCCCGTCAACTTAAGTTAAACCAATATATTATTTTTACAGAATTTTGTTTGAGAAATTCGAGTCATTTGACTCTTTTACATCCATCTACCCAAAGTTTCAAAACTTTGTTTGACAGCATTTATTGAGACACCTGAATAAAAAATGATTTTAAGCATTAACTTTAAGATGAAACTATTTAAAAATATTTTAAAATCTGTATTTTAAATTTGTCACGTGGACATGAATAATTTAAAGGAACGTGGACAAGCAAGACACTGCAAAAGACGCAAAGAATGGTGGGTACATAACACCCCCCAAAAGCTTGTGGTCGCACACGATAAAGCCTACCATCTCACACACCCACACGCCAGGACCACGCACTCACCGTAAATTAATACTCCCGAAATTCATTTGAATAGTAATATTATATCCAGATAAATTCCAAATATTATGTTATTGTACTTAATATATCATTGAAAGATTCCGGTTATTAAATAATTACACTAAATGTAAAATGTCATGACTGATGCAAGAAACTAATTCAAGTTAAAATGTTATTGCAACTATGGTACAATTCAATGAAACATCTTTGATATTATTTTGGTTATAAATGAACGTAGAAGAAAATAATTATTATAAGAAAGTAGGTGGTTTTTCTATTTAGAAATTTGCTCATCCACTTAAGATACAATGTTATTGCACCTATGGCACAATTCTATGAAGCATACTATAATGATTCAAATCAAATAAATAAATATAGAGTATAAATTATAACAATAGTTAAATGGAGTCATGAGGTATAATTAGTTGGAAGGTTATTATTCTAATTAAAAAAGAGTTATTATTATTTTAATTAGAATAATTAAACCATTTAATGACCTAGATGTTACTTTTACAAGTATATATAATCATTCATCTCATTTGGGGGGGGGGGGGGGGGGGGGGTTTGAAGAGAGTGAATGAACAAAACGTTTGGTTTATAATATCAAGTGTAAAGATCACAGGTCCAGAGTTCGAGTGTCACGGTGTGTGATCTATATGCAAAAACCTACAAATATTCCACGGGATGTGAGTGTAGTATGACAAGTTTTGCTTATGATTGAACTCCTACGAGATGAATTTTCATTTGAATTTTATGGTTTTTTGGAAGAAAGTATTTATTGTGCAAAATAAAATATGATATTATTTCAATTATTCATTTAAACATGTTTGGTGACAAATGTTGCTGCATGAAAGTTTTTGACTTATTTATCTTATATATGTTTGCTGGGATAACACATTAGTGAGGACATGAGTGTTAATAATCATGGCCATGACATATTTATCGTAAACGGCAAAGGATAGGATTTGAACATTTACTCACTTCCTTGAATATTTAAAAGCTTGAGCACATGGACGACTTATGTCAAAAGCAAAGGGAAGCAGACCAACGGTTCCTTACCTGGTATATAAAATGTTTCATTAGATCATGACCTCGAGTCGAACATACTCTTGAATTCTTTGATTATAAATGCAAGATAAAATTGTTTTATTTACATTGGTAGACGTATTCTTGCATGAAAATTACAAACTCACTAGGCTACATACTTACCGATATTAGAACATTAACTGTTTGCAACGTAGGAAATAATGTAGCGAGTATCAGTGGAAAGGACAAGGAGGAAACCGATGAATAATAAGGGTTAGAAAAGATCTTTGAAGATGTTGGAACAATTATTATTTTGTTAATCGATACCTTTAAATTTTGGGTTGTTACACATATATTATATGTGGATGAATCGTGAAACTTATATATTTGTTTTGATGAATAATTTTATTGTTATCCTTACAAACATGAAGAAAATATTGTGC
Organism: Cichorium intybus; assembly: GCA_023525715.1. Lineage (NCBI taxonomy): Eukaryota > Viridiplantae > Streptophyta > Magnoliopsida > Asterales > Asteraceae > Cichorium > Cichorium intybus. Next base: position 31,089,239 of record CM042014.1, read on the forward strand.
ACAAAATGATGTAATTTCTTATGAGCATAGAAATATTCACAAAACCCACTAAATTCTAAGTTTTTTATTTGAAAAAAACACTATTCTTTGAAAAGATATTTTTCTTTCCAGAAAAATCATTCGTATTACCTTTTCCGAAAACATTTTTTTGAAAAAGAAAATATATTCGAATAAAACAAAGTTTCTTAACTATTAAGGATATAAACGGTTTGATTTTTACTAAAATCAAAGTCAAACAATAATTTTTGATTTTTGATTTTGGAAATTCCAAATCATCAGTTTTTCAATTTCAAATTTTATTTTTTCTTTTCATTTTCATGAGTTTTCATTTGAAATGTTGATAATACGTAACTACTTAAAACATAATACAATATGAACCTAATACATGCTTATTATTTTAGATTTCTATTAAAATTTTAAATAATAAATATGTGTTTATCTCATATTGTATTATGTTTTAGGAAATTACATGTTATCCGCATTACCGATAAACAAACCCATTAAAACAAAGATAAAAAATGAGAACTGAAACTAGAAAACAAATTGATTGGTTAATTGGTTAACAAACGCTATTTCATAAATAGAAATTACGATTTATTCTGAAAAATAAATTTCTTGAAAAATGATATTTTTGAAAAGTTTTTTTTTATTATGAATAGTTTTTCTGAAACTTTTTAAAGATATAAACGACATATGAAAAAGAAACAATGGTTTTCAGATAAAAAGTTAAAAACATAATGTCTTTTGTGAAAATTTTCCAAATTATATCTAAATGTCACGTTTAAAAAAATACCTTATAGGTTCACAAGTAAATTAGAAAATGGTTACTGATACGAATTTCTTATTTAATAAAACTATAATATGAATCCTTAAATGTTAGAATTCGAAAAAACGTTTTTTACGTGCAAATCTCTTTAGGCTATCAGTTATACACATCATATGATCACATGTGATGAGATGTCACCTCACTTCCAACTTATCACCACACCACATCACATTAACATTTATATACCTATCACACCACATCATCATTTCTAATTAAAAAAATAAATAAGAAAACAAAATTGATTGAGTGTTTTGATATGTGATTGGGTGTTTAATGACTAGCGATATGTAATTGAGTGTGGTGTGTCGTAAATGGTGGCACGAAGGAACACAAAATTGCCCATCACGGTGCACCCAGGAGTGGTGTGCACGACCGTGATGGCTATCCACCTAGACATCACGTTGCCATCGTGATCACAATACCGCATGGTCTTATCATAAACTATGTCATCAGTGTTTGTTCCATTAATTCAAAAATTTTCAATTGGGATCGGCAAGAAAAATATATTAAAAACCGATCATCGGTTTGAAATACAACCCACAGCTATAAATTAAAGTTGAATTTCTAATATCACATTTAGTTAATTAGTTTCCTCGAACACGACTAGAATATGAATACAAGTAATTAACAACGAAATTCACTGGACAATTTGTTTTTGAAACATAATTTTAATCGGACTAAAAAGCTAGAAATTTTGAATCAAACATCACACAGAGAACGTAGGCGTGAAGTACGGGTGCAAACGAGTCGAGCCGAGCCCGAGCCCGAGCCCGAGCCTGACCAAGCTCGGCTCGGGCTCGTTAAGAAATATATAGAGCTCGGCTCGGGCTCTGCTCGTTACGAGCTTTATAGACCTAAGCTCGGCTCGGGCTCGTTAAGAAACACGCAGGCTCGGCTCGGGCTCGGGCTCGGCTCGTTTAATTCTTAACAAGCCTAAACGAGCTCCAGCTCGGCTCGAGCTCGTTAACAAGCTCGTTTACTCTAATGCAGAAGTAAATCCTTCCGTAAAATAAATATTATATGTATATAAAATAAATATTATATTATATATATTGGCTCGTTTAATAAACAAGCCTTATATTTAAGCTCGGGCTCGGCTCGGACTCGTTTAAAATCGGTCTCGAGCCGAGCTTTTATCGAGCCGGTCCCGGATAGCTCGCGAGCCGGCTCGGCTCATTTGCACCCCTAGCGTGAAGGAATGACTAACCAACGTTGAAATATATTAGATAATAACAATGGTAAAAATGTGAACAGGTATTACATAACAAACGCTTGATTATACATTGGATAATATAATCATAAAGTAAAGTATCAACTATCAATGGATCGGAATAACTAAAAATAACTTAAATGAATTCCCCAAGTTTCAAGTAGGTGGAGGGGCCAGGGGAATCATATAAAACGGGAGGCCCTTAACCAGTTAAAGTCAAGTGATGTTGACAAAACGAATACGACATTTTTCATTACAAGTTTTAGTTTTTAGTATCAATATTACTTTTACTTCAAATTAAATAGAAAGTTTTATAAAAACATATATAATAATAACTTAATTTGGTAAATTTGACTGATATATATTAAAGAATATTGACAGAAAAAAGGATACAAGTGGTCTAAAATAAATGGCATTTAATCTATGCTTACCCTTAAAAGAGGAGATGTTTGCTTCTCACCATTAATTTAGACGAGCTTGCGTTTTCCCTTCAACCTCCTTCAATTATATTCTCTAGGTATATATATGCCTTTGTTAAAATTTTAACTAACTATTATATAATTAATAAACTCCTAATACATCATCAAATCAAATCGAATATAGAAAGTAAAAGGTTAGATATATAACAATATTAGGGGATGTTTGGGAGCTTCATGTTTTTTTTATCAAAAATGTTTATTAGTTTATCTGATAATAAAACGGAGTTTTAAAAAAAATGTTTGAATTAAGACTAACTTATCCAATTCTAAAACGTAATAAGTTGACAAGTATTTTTTTAGTGTTTGACGAATGATGGTTATGTGTGTAATGATGAAATAATTTATTAAAAGCTCCTAAATAAGTCAATAAGTAAGGAGAAAGTAACTTATTATTTAAGTCAATAAATGTTTATGAAATATTTGTATCCAAACACTTAAAACTTTTTATTAACGATGCCAAACTCTAATAAATCAAAATACACTTTAAATAACCAATCACAAACACCCATTATCCAATACATAATTTCTAATTTAATTATGTATGTACGACAACCGTGTCCCGGGAGGGACTGTAGATCAAAAGTAAGAACGTTTTGACCTTTAGTGTGGCCGAATAACGATGTTAAGGTCATTATGAGATAAGAAAAATATAACGATCAAAGCCTAGGAGTCAAAACGGAGCGAAAAGCGGAAAAAGATGACACTTTTGGTGTCGGCGCCTCGCGACGCGACGACCATGTTGGTCGCGACGCGACGGCTGTCGCAAGATCCGGAAATCGCGCTGTAAATTGCGCAATCAGGCAATCATTAGAGCTGAGTCATCACGACGCGAGCACCACTTTGGTCGCGACGCGAGGGACGACCAGAGGCCTATAAATGCGAGGTTAGAGCCCTCATTTCGACCCAGAACACCCACAAAACAGCTGTACATTATAGAAGAGAGTTCTAGTGAGAAAAATACGGTGAGAGATGATAGTGAGAAGTAAGGAGTCAGCGGTAGCTAGCGTTGAGGTGCTCGGGAGCTATCGGGAGCCTAGAACGGGAACCGTGCCAGGATTCCGGGAAAGCACCAAACTCAGGTGAGTAATCGCTACCGTATCTCCCTAGTAGTTTTTACGTGTTGAGCTATAGTAGAAAGAAATTAAAAGAAATGCAGAGCAGTATAGTTATGATATATGTGTTAGTAGATATGCTACAGACCCGTTGATGAGTCTGGCCCATGAGAAGTAGTGTATCACAGGATGATACTAAGCAGTGAAATTAATCAGTAGTGTAGTGTCCATGCGAAAGAATGACATATGATATAGAAAAAGATATTAAGTAAATACTGTGTGCCAGTTTCAAATGTTGCACCAGTATTGGTTTAATAAAATAAAGGGGATATGGATATTCCATAAAACAAGCGTAGAGAATCGTATAGATAGTACCAAATATAAACACTTATAACACAGTAGTAACGAATGAGTAGCCGTATAATAAAAATGGGCGGCATAATAAAATACAGAACGGTATATGACACCGTAAGTAAGTAACGTCAGACAGTACAGTAATGCTAATAGTTACCAGACAATAGAAGGAAGTACAAAAAGACAGACAGTATGGTAACATGTAAGTTACCAGAAGATAGACGATATGGTAATATATAAGTTACCATACAGTAAAAGTACAGAAAGATATAGTAAGTGAATAACGTTAGACAGTAACGGTAACGATATAAGTTACCAAATAGTAAAAATGAGTATAGTAAGAGAGTACGAGGAATGAGTTCCGTCAGGTAATACGGTAGTTTCACAGTATGACGTAAGATAAAGGAAAGGATCGTATGACGATCAAGTGTAGTAAAATAAGTCTGTGAAACGAGTGTGGCTATTTAGGCCATACTGTGATTCGATTACTCACTAAGCTGTATAGCTTACCCTTTTATTATAAGTGGTTTTGCAGGTTTAGGTAACGCTCGGCTTGGATCATGGGACGATCCCTGGTGATATTATCTTGTAAAACTCAGGCTTTGGAGAGCCGGGTCGTTACATCGTATGCCATGTAACTCCAGCTTGTAGCATCTTTACCAATCTATATTATTAAAATATAAAAAGACATGACATATAAAACATGGTTAAATAAAAAGGTTTATTTAGCATAAAATTATACTTGTTGCAACGTAACCATCGAACTTTTAAAAAGTGACATTCACATAAATGACCATATTCCGTAAAATCAAAATTTTTAACATAAAAATATTCGAAGAAAATGTTTTTTTTTTTTAAATTTCCGAACATCTTTAAATTTGAAAAGTTCTTTTTCCAAGTTCAAGTTCATTCCCAGTTGATTTTTTTGAAAATTTGAACTTTTTATGAGTTCTTAACTGATCATTATTTTGGAACCCTTTCTCACTTTTAGCTAGACCTGGCAATCCGTGTCTACGTGTCGTGTATTCGTGTCAGACACGAATTTACACGACACGAATTTGAAAAACACGTACACGACACGAATTATAAAACGTGTCTTGGATATCAAACACGAACACGACACATATTTAATGCGTGTAACACGCGACACGACACGAACAAACACGTTTTTTATCTGTGTCACACGAAAACACGAATTGTAACACAAATTTATCTCTTTCGTTTTCCTTTAGTTTGCAATCTGTATTGTCCCGCATCATGTACCTCCACACAATGATCATCATCATCCCTAATGGCATAATCATCATTCTTTGACTGTATATTGTTGGTATTACCATCCATCTAACAAAAATATGATAGAACACCCAATTAATAACAGAAGAACACCCAAGCTAAAAGAAACAGACAACAAGAACTAAAAAATAAGATGAATTTAAACAAGCAACCAACAAAGCGAAAACTGCAGCACTACTCCAGAAGCCGAATTACATCTAGAAACCAACAGTTACTTATGTTTAGTCTGTAAGCATACAAGTTACAACCCAATCTCTCGGTGGTGTCCATTGTCCACTGTCAAGAACTTCATACAGAAAAGGAAAAGGAAAGGAAACATACCAAAAGTCGGTGCAGGTGTCGATCAGAAGTCGGTGCAGGTGTTGATCAGGTATTTGGCATCGACCAGAAGTTGAGCAGGTGTCGATCAGGCGCCGACTAGGTGGTCGCCGGTCGGTGGTGTCGAGCAGGCGGTTGGCGTCGACCAGGCATCGATGGTGCTTTGTGCAGGGCTGCAGCTGCAGGTGGGATTGGTAACAGACGAAGAAGGAAGAACAGAAGAATGTTTGGTTCTTTGGGATTTAGGGATTTAGGGTTAATTTCTTTTATATATTTCATTATTTAAAAAATATATTATGTTTTTTAATTTGGTCCCTAAACTTTAGGTAAATGTAAAACTAACCCTTAGACATCAAGAAAAACAGAGATGATATTACGTGTTAATATACGTGTTTAGACGTGTCTATTCGTGTAACGTGTAACACATATGTAATCCGTGTCTTATACGTGTCAAAACAGGTTAATTCGTGTTTGACACGTATAAGACACGAAACCCGAATTTTAAATTCGTGTCTGACACGAATAGACACGAAACACGAATTTCAAAAACCCATACACGGAATACTCGTGTCGTGCTCGTGTCGTGTCTTTCGTGTCGTGAACCATATTGCCAGGTCTACTTTTAGCGTGTTTAATGGTGTCATTTATGTGATTTCAAATACAGACTTCAGATATTAAATTTCATGAGTTGTAGAACACAATATATTAGTGTAGAATATCATATAACCGTTTTTCAATTTTATTGATCGAGTTATAATCAAATAATAGTTGTTATCACTTAAAGAAGACAACCACGAGCCAGTTTCAAGTCAGTGACATGTAACATATGGTATTGAATGGCTGAATCATGAATTGTAGAAAATCAATCTTAACAACAGATTTTTCTAATGACAAAGTTGTCATAAAATGTGTTGGAGACTAATGTTTTAAGCGATCTGTTATCATCTAAGAAGTAGCTTATTCATTCCTAAATTTTTTTAAAATTCATTAATAAAACGACGAGCATTCTTTATAAGGTAAATCATTGTAAAATGTTCACATATTGTTCAATATGTGATTAGAGATGGCAACGGGGGCGGGTATACCGGGGATTGCATTCCCCATCCCCATAACCGTATCCCCGCCCTCATCCCCATATCCACCCCCATAACCGTCGGGTATTAAAAATTCGTCCCCATCTCCATCCCCAACGGGGAACGGGGATCCCCAACGGGTAATCGGGTATTTTTCACCGTTACAACTTTTTGAAATTTTATGTAAATAACTACAAATTTCCAAATTGTAACTATAATCGGAAAGCGGCCTCGTTTGATTATAATTGGTGTCACACAAAAACAAAAATTTAGAAGGAGCGGATGAGGCGCTAATTTATTAGAGTTAGTAATTAGTACTTTCATGTTTCGTAAATTAAATAAGTTAATTAGAGAATCTAGAGTTTTGGACTTTGGTCGTTGGTTTTTACGGCTAAACGTATGACGTGTGTATATATATATATATATATATATATATATATATATATATATATATATATATATATATATATAGGGTCGAGATCATGAGAGAACCTAAAAAACCCTACGAACCTAGGAACTTTTTTTATACACAATATTTTTCAAAAAAAATTGCATCCAATTTTTTTATTTAAAGCGTCTAAAAGATTTCTAAACCTTAAACCCTAAACCCTAAACCCTAAACCCTAAACTTAAACCCTAAACCCTAAACCCTAAACCTAAACCCTAAACCCTAAACCCATATGAAAAAAAAATAATATTAAATGATTTTTTTTTGCATCCAATTTTTTTATTTAAAGCGTCTAAGAGATTTCTAAACCCTAAACCCTAAACCTAAACCCTAAACCTAAACCCTAAACTCTAAACCCTAAACTCATATGAAAAAAAAATTAAAAAAATGATTTTTTTTTTTTGAAATTTTTTTTTGAAATCTTCTAGACGCATCATAACAAAAATTTTGGTATATTTTTTTTTGAAAAATATTGTGTAGAAAAAAAGTTCATAAAATGGGTTCTTAGGTTCCTAGGCTTTTTTAGGTTCTCAATTGAACTTTACCCTATTTATATATATATATATATATATATATATATATATATATATATATATATCCAACGGGGTATATATAATCGGGTATCCAACGGGGTCGGTTTCGGTTACGGTTATGGGTACCCGACAGGTAGAACCATCCCCGCCTCCATCCCCGATTTTCATATCGGGTATTATCCGTCCCCGTCCCCATCCCCGATCAACTCGGGGATTTACCCGTTAAATTCGGTTTCGGGTTTCGGGTATCCGTCGGATACGGTTATTTTTGCCATCTCTATATGTGATATATATGCATTAACTTTAATAAATTATTATGTGTTTGTCGGTTTTTATTTCTAATATTTTATAATCATTTTGTAGAAATCAATGAATTTCCTACTAAATAACACAAAAGTCACATATAACCTATGATATATAAGTGAATCTAATAAACTCATAATTTTATTTAATAATAAAATTGTCTATATATAGCATATTTCTCTTACAAATCTATATCACTTGGCGAATATATGTACATTACACAAAATAAAATCATATTAAAATTTAGGCAAATACATGTTGAAAATTATTATGTTATTGTAATCAATTATAAAATAATAATTATTACTTAGTTGATGCATAAATCGTAACTACTTTGAATCTTATTATGATATAAACATCTATTAGAATAATATCATTCAATGACATTTATTCGCAGCTTGTGTTTGAATAAAAATAAATATGGTTCTCGATTTATTATTACTTTTAACGTTATGATTAATTAATATACAAACTGCTTATTTGAACATTTTTAATTTCGATCTTAATAACTATTTTAAATACCAACCATTATTTGTAATCTAATTTAAAAATACATGTACTTTTAACTATTATTATTGCTAATTAAATTTAAAAACTATAAATTTTAAAGTTTTCAATTATTATAAAAAATAGTTTGGGATATTTATAGTTAATTTGACATGGTCGAGTTATGTTTTATATATAAAATATTTAAACATTTATAACTAATTTAAAAAATAGTATTCAAATATCATTTAAGTTTATTTGATATTTTGATTTATGTTTGGTATTTAACACGATATTTAAATTAACGAACTAAATATATTATATAATGGTAATTAAAAAGCATACCATTAATATGCTAATATTTCACATTTAATGATATATTTAATTAACAAGCTAAATATATTAGGTTGGATGTTGAATAGTTGAGGATTTCAAATTAATATGGTGTGAGAAAAAATGATTCATTTATAATATATAATGCTAATGAATATATAATGATTCTTCAAAAAAAAAAAAAAAAAAAAAAACTAGGAATGCATTTTTACTCATTGCTTTATGATAACTCACGTGAAACATTAATCTCTAACACAAATTCACTTAAGTAATCATCAAATCAAGACGTAGATAAACATTTTTTTTTGAACCAACATCTTCAAAGATATTGATAAAGAGCTCATTATTCCGTCAATGCATACCTAGATGGCTCATCATTCGGTCAACGAATAGCAAGAGACCTTTCGCCAAATTCCTTATCAGTACCTAGGTTGGACGAAGAATGCCGACAAATTGCTTGTCTCCGAATTCCACTCCCGATTGCTATATGTTTCATGTGATAGACATGGATACTTAAGCGACCGACTTATCCTCTTGAGTTGATGATCACTCGAACACAAAAACCTTAAAATATTTTATAAACATAAAATTAATAACATGTTAAATCTTATAAACATAAAATTAATAACATGTTAAATCTTCCGGTTCATTTTGATCAATTAATAATTAGTAAAAACATGAATTAATAGTATAAATCAAAATAATAAGTTAAATCATTTTAAAATGGCCCTTCAAGATTTCCACCTTTTCTTTTTAACTTGAAAAACCCGAAAAATACCCATGGAGGCGTGGGGCGCGAACAAAGTGTTAATTGTCAAAGATAAGATTTGATGCAATGAATTAATGCCCCCTTTCTTCTTAGGATAAGCAAGTTTCCTTGCTAAACCCTCAATCACAGAAACCGTCAAAAAGCTTTACTAATAAATTATTCCATTCTCTTGCAACGCTCCACTTACACTCCGGCGACTAGTGCGAGACGACAAGAGGATCAAATTGAAGATTAAAGAATATGTCTTCCGACCAACATCAGCCGTTACTCACTTCCGACGAACAAGAAACCGCCTACGATCCCACCGAAAAAGTACATGTCGTAGGAGTAGACGACGACCAAGACCACTTCGACGAGTACGGCGACAAATCGCCTCCCTTCTCATGGCGGAAGCTATGGCTGTTCACAGGACCTGGATTCTTGATGAGCATAGCGTTCTTGGATCCGGGTAACTTGGAGGGTGATCTTCAGGCGGGTGCAATCGCCGGTTATTCACTGTTATGGTTGCTTTTGTGGGCTACAGCTATCGGCTTGCTCATTCAGCTTTTATCGGCTCGGCTTGGTGTAGTCACCGGGAGGCACTTGGCTGAGCTGTGCAGGGAAGAGTACCCAAATTGGGCCGGCAAGCTACTGTGGATCATGACTGAGCTTGCACTTATCGGGGCTGATATTCAAGAAGTCATCGGAAGTGCTATTGCTCTCAAAATTCTGACAATTGGGTTTTTACCCCTTTGGGCTGGTGTCCTCATCACCGCCTTCGATTGGTAAACTTTACTCCATTCTTCCCTTTCGTTAGTAGTTAATTGCCGTCCAACACTATAAAATTTTCATTTTTTAAACATATTCGAATGATTTTATGTTTAATCTATCGATCATCTGATCTTGAACCCTAAAAATCAAAAAATCGAACTGTTATATCAAAAATGAAATTCCTTCCAAAATCTGACTTGGATTTGTCCGTTTTGGGTATTTCTCAAAATTGGATCTATATTATTTTAATCGTGATACGATTGTTTATGTCCGATTCATTCGATGGCTTTTCTGTAGTTTGTCGACTTCTGTCTGTCTGTTTGCATGTATACCTCTTTTCGTGTCTGGATGTAGTCCTGAAAAAGAAACAAGATTTATCGCAATTTGATTTCATCAATTTCATTAATTCCTTTTTTCTCTTATAACCTTTAAATGCAGTTTCATCTTCTTATTTCTCGAAAACTACGGCGTACGGAAACTAGAAGCACTTTTTGCAGTACTCATCGCAGTCATGGCAGTTTCATTCGCATGGATGTTTGGCGAAACTAAACCCAACTTTAAGGAGCTTCTAATTGGTAAGTAATCACTAATCAATAACAATTCATCCACTAATTTCATTTCGACTAAAAATCAATTACCTTTTTTTTGTAAGGTATTGTGGTTCCAAAACTCAATTCAAGAACAATCCAACAAGCAGTGGGACTAGTAGGCTGCGTTATAATGCCACACAACGTCTTCTTACATTCAGCACTTGTCCAATCGCGAGAAATCGACCCGCGAAAAACGGGTCGGGTCAGAGAAGCAATCAAATACTACTCAATAGAATCTGCCATCGCACTTGCAATTTCTTTCATAATTAATCTTTTTGTAACCACCGTATTTGCAAAGGCGTTTTTCGGTACCGCAATAGCCGACACAATTGGTCTCGAGAACGCGGGTCAGTTTCTTGAAGACAAATTCGGTGGCGGGGTGGTACCGATTTTGTACATTTGGGCAGTTGGGTTGTTGGCGGCCGGGCAGAGTAGTACAATCACGGGCACGTACGCAGGGCAGTTTATCATGGGCGGGTTTCTTGATTTGAGATTAAAGAAATGGGCAAGAGCATTGATTACAAGAAGTTGTGCTATTGTTCCTACTTTGATAGTCGCGTTAATTTTTGATAGTTCTGAAGACAGTTTGGATAATCTTAATGAATGGCTGAATGTACTTCAATCTGTTCAAATCCCATTTGCGCTTATTCCCCTTTTGTGTTTGGTCGCAAAAGATGATCTCATGGGTGTTTTCAAAATTGGCCCTGTTTTAAAGGTATACCATCTTTCTTTTTTTCGAGACTAAATGACCGTTTTACCCTGACATTGTGTTTTTGGTTATGGTTGCAGACAATTTCATGGCTTGTGGCTGCGTTAGTGATAGCGATAAACGGGTATTTATTGCAACAATTTTTTGCTGAAGAAGTAAGTGGGGTGTTCATTACGTCTATTGTGGCCATTTTCACTGCTGCGTATGTTGCGTTTATTGTGTACCTTATTTGGCGAAGTATTACGGTTTCTACATTCGGTTTCTTGAAGGCAAGAAGTCAAGTAATTTAGAGTGTTACACGAAGGTGTAAATATATATATGTATTATTTTATTGACATAATGTTAGGTCTAGCAAAGAAGAAAGGTCGGATATGACATTGTTATGTTTTAGCAATGTGGTGGACTGACATTGTTGGTTAGTGGTTAAAAGGATCATGGTCCGCCATTGTATGAGTTTGTAACTCGGCCTTTTTTTAAGAAAGGTTAACCAACTGAATTGCTCTGGGTTTTTGGTAATTGAAAATTTTCGGCTGTTGTTTTTCTTTTTTGCGTTTTAAGAAACTTTTGTGATTATTATTTGCATTCGTACGTTTAAAAGAAAATGAATAAAATAGCCTAATCTCATAAGAGAAATTTTCAAAATAGCACAAGTTATGATTTTTAAATTAGCCAACCAAATCGCAAGTGGGCTATTCTCATATGTGATTGCCTCTTCTGCGATTTGGTGATTTGAGGGTCATAAAAAATATAATTTTGAAGCCTCATTTTTTCCTCTCATCTGCAATTTTCTCTCATTACCTGTGATTTCCTCTATAGGAAATCGCAGGTGAGGCCTATCAACTGCGATTTGCTCTCCAGATCATGAAACCCTACGATTTTGTGCATTAAATGATTGTACAATAGGCATAAAAACTTGTATGTACGCTTATTTAAGGCTTGATAGGTGAAATTTTTAACTAAGGACAATTAATACATAAAACAACATAAGATCATTTTTCATCAGCATTAGAGAGCGTTTTTTGTCTTCGGGATTCGGGAATGAAAAAAATGAGATTTTTTTAGGTTTATATACTTTGGGCTGATGGGTCAAGTCCACTATGAAATCGGAGGCCAGGGAAGGAAATCGTAGCCCATAGGGGCCAAATTGCAGGTGAGAGGATGACCTATCCACCAAATCGCAGGTTTTTATTTTTGAACGACAAACCTTACTACTACTTCTAAACTACTCATGGATCCACCTATGTCTTTTGCGAGACTTGAACCCTCAACCTCAAAGATGGAGGACGACGTCTTTACCACTTGACTAAGAGGGCATTGAGACCTAATCGCAGGTGGCCTGAGGAAATTGCAGGTTGGCCACATGTGATTTTGTTGACTATTTTGAGGCACGAGCCTAAATTTGTGTTATGAGATTAGACTATTTTAATCTTTTTCTCGTTGTTTAAATCACTTTACATTGTTACCGTAAGCTAATGGTTAAAAATCAAATCGTGATTTTCAACAAACCCTAAATGATTATTAGGACTTGAAAGTGATTTTACAAGTTTTGCTGAAAAAATCAAGAAATGTTCTACGGCATATACCCTGTTAGGTCCACCCGATAGCGACCGCTAGTTCTTGCTGTTGATGTTTCAACACTTTGAATATTTTTATGATTTTGGTTACTAGTTTGTAAAAGTTTTACGTAATGTATTTGATTGCTTTGATAATGTATTTTGTTTGTACTATATTAGTATGTCTTGTCAAGTTAGTTGTTTATTGTTCTTGATTGCTTTTCCCTCTATGTAAAGTACTTGACGTTCATCTTAACTTGTTAGTTGATAATTCATTGAATCTATAACTCTTCAAATCAGTGCCTTAATGATTTTGAGTTGCTCGATTCACTATTGTCATTTCATTGTACTTGATTGTTCGATTCGTTTATACTTTTAATTTATTATATCAATTCGATTGGCCAATCAAATGTCTAATGGAGTATGAATTGTCAAGCAATTCCAACCTACACCATGTTTAAAGTAATTTGTTTTGTCAACACATTTTTGTTGATATTAGTGCAAGTATGTTTGTTGGAGATATTGAAGTGAATGAAGAGGAAGAGTTTAATAACTCTAGGCACTGGTTGGTTATCATAAGAAATTCATAATTTTTTTTAAGGAAACCTGATTAAATTTTTAGAAAAAATCATGGGTCAAAGTTCACTCGTGGACATCCGTCTATATGCTAATCCTCAACAATCGCACTTCAATTGGAAAATTTCCACATCAAAAGTAAGAACCAACAATGGTTAAGAGAAATGTGGAAATACCAACGAATGGAGAAAAGAAGAAGAATAATGAATATGAAGTTATATGCCATAAGTCTATAACTATATAGATTTGAAGCATTATGCCAAAGACTGCAGAGAGAATTTAGTAAACATTCACTGAATTTACGGTTCTCAAGGTATATCCTCTAATCAATTCTAATTTACTTGCTATACATTGAGACAAAAATTAGATGTTATTGCTACTGAACATTCACTGAATTAAGTAAATTGTGAAAAGGAATGCGGAACAAGTTTACTGTTATTCCCCTTTTATGACCTTTCAAATTGAAATGCAATGAATAAAAGAATTTGCAAGATTATCGTTATACATTTTCTATGACCTTTCAAATTGAAACCCTCTCCACCACTGTCACCCACCACCATTACCACCCACCCCCACCACCACCACTGTCACCACCCACCCCCACCACCACCACTGTCACCACCCACCGCCACCTGACACCACCACCACTACCATACCAGCTACCAACGTCACCAACCACCACTGTCACTCACCATCACCGCTACTACCACTACCGTCACCCACCCCCACCCCCACAGCCATCATCACCATCGACCATCGCCACCCAAAACCACCACCCATTGCCACCATTACCACCACCACAATTGCCATCATCACCAATGCCACCGCCATCGCCACCGCCGTCATCACCGCTACCACCATCCACCATCACCACCTAACACTAGCAATAAGTTATAAAACAAAGTAGAAGTATGCAAAAAAAAAAAAAAACAAAAAAAAACAATACGGACAAATTTTTCATCTAAATAGATTCCAATTCCATTTCCTACCAATCAAACAGAATATGTAATTGGATTCCAATCATATTTCTTGTAAACCAAACGGAATATGGAATTGAATTCTAATTCCTTCAAAAACTTTTAGCGAACCAAATGCCACCGTAGATTCTTGTAGAATTTATTGACATCCATTATGTAATTTGATAGTAAATTAACTAAAATAACACATGATATTCAACCCAAGACTCACAATTATTGAAAAATTATATCATCATCCCTAAAGTCTAACCGAAGTGTTTTGATTTTGAACTTTCTCATACCGAAAGACCATTGATTCAAGTATGTGTTTCAATTTAGATAACGTGTGATTTACATTAAAAATAGGATTTTTGTTTACTTATTAAAACAATTTAAATTTGATCTTGGAAAAATATCATTTTAAAACCATTTTTAAAAAATTTTATAAAGACCTATTTATAATTGCCAAATTTATATGTAGATTTTGTCTGTCAACTCTTTAACAAATAACTGTGTTTTATTGTATTCAAAGTTTTGTAGCATTCAATACCTAAACAAATAACAAAATAATAACCATAACCACACATGCAAGTTTAACGGTAACAATTACCTCATTCCTATGTATTTTTCTGGTAAGCCATTGACATCGCAGCGGTCGTCATGCGGTCAAAAATAAGAAAAACCTAACACACACACTTAGCACAGTGGAAGTCAGGGTCGATCCGCAGGAGTTACGTGGTCAAGTCAGGTGATAGATTACCAACTATAGTGTCACGCTATAGTCAGAGGACTTAGTTCCTAAACTTTTGACTACTGATCCCAGAAAACATAAAACTAAACAATCTCAAAACAAGCATAGACTAAACTAAGCTTCAACTCAAACCTAGTTACTTTCTGAAATCAGAAGTACATCTCTGCTTCAGAAGCAACAAAGGCATCCAAAGAAACCAAAACAGACACAAGGCATAAACTGAACCAATAACTGAAAATCTAGATGATAGTCACTGGCTAAAGTTCAAACCTATAACTAACCTAGTTGGCTACTGAAATCAGCAAGGAAAAACAGTCCCAACAAGGTCATAAACACATCCAAACATCAAACAAACAATCACAATCCAATATCAAGCATCAAACACCGAAAAACCAATATTACTTGTAACCAAATGATTATTCTAAACCCAAAACATGTCCCAAACATCCGATACAATAACAAGAACTAAAAAACAGTAACTAAAGTGCTCAAGATCAGTGGTTGTCACTCCCACAAACCCTAGCCACTAATGCTAACTATTAAACTAAAAAGAAATTAAATATAAAAACCTGAAATATCCAAAGGTAATTGCTGGAAACCAGTTCTTGGAGTCAAAGAGCCTCTACGGTCGATTTTTCACCAGGGTTTTGTTCGGGTTTTCGGCTGAAAACACCTCTATTTATAGTTGCAAATTTTACGCAACCGCGCCGCGCATATATGGTTTCCGCGGCGCGCGTAGGGTTTTATCCCCGTTTCTTCAGACTTTGAATTTTGTTCCACCGCCTTAGATCCGCGTCGCGCCTTCTTGATTTCCGCAACGCGCGTACGTATTTTCCTGATTTTTCCTTCTTCTCCAAACTTCCTCCAATTTGTACGCTTTTGGTCCCTGTTTTCATTATTTTCTTCCAAACAAGTACTGGCACGAAAAGTGAGAATACCACGATATATATGATATAATTTCACTAAGAATAGGGCTCAACAACGACTAAAATATATAATATCACTAGGCGTTGTCAAACACCCCACACTTGTGCCTTGCTTGTCCCCAAACAAGAGAGTTTTTAACAAATTATAACTAAGACTCAAATAATTTTTGATTGTGTTCAGTTTCAAAGTTTATTGCTTTATGAGTTAGAGTGAAATAGTTTCTGAGAACCTAATCAGAGTGTTCTTTGGAATCCATGGCTTTCTAGAGAACCCTTGATTACGAATTTTCTGTCCACAATGAAGTGTACTTACTCATTCAGATTCTAAAGGCCATTAAGGAATTATCCATGACTTTTGATGCTGTCCGTGTAACGAGCTTTCGAAAATACCATCCCAGACCAGACGATCTTAGGTGGTAAGGTGCATAAATGCCTCTTCGAGGCCACCCTTTTCGGACCTACCGGCTCGAACAACAAAGGCCACATATTGATATTTCCTTCCAAAATTCCAATCCTAAAACAGTCCAATCGTCTAACTCCTAAAACGCAACTTGTTTGACTAAACTAATAGCATGATAACAACTACATAGTATCTCTTGAAAGATACTAGTGCTATAAACAATCACAAACCATTCGTTTCACACTTACAATTTATTAAAAAAAATTGAAAAAGTTGCTAAAAATTTGAAAATTGGTCATTTCTGCAAAAATTTCAAAAATTACTCTTTCGAGCGTCCACACCCCACACTTAAACCCGTACAACGTCCCCGTTGTACAAAATTTATTTAGAACAAGGGAGAAAGAGTTACCCCTTTGACGGTAGATTACTTGGTTGGTACTCGGTATCACAGGTACAAATTCGAACAAACAGGTTCCTCGATTCACAATCTGGAGTTGTAGCGCAACAGTAAACACGCTGGTGGTCAAGACAAGTGGAGGGGGCACGGTGACCCCACACTTGTCTGAGACAACTCCTTCCCATTTGGTATAACATGCATGGCTCAACAAAACATTAAATGCAAACAGACTAAATAAAATATAAACAATCAAAAAGATAGAAAGTGTGTCATAGATTCGATACATATATCCAAAAATGAAAAAGAGAAAAATACATCAAGTGCCACCTGGCGGCCTGGAAGGACCAGCCTCATGATCATGTGCTCTGGTTGGGAATGGTCGGGGGCGCTGTCCCTGTGCTGATGCGATCTGTAATAGCACCTCCCCGATCCACTCCAGCTGGTCCTCCATCCGGGCGACTCGGGCCTCCAACCGATGGATGGCCGATGCATCCTCCTGCTGTGGTGGCTGTGGTGCTGGCTCTGGGTCTGCTGGTGCGGGCTGCCTCCTGCATCTCCTGCCAGGCTGGGCGTATGCTGGCTGGGGGCCCTGGGGTGCCTCAGTCGCCACCCTCACAAACTGACCGGGCCGCTGCTGCTCGATCAGCCCCATCTTCTCCAGTGCCCGCGTTGTAGTGCGGACTGGAGGTAGGGTGGTCAAGGATCCCACAACCGGGGCAGTCAGAATCCGGTACGAACGGGCTAAGCGGGTGATGAAATACCCACGGGCCAATGGACTGCTGGTGGATGCGCCAGTCGCACGGGTGGACAGGGCGACGGCTAGGGCAAAAGGAAGGTGGAGGAACCTGGATGGGTCGAGGAGGATCCAGAGGTATGTCATATCCTCGCCGGACACCTTCTCGCCTCCCTCCCGATGCATGATGGAGGTGGAGACAATGCGGTGCATGAGGCGGTGGAGTGGATCACGGAGATGGCTCTCCCTGGAGGTCCCCACCTCATAGAAGACATTGGACAGCGGTGTCCAAATATCCGTATTGGCAGCCCTCTCAGGCTGCCCCTGAATACACGCCGCCAAGAACTGTGTGAAGTGGCGGTGCTGTAGATCTGCCTCTGTATATATACCCGTACGCCTCCCGAACTCCTGGAGGTTGCACTCCCTATGCACACCCCCCAATATGAACCGTATAAGCCTCGAGCGGGCCTCCTGCGACCCCGGTGCATAGCGCACAGTAGAAAGGAACTCCAGAAGGAGCTCGGTATACACCGTATCATCCTTGGTGGCCATGAGCCTGTCCCAGCCACGGCAAGTGAATGAGGCATCCTCATGGGTCCATGTACGATGCAAAAACGGCTTAATCTCTCCCCAGAGTCTGGCGTCCCGGAGAATGTCTCTGTCGATGACGGTCGCCTCGAGGACCCGGCGGTCGACGAGGGCCTCCCTCCGTGATATGTACTCGGGTGAGCTATCCAGCTCGGCAGGGAACTGGAGGAACTGGTGATCTAATCTGAATGCCATCTGCAAAATATTTTTTTTTTGCAAATTCAGTCCTTTTTCTTCCCCACCGCACCGCGACGCGGCCCAAGAACCAGGCGCGTCGCGCCGAACGGCTGTTTTCAAAAATCCGAACCAAATCGAGTTTTAACCTGTTTAAACTCAATCCAAATACACCACAAGGTAGCCTAGGTGCCGACTAACTCATCTAGGGTGTCTATTTGGCACAACAAACACCCTATGAGTCAGCATTGGCGATTTCTAAGTTTTGACATTTTTAGAGAAATCAACCAAATTACCTACCCAATCACTAGTTTTAACAAGTAAAAGCTAGTTAGAATGACGTACCGTAGTAGTAGGAATGAAGTGAGAAAGAAAAAAACACGAGAATTTTTGGTGATCAGAGCTCCGAGTCGTGGTGTGTGTGAATAGTGTCGCGGCTTACCTTAATATCGAAGGAAACCGACTGATCGATTCCCGCGTCGCCCAAATGCACAACCCGCATCGCGCGTGTCACCAAATCAACCCCTGCGCATCGGGTTGGTTTACGATCCCGCGTCGCGCATATGAACAAACCGCGTCGCGGTCATTAAAATTTTCAAATTCTTCACACGACCCCACACTTGCCTTAGACCACTAGAACCTGCAATTAATGATGATATTTTTCCTAATTATTTCTAAGAAATACAAAACCTATTCTATGACACGATGGGTTGCCTCCCAACAAGCGCAAAGTTTAACATCTTTAGCAAGACGTACAGTACTTCTACAGCTTCGGTGGATCGTATGCCTTCTTCCTTCGCTGATTTTTAGTCACCGTCGTCCCTTTGTTGACCCACTTCTCCTCAAACTTTCCTGGGTCGAATGGCTTGTCGGTTCTCCTACTGCTGCCCGGTCGCTGTCTCTCGATGATTTCACGCGAGTGCTTGGAAGTAGCTTTGAACCTCCAAGCTCGGCCCTTCCTTCTGCATCTCTTCAAGGTCAAAGGCTTGACAAGAAGCGCGCCCAGTGCCGCTCCCAGTAGTTGTGTTGTGCCTCGTTTGTTGCTCTTATCTTGTGTGTTATTTTTAGTTTGCAATTTTGGCTTGCAATACCAATAAAGATTTTCCAATCGAATGGGATCGGAATGCAACATATTGAGATGCTCCCGAATTTCCTCATCGATGGTATTAACCACATCTAATTTTCCATTCATGAATGGATCATGAGTGGTGATAGAATCATGTTTATTATTTTCAAATATCAATTTGTCAGCATCAACTTCTTGGTCATCGTCCAACAGGTGGATCGGAACCAAGAGTGAGCGACTGGTTTGATCTGATGGTGGTACAAAGTCGCCCATCACCAGATCCTTGCTTTCAAATTTCTCAAAATTTTCAAAAATCGCAGGTTTGGTAGTATTGTCATCTACACCCCCTTCCCCAATAGTATCAAAAATTTCAACAATTTCGGGAGTTGTCGGGCTGGGGTCTGTACTATCACTTACAGCGTCCTCCACAACATTCTCATCAACCAAATTGTCTGGTGATGGTATGGATTCACTCATCACCAGATCGACATTATTAATATTTTCAAAAACATCAAAAGCTGTTGAGTCAAAGGTAGTATTGTCACCTACAACCTCTTCCTCAACAACCGTTTCGACCATCTCGGTGGTCTCTTGACTTTCCCAAGGTGCATGCCCTTCCATCACATATTCAGGTGATGCAAGTTCACACACATTATCATTGGTACAAAAATCACTCACCTCCGGTTCTGGCGAAGGTGGTGAACATTTCCAACTTTCCTCTATCTTATTTAAAGAAGCTTGCAATTTTTCAAGAGCTTCAGCCTGGTCCTTCTGCTCTTGGTGAGTGTTATACAAGAGTACCCAAAGTTGGGCCCAAATTGCAGGATTCTCAGGCTGAGATGACTCCTCGGTCCGCCATCCATTGTCATTAGATGATCCATTGTAGCAATCATCCTCGTAATAGGTGTCGGCCGGATTTTCATAATACTCAAAATACTGATCCGGGTACATGTAATCACCCATTATAAGGATGTACACATACCAAAAATCAGCAAACTAAAATTAAACATAAAAAATCAGAGACTAAGTCCTACAGATCACCTATCCTAAGCGCACAACTCCCCGGAAACGGCACCAAAATTTGACATCGCAGCAGTCGTCATGCGGTCAAAAATAAGAAAAACCTAACACACACTTAGCACAGTGGAAGTCAGGGTCGATCCGCAGGAGTTACGTGGTCAAGTCAGGTGATAGATTACCAACTATAGTGTCACGCTATAGTCAGAGGACTTAGTTCCTAAACTTTTGACTACTGATCCCAGAAAACATAAAACTAAACAATCTCAAAACAAGCATAGACTAAACTAAGCTTCAACTCAAACCTAGTTACTTTCTGAAATCAGAAGTACATCTCTGCTTCAGAAGCAACAAAGGCATCCAAAGAAACCAAAACAGACACAAGGCATAAACTGAACCAATAACTGAAAATCTAGATGACAGTCACTGGCTAAAGTTCAAACCTATAACTAACCTAGTTGGCTACTGAAATCAACAAGGAAAAACAGTCCCAAAAGGTCATAAACACATCCAAACATCAAACAAACAATCACAATCCAATATCAAGCATCAAACACCGAAAAACCAATATTACTTGTAACCAAATGATTATTATAAACCCAAAACAGGTCCCAAACATCCGATATAGTAACAAGAACTAAAAAACAGTAACTAAAGTGTTCAAGATCAGTGGTTGTCACTCCCACAAACCCTAGCCACTAATGCTAACTATTAAACTAAAAAGAAATTAAATATAAAAACCTGAAATATCCAAAGGTAATTGCTGGAAACGAGTTCTTGGAGTCAAAGAGCCTCTATGGTCGATTTTTCACCAGGGTTTTGCTTGGGTTTTCGGCTGAAAACACCTCTATTTATAGTTGCAAATTTTACGCAACCGCGCCGCGCATATATGGTTTCCACGGCGCGCGTATGGTTTTATCCCCGTTTCTTCGGACTTTGAATTTTGTTCCACCGCCTTAGATCCGCGTCGCGCCTTCTTGATTTCCGCGGCGCGCGTACGTATTTTCCTGATTTTTCCTTCTTCTCCAAACTTCCTCCAATTTGTACGCTTTTGGTCTCTGTTTTCATTATTTTCTTCCAAACAAGTACTGGCACGAAAAGTGAGAATACCACGATATATATGATATAATTTCACTAAGAATAGGGCTCAACAACGACTAAAATATGTAATATCACTAGGCGTTGTCAGCCATCATCCGAAAAAGATGGTCATTCTAGGGTTTAAACAACTACAAAATGAGCGCCAACTACCACTGAAATCACTATCATGGTTGCCTTCGGATGGAACGTCGGCAAGAGCTCAATTTCGATGACTCTCATTGGTTGTCTTCAGTCTTCAAAATTGCAATTTACTTGCTAATTGCATTTTCCTATTAATCTCTATTCTATCATACAAATAAAATGGAAAATTAAATTACATGGAAAAGATTAACCTAGATCCAAGTCTGTAACGCCCTGTTTTCTACACCAAGTATACCTAAACATTTACACAATAAATCACTATTAATACAAAATAGGTATACTCGAGCCCCGAAATCACAAGTAGATATCTTCGCGATCGATCCCACGATCTGAGTCGGGCACCACTAATCTTTAACATGCATACACACAACACACACACACGTAAGCTATAAAGCTTAGTGAGCAACCACGCGATAGCATAAGATAAACACATCACTTCACATACGAACCCTTAAATCATCACAATCACAAAACACTAGTGGTAGAATCACCACACATAAACACATAATCACCACATTATATCACAACCACTGGCTCTTTCACAACACCCCCATCATTGTACCCGTCTCAATTCCACTACATAGCATCTCAGCAGAGGACCCGTCTCAAATCCCTCGGTCAGATAATGGTATGCACTCTGTACCATTCTCCGATCCCAGATCCGTCCCCTCCTCAACCCCCACGGTCTCGAGCCACATAGGCTCACCGCACCCCCTCTGTGTGTTAATAGAACTGCCAAACACTAAGGCCATCACAACACTCATGGACCTTAAGGCCTAAACTGCAACCATAAGGTACCCGTTATGTGGTCGCATAGAATAGGTGGTCCCAACCACAAATACCAGTCATGTGACCCCAACCACAAATACCAATCTTGTAGCCCCACAAAATAGGTGGTCCCAACCACAAATACCAATCATGTGGCGCCACAAGATAGACAACTCTAAGCCACACAGGCTCAATATTATGACTGCAAGGTACTCGTTATGCAGTCATGTAAATCTCCCCCAACACCTCCAATCATGCACACTAATACACATCCCCCCTTTTTCTGGATTAACGACTAACTCATGGTCAAGAAGTCATCGTCTCGTGCCTATTTCCTAACTCCCCGCATAACACTGCTAACCTCCAAGATTTGTTACCCTTACACACTCCACTGCTCATTACCAATTCACGTTAGTAGTATCACTTAAACAACTATTTGCACAATATGCACACAACATAATACACGCCATATAATACATACTTATCACAACTAACCTGCTAGGCAGGGTTACTCACCTTGATAGACGTGTAAATAGGGCCTTCCAGTTCCAAGCTTGTTCGTCGTCCCCAGGAACCCCAATCACTGCTTATTATCACAAGAAATATACATATTTACCCACTGATGACACTACTTTAGCTCCAGGGACTCAAAACAACTCATTTCCACAATCCAGCCTAGATAGCGCTGCTATCATCATAGATAGCGTCGCTATATATGGGCTTCAAGGATAGCGTCGCTAATTCTTTAATAGCGTCTTTATCTATGAACTTCATAGATAGTTTCACTATGTTCATTATTATCGACTATAATGACGAACACATCATCAATTCAGATATGTAACCCTTCAGATCATCATTCTAGCCCATATTTTCAACCTATAACTAACCTTTTTAACCCTCAGAGGTATCCTAACCTCTGGATCAGCCCCAACACGTTTATATAAGAATTAAAGAATAGTAACTCAAGGAAATTGAGGCATACCTTGGGGAAGAAATCAACACACCCAAACTCTTTGTTTTCCAAGTCTTTTGATTTGATTCCCATCCTTAAATCTCCAGAAACCAACTCCATATTTGTTTAAATTATGGCTCTGATGCCAACTTATAACTCCTCATATTTTACGTATTAAAAATAATATATTTTACAAATATTCTCATGACATATAGTTATATCTTTTAGAAAATTGGCCCCTTTTTTCAAACTTTTACAAATTTACTAGTTTAGTTTTGGGAGTTACAACTTACATCAACATAAACCATAGTGAAGTCACAACATCATTACAATGACTATGTCCAAAAGTGTAATTCATCTACAAGCTTCATTCCATCAAGTAGCTATTAGAAGTTTTTAAGTTTTAACTTTTAGTTTTTATGTAATTTACACATTTAAAAACTAAGATTTAGTTTTACGGAACACTTCTGCGTAAATAAAAGTTACAACTTTGAACTAACAACTAGTTTTATCAAATACGTCCTAAACTTACGGTTCTTTTTATCTTTTTTTTTTTAAAAATATGTGATGTTGTTACCATCACAATAAATTATGTAGATGATTAAAAAAGTAAAATATTTAGTATTTAATAAGTTAAAAGAGTATTGGGTTTAAGTATTACAAATATATTCATTGTATGGTAAAAGTACGCCATGTTTTCTATACTTTGTCTTAATTCAACTGATAAATGATGACATTTTTGTGTTTTTTTAAGACACCCTTATTTTGGATTTATGTATTAATATAAACTAGCTTGAGCCCGTGCTCTGCACGGGTTTGGGAGTGCTCAAGCAAATAAACTAAAGTAGGATGCTATAATAAACAAATCTATGAAAGTACATTGCTATTTCTCGTACTTAAACATAACCCTGTAACTGCAGCTAAAAACATACCAGCACTCTCTATTTGTATGAAAATCCAGTTGATGATGAAGGGACTTTATCTTTAATTATTTAACTTGTTAGTACATTAAACTTACCATGAAAAGAAAGAAAGTTTGATTAGAAAAGAACCATATAGATTCTTTATTTGCCGAAGATTGCGACTTCCATCTACTTTATTTTCTTCTTGCCGGATTGTTAACCGTTGGAACTGATCGCTTTGTTATCGGATTGTTCTTCGGGTCCTGTATTTTAGAGTCCAATAAATGCTCACACAAGACCGTGAACTAAAATCTATAACAAAATTGACATCCAAAGTCAACAACAACAATTATTTTATCTCATTGATCCTAAGAAAAATTCAAACCTGCGTATTAGAATTATTTTTTTTGCAAAGACTGCCCACCCGCCTAAAACCGATACAATTCAGATTTAGTAAGTAATACATACATAAATGGGCTTTATATCATAAATAGATTTTAAACATTACAAGACGATTATGGCTAAAAGAATAAAGAAATATACATAAAATTTGTAAGAAGGAATGTGCAAATAACAGTTGAGTTTTAGGCATAACAGATAGTTCGATTGTGGCGAAGTGGGGAAAGCAGGAGGTGGCGGTTAGGTAAAGAAAGAGATCACAGAGGCTTAATGGAAGTCGGACCCATCCCGACCCAATATGGATCCATATCCGAAAATAACAATGTACTTTTATTTATTCATGTATCACAACATTCAACTTCCATTTCTTTCTATAACAGCACTGTACTTGCAATTACTTTCTTATTAATGGGCTGGACTTAAAAAAACTACCCATCATAGCATTGTACTTCCATTTTTTTTCCTTAATAGGACATTATACATTGAAAAATCTAGCTAATTATAGAAATGAAAATGCTTTGTATTTGAGTGACATTACTATAATTGGAAAGATTTGTCAAAGTATTGTGGTGTAATAGGAAATAACCTTAGTAAGATGCTATAATAAACACATCAATGAAAGTACCTTGCTATTTATTGCAATCACTGCCATCAATTGTTATTTTGCAAGGGACAATGGTGTAATAGGAAGAATTGAAAGTACCATGCTATCATAAACACAACAATAAAAGTACATTGTTATTTCTTGACTAAATACTAATAATAACTTACCATCAATTGTTGTTTTGCAAGAAACAAAGCAGTCAAAATTTTCTTTCACCAATTGTTTTCTCTATTGAGTCCTTCCTTTAAGATCAGTTTTCAAAGCCAAAGCACCTGCCTCCAAATCTGCTGCAGCTGTATCTTGGTGGACCCGACATAGGAATAGTTTTGGATCAAATCTTTCAGAATAATACATCAATTTATCTGTGTATTCATGTGCCCAATATTTGTTAGTATAATAAAACTATAAAAAATGTACCATACTCTTTAACTTTTTGAATTTATTTTTGAATCCATCAAAATCAGCATTTACATGATGAGTACCTCGAACATCAGACTCCACTTTTTCTGACTTAGATGGAGAAGTTGTTGTATATTCATTAACCAACCTCAATGTCCTATTGTCTATAATCCTGCAATAAAATATTAACATAAATAGTATGGTAAATAAGCGGTTGAAAAGTTTTAAAAACTTTGCGGTTTTTCTTTTTTTCTTCTCAAGTTAAAGTTGATGGATATTGTTAGGATTAATGAGTATTGTTGAAATTGATGAATATTTTGGATTAGTTTTTTGGGATGTAAGGGTAAAATGGTCATTTATTCAATCTAGAAAAGAAGATTTACCCGAGTCCAAGAGGATCTACAAATTCCATGCCACGGGAAGAACATTGTAAATTATTAAGCCATTTTATAGCAACGGATGGTTTCTTCTCAAACTTTTGAGTTGTTAAAGGTGTTCTCGTTTCCCTCATGTCACAAAC
This sequence comes from Cichorium intybus, assembly GCA_023525715.1. NCBI lineage: Eukaryota > Viridiplantae > Streptophyta > Magnoliopsida > Asterales > Asteraceae > Cichorium > Cichorium intybus. Next base: position 31,115,688 of record CM042014.1, read on the forward strand.
CCTTCTGCCAAGCTGTCACAAAAATGCAATTAAATTATTGTCCATAATTAAATAAAGGGTTGCATTTGCATATATAATGGGAATTCTAATGGATGAAAGTCAATTTTGTTAGCTATGCAATTTACGTATGGAGTTTTAATAAAATCTATATTGCTCGAGTAAACCTTTCTATGATTTTCAATTTGTAGTTTATGCTCATCCTTATTTGTGTGTCATTTTTGCATGTTATACATCAAAAACTAACAGTACAAACAGAGGTGCATTATTATTGTATGATACAAGTTGTTTCACAAAAATGTTTTCAACTTCTTAACAACTATTTGCTCAGTGTCCAATTAAATGTTCTTTAAGTACTTGTAGAGACCAAAAAGCTTGTAATTTTTAGCAATAGAAAAGAATTTGTAATTACTTCATGAACTTAAGCATTCCAACCATTGATACAGTTCAAGAGCCTGAAACCTAACATGATTGTCGATAAAGGCTACTCTCCAATGTGAGAAATCTATGGTGCTATTTCCATACCCTATATGCTTAACTATATAATAGCAAAACGTACTCTAGATGCCATTGCTAACTTTATCCCATCATAAAAAAAAGGCATGATACCAACATAATTGAAATGATTGATGACAATTTGGAAATCACATGAAGATCAAATTGATGCATATATACATCCAAGGTGTGAAGAATCATACATACCTCTTTTCATCCACTCGTTTCCAAGTCTCAGGTTCTTCCTTAGCCCAAACTTTATCATCGTCCTTTGCACCACCTCCGATTCCTCGACCTGACCTTCTGATCAATGACCGAATATTCATCCCCTGAAGATATACTAAGCATCTCCACCTCAGAATCGTCATCGTCCTCCGTAGCGTTCCGACAATATTGCGGTTTTATAATTGTCACTGGATTAGGGTTTTTAGCAGACCTGTGATTTGACGGCGGTTGAACAAAATTGACTACAGGTTTTGAGGATCGCGATTAGGGGTGCAAACGAGCCGAGCCGAGCTCGAGCCTGACCAAGCTCGGCTCGGGCTCGTTAAGAAATATATAGGGCTCGGCTCGGGCTCTGCTCGTTACGAGCTTTATGGACCTAAGTTCGGCTCGGGCTCGTTAAGAAATACACAGGCTCGGCTCGGCTCGGGCTCGGGCTCGGGCTCGGCTCGTTTAATTCTTAACAAGCCTAAACGAGCTTTTAAATGAGGCTAATCAAGCTTGGTGGCATAGGCTCGGCTCGTTTAATAAACAACCTAAGTCCCTAAATGATTAAATACGTTTTAATATATATATATATATATATATATATATATATATATATATATATATATATATATATATATATATATATATATATATATAGGCTCGTTTAGGGCTCGCGAGCCTAATCGAGCTTGGTGGCACAGGCTCGGCTCGGGTTCGTTTACTAAACGAGCCTTATATTTAAGCTCGGGCTCGGCTCGGGCTCGTTTAAAATCGGTCTCGAGCCGAGCTTTTATCGAGCCGGTCCCGGGTAGCTCACGAGCTGGCTCGGCTCATTTGCACCCCTAATCGCGATTGAGATGGTCTTGTGTAGTTGACATCTCTCTGGGATTGCTCTTTCAAAGCCATCTGTAAGAGCTCGTCATCATCACTGTCGCTCATTTTGGGAACTTAGTATCTCGATTTGAATTTGAACTGCTCGGAATTCAGTTGACGATTGAGATGCGATGCTGCTCGATGAGATGTTCCTGTCAATAACCTGCGGTGTACCAGAGGAGAGACTGTCACTACTTTGCCTTGATTGGATAAGAAGATTGTTGAAGAAAGTACCTGGCGATGCGGCTCAATCGCGTACCTGTCGTTGGCGGTGGTCGTGTTGACGGCTACGATTCTATGTAGTCGATGTAGGTCGAAGTAGGGGGCAAATAAAGAGCCAATTGCCGGAACACTATGAGGTAATACGATGCTTCCAATTTCAATCGTTGCAGAAAATACCGAAATCGAATCCCACATGAAATTGAACGGATTTCTTGCAGAGAAGCAAAGCCTCAAAGCGAATCGACGGAAATTCCAGATAGTCTTCACGGATGGTGCTTCACTGGAAGTGAAGAAGTCCATCACGGTAAACCCATGGAGGTGGAAATGCAATCGGTGGGAAAGAAGAAAGAGGGAGAAAACGGTGGAGGAAAATCGAGAGACGGTAGATTATATCCAAGCAGAGTTGAACCGAAGAAGATAACCCGGATCCAACATCAAATCCGCGTTACATAACCCGAAAGCAAAAAAACGTACACAACCTTTGGCAAAATTACGGTAAATAATTAATAGATAAATGGTTGGGTGTAATGATACAACGGATAATTTGACATCAATAAGTATTTTATCTATTTAAATAAAAAGTTGATGTATATCGGGTCATATCGTTTTAAACGTGAGAGTTAAGCTTACTGCAAACAAAATGAAAGAAAAGCATGTTATTGTATGTTTCACATTTTCTAATTATATATTAAAAAAATATTTATGTTACTATGATGTAATTATAATAGAAAGAATCACCATGAATTTGCTACTCGATCTCAGATTAAAAAAAAGGTATTAACAAATTGATTCTTGATCACTATATCTTAAAGTTTACATTGACTAACTTTATTTACTAAGTTACTTCTGACGATTATTTAAAAAAATTCCATACAATTTTGAAAGGTTTTTCACTCACATTTTTCACTTCAGGAAAATAGATAAATGCTGGAATCAAACTTTTCAAAAAGCAATTAATAAACAATTTATAAAAAAAATAAGTATAATATACAACTTTTTTTTTTTGAATTTTAAATCCTTTAAAGTTTAAACGATGTAAAAGTATTAGTTTTAATTATTTTATCTATGTGATTTAATTGCTTAGTAGTATGATCTTTAGAAGCACAAACAACGTTAAAAAGTGTGGAGTAGAACTGTAGAAGAAGGCTTTGTTCGAACTTTCGAGTCTTGACCTTCCAAAACGATGTCGTCGTCCGTAAACTCAAAGGAACCAAGAAGCCATAAACGTTGCTCACCTTCGCCGATGATTTGATCAGTTGATCGGACATTCCGGACGACAAAACAGGTCTGGTGCTATCTAGTTATGGCACAATTCGCCGGGGCACCGGCGGCGTTTACTACGGCTACTGTGCTTCTGTCGAATTTTATGTTGTTTAGTTATATGTGGTCGTCGTTATATGTTTATGCGGCCGTCGATAATCCCGGCACTATTATTCTCCGTCCTCCGCATGCTGGTAGCAATCGTCACACAATGATTTTACCTCTTTTTCTTTCTTCTTCGTACTCCAACCGGACCTCCTCCTTCTCCGGCGAAGGAAAACCTCGGCGTCACCTCCACACATCTGCTGCTCCTAGTCCGAACGCTCGGATGGCTCTCCATGATGATCTCCTCTTCGACGGGTATCTTTTCAATTTTTCGATCTATTTACAAACATGGACAATGCTAATTTAATCCGTATTTAATTTTAACTAGCGAACCTTAAATACAATGTTGAGATTTGATTATTTAATATTCTGATAAACATATGCTGTATTTTCATTGTTCATTTACTTGGGAGAGAGGTAAAATGAGCTTATTTGTAATATATTAGGAAGAATACTTTTATAACTCAAAATTATAAGTTTATGCACAAAAATCATATTTAAACAAATAACTTATTACCAAAACCTAATTTTTATATTGGTTAACCGAGTTTATTTATTTAATTATAAATATGGAACACACATCTTTAAAAAACGATTTTAAAATGTGTTTTTAGAAATAGAAATATATGTCTTACATTATTACTTTCATATTTAACAAAATTTAAATTAGAAAAACAAAATTATGGTTTTACATTTTGACCAGAATTTTACACCCAAATGACTCTTCTCTCGTAATTTTGTCCATTTTGATACTGCATTTTTAAATCAAAATTTCCGTTATCTCATTTTTAATCGATGTCCCCTGAATTAAAGTCGATTTTGGAATCCTAGTCGATCTCATAACATTTCAGAAATAATCGATGTTTGATCAATCAAATTGACGATTATTAGGTATTTCACGACGAGTCTCTGGATTGGGTCTCCGCCACAAAAGTTTGCCCTTATCGTCGACACCGGGAGTACTGTCACTTACGTTCCATGCTCTACTTGTCAACGATGCGGCAACCATCAGGTACTTCCTTCTTCTCTAATTTCATCATCATCTTCATCGCTTAATCCTTGACTTAAAGAATTAACAGTTCTAAAAATCAAATCTTTAAGCAACCAATCTTCTTACCAGGACCCAAAGTTCAATCCATATTTATCCAGCACATACCAACCTCTGAAATGCAATGCCGGTTGCATCTGCGCCAACGACACCCAACAATGTTCATACGAAAGGAAATACGCCGAAATGAGTACAAGCAGCGGCGTCCTCGGCGAAGATATTATATCTTTCGGCAACCTAGGCGAAGTTTCACCGCAGCGCTCCATTTTCGGCTGTGAAAACATGGAAACCGGCGATCTTTACAGTCAACATGCTGACGGAATAATGGGTTTGGGCCGTGGTGACCCGAGTATCGTCGATCAACTTGTTGATAAAGGCGTAATAAGCGATTCGTTTTCTTTGTGTTATGGTGGAATGGATACCGGCGGTGGTGCCATGGTTCTCGGTGGTATTTCACCTCCGTCAGGGATGGTCTACGCCTACTCAGACCCTGCCCGCAGCCCGTATTATAATATTAAGCTGAGGGGGTTACATGTCGCCGGAAAACGGTTGCCGTTGAGTCCGAGTGTTTTTGATGGAAGACTTGGAACAATCCTAGACAGTGGAACGACATATGCTTTCCTACCTGAACCAGCTTTTCTTGCATTTAAAGAAGCAGTAAGATTCAAACCTTTTCTTTTTCATTTCATTTATCGTTGTTAATTAATTTCCAAATCTTTGATGCAGATCATGAAAGAACTCCATGATGTGAAACAAATCAACGGTCCTGATCCGGGTTATAACGACATTTGTTTCTCTGGTACTGGAAGGTAGTGTTCGTGAACTATGAATATATAGTTATAATCACAGACATTAAATTATTATTAATGTTGAGTGGGTTTTTACTTCAGTGATGATGGTTCACAGCTCTTGAAAACATTTCCGACAGTTGAAATGGTGTTTGGAAAGGGACAAAAACTGTCACTAACCCCAGAAAACTATTTGTTCCCTGTAAGTATATATATACGCAAGTGTTTAAACTTTAAACTTGAAATTCATTGTGTCTTTTAATCTTTTTTATATTCTGATGTCTCTTACATGTGAAGCATTCAATGGTGACCGGTGCATATTGCTTGGGGATTTTTCAGAATGGAAAGGATCCTACGACTCTTTTAGGAGGTAATTAATATAACTTTTATCCTATGAATTAGTCAAAATGTTTGAGTAATTTTATGTTTGTTACACAGGCATTATTTTTCGTAATACTTTGGTTATGTATGATCGTGAACATAACGCGATTGGATTTTGGAAAACTAATTGTTCTAATTTATGGGGAACACTTGATGCTTCAAGTGGAAATATGTCTCCTTCTTCAGCTTCAAACCATATTTCTCCAGGTAATATCTTTGAATTTACTCGTACAAAAATAATTATTTTTTTTTGGTGAAAACGTTAATTTTAAACCAAATTTGGATTATTTGATTTGTTGGTGTATTTTCAACAGGATCGGGTGATGTTGCTTCAGGAAGTGTAGACCTAGAAGGAAGGTTTATATCATTACAGCTGATTGCTCTGGGAATCATTTTGTTTCTATTAAGGAGTCATTACGTTTTTGGTGTCTAATTCTTTGTAATATTTATGTAAATTTGGTGTCAATGTATAATGTTTGTTGGGTTTCTCTCTTCTTAGAGGATGGCCTATGAGGGCATGGAGGGTATTTTTGTCAAGAGAAAAAGTGGAAGGTTTTCTTATGGAAGAACATATAAGGAAAATATCAACAAATAGAGAGAGAACAGAAATCAGAAACTGAATAAAACACATAGAAGAAAATTGTATTTTTTTCCTGAGCGCGCATTTTCAGCACGTGGTCCAATCGAGTTTCATACGTGCCTCTTCTATAGGGTGGTGTTAAACAAATTCATGGGGTGTTTAATAAGATTTTTTTTAATAAAGTCTTAATTAGCTTATGTAATCATAAAAAAAGTGTTTGTAAAAAAATGTTTGGATTAATCGACATGGTGGAAACAATTAGAAGTTGATAATCTATTTTTTTTAAATGTTTGAATTAGCTTATATATGTAAAATACCAAAAATGATATGTTTACATATTTAGAAGTATTTAGTGAAGTGTGAAACACAATGGAGACTTAGACGGAAGGAAAAAACGTAGTTTTTGACCAAAATGGTATATTTAAAAAAATATTCACCAAATTGGTATAATTTTAAAAATATTTATCAAATGAGTGTAGTTTTAAATTTTTATATGTTTCAAGAATTTTCAGCTTTTATTTTACTTTTAGGCTATGTTTGACAGACTGATTGAAAAATTAGCTGCTATATGAAAAAGTAGCGGGTAGCTAGAAAACTAGCGACTAACTGAAAAACTAGCTGGGCTGAAAAACTAGTTGATAATAAATGATGTTTGGTAAACTCTAACCGATAAAACTAGCTAGAAATCGTAAAATAACATAAAAGAACATGCACAAAATTAACCCAGTATTATAAAAAAACATAATACTTTAAATTAAATTAAAGTAAATACTAAATAGAGTTTTTTTTTCTTTTAATTTAAATTTTTTGCATCCCATATCATATTCGTAATATTATCACGAGTTCTCGCATCTCATGACGTGACTCTCGAAAATGGAAATCAAATTTGTAGATAAATATTTTATTAGTACGTGTAGTACGTAGTATATTGAATGGTAAATTTGGAATATTTAAAAAAGTTACTTTAAACGTTACTCATAGTAGTATTTTAAAACACTAGCTAATATGCTAGTTTATAAGCTAGTTTTTGGTCCGCCAAACATGTAAAGTGAAAAAAACTCAAAAAAAAAAAAAAACTAGCTTATAAGCCAGATGTGGCATGCCAGCATAGCCTTACTGTTTTTTGATATTTTTTTTTTTTGACATTTTTTAAACTTTTTTGTTAGTAATTCTATCAACTTTTTTTATAGTAATTCTATCAAATTCTTTTCACCCAAGACTTAAGCCAATTTCTTTAAACCAACATGGACATGAAGACGTTTCCTCCAAAACAATACTCAATTCTCATGTAAAAATAGGATGGAATGTAAGAACCTAAAAATTTTGGTAAAAGTCATAAAATCAACATATGAAAAGTTGGGTTTGAACGAGGGCGTAATAGTAAAATTGGTAAAAAGGGCAAAATGGTCATTTGGCACACCAATGACCTTCATGTAAAGAAAATATAATTGTGGGGTAAGAATGAAAGAAAGTAAACCTATAATGTTATAAAAAAACGAATTCTTGTGCCATTTTGGGATAAATGGAACTTAAGGGATCAAAAATGTAAAATGGCTAAATATATATAGGAGAAAATATCTCCTTAATGTTCAGAAATTCTAGAGAAATCGTGAGAGAGCTAGAGAGAGTTCCAGTGATCGGATTCATGAAGGTTGTGAAGAATTGAATCAATTACCTTGGAATTGAAGAATTCCAAGCCAAAGAAGGTTAGTAATCTTGTTTTTAGGGTTGTTTAACCCATTTCCCGTGAGTAGGTTACTGTAGCTTCGAAAATTCAGTGGCTAGAGGAGGATTATCCTATGATTCCTAGCCTTAACTTGTGTCTTAATCACTATCTAAACCTAGTTTAACCGTTGAAAGTGTTAAAAGACCAAGAAATGAGAATTTGAGCTCAAGAACCCTAACCAACGGGTTTGTAAGAGCAAGTTGGTTTCAATGGTTCTTAATTAGTTTAATATGTCTTAATAGAAGTAATAAACCACTCCTAGTTGTTAAATTAGAGTAATTTCAGGTTTTGGGCAAAGATGTCAAAAATGGAAATTTTTGGAAGAAACTTGGAATCCATGATTCCATGGTTTAAAAACAAGTAAAAGTAGTTGGTATATGTTTCTAATCACACCTTGATCATTATCCAACATATGGATAACTTAAAATCAAGTTTGGTGATTTCATGTGTAATTAAACCCTAGAAATTTGAGTTTAGGATCAAAGTGTTAATTCGACATAAAGAGTTGGTTAGAATGAGTCATAAATGATGTTTAAGTATGAAGAAACCATTAGAAGTGATTTACTAGGAGTTTCAAATAATAAAATGAAAGTTTGAACAAAAACTGAAATTTGTCGGGTGGAATGGAATTGGTGATTCCATGAATGAAACCCATGGAAATGGTTAATGGAAAACATTAATTGGTAACTAACAAAGTATGTTTTGGGTTGTAAAAACCTTAAATTAAATCATCCATTGGTTATATAAGTATATGGATAGAAAATGGACAAAACTAGACTTTAAAATTTGAGTTGATGTGCATATGAGCCTCCTTAGAGCTCTTGTGACATCCTATGGTCTTAATCATTAAGTCATGGACTAAATAAGACCTAATAGAAGTGAAAACATGTTCTTAACATAATAAAGGGTCAATAGAACCTATGGTCAAAATTTGGTGAAGTTTGGAGTTAAAACGAGCCCGATACATGACTTTTAGTGCAAAATTCGAAGTTTGAAGGGTCTGGGAGAGTTACACGACCGTGTAACTATTATGGGTAAAGTTACACGGCCGTGTAACCCACTGATGAGGGGAAAAGAGCCTATTTTGCCCTTAGACATGTAGCCTTGGTCTCCAATTGATCCCATAAGTGTTATAGAGCATGGAAACATGAAAAATGAGTCTAAATTGTGTATGTGACTTTCCAAGGGTATAATGGTCAATAAAATGGCATTTAAAAGATAATAAGAATAAGTAAAAAAGTGTGTTAAGGGATGAATATCACAAAAATATTGTGATATGAGCCTAGTGGAACATAACAAAGTAGTCCTTACATGTTGTTAAAGTATAACATGTTATTAATAAAGTGTGAATAAACTTCTTAGGTATTTAAGAAGTAAAAAGGCAATGAATAGGAGAGACGAGGACGGGGATAGTTCTAGTTAGACTTCTCTAACTAGTCGAGGTGAGTTTTATGAGGATTTTTCTAGTACATAGCAAAATGATATTTTCAGAAAATGAGATTTCCAAATATTTTTAAATATTAAAGTTTGGAAACAGTTTTTGAAAGTAGCTCTAAGAGCTAAGTGTTTAAAAGAGATTTTAAAGAAGTTCAGTTTTTAAAGAAGTATAGTTTGCAAAGTATTTTGAAAGAAGTTCCTTATGTGAACTAAGATGTCAGAATCAGTTTTGAAAGTATTTTCACTAAAGAGTTATAAAGTGTATGAGTTATTTATAAATTGTGTTTCAGTTTGACCAATTTGAGATGTAATGTGATAAGAATTAAAGAAAGAAAGAAGTAAGAGCCAGTTGTCCGGACTAGGATCACCCACATAATCGGGGGATCAGAAGACACTACTGGGATGGTACCTCCCGTCGTGAAGTAGTTGTCTAGCTTAGCATACCCTTGTGCTTGAATCCGTTCCAAGTCACAAAGGGGAGTCAGAAAGAGCTTAACTTAGCGGATGGATCTGTTCTGTCCCACGAGGAGAGCTAGCAGAATGAATTAAATTAAACTAATTCATGAGTTTCAGTTGGTCACCAGAAAATGAGAAAGAAAGCAGTTTTGAGAAAGAAAGTAGTTTTTGAAAACGAAAACAGTTTTGAGTAAGAAAGTATTTATAGAGTTTAAAAGTAAAGAAGAAATAGAATTTTGAGATTTATTACATAAGTCAGTTTAAAGCAGTTTACTTGTAATATTTCAAGTTTTGAACAGAAAAGTTTTGGGTCTAAACCCATATTACTCACGAGGCTTTATGTCTCACGTATTTTTTTTTAAATGCTATGTACTTAGGTGAGATGAGCAGGAGCTGGAGTTGGGACCTATATGTATAATACATATAAGTTTAAATTATGGCTTTTGAGTTCAGTCTGTAATTACCCCTTGAGAATAAAGTTTGTAAAAAAAATTAAGTGACTTTTTCTTAGTCACGAGTTGTAGAATATTTATTTAATGTAAACTGTGTTTAAATATGGTTTGAGAAAGGGGTGTTACATGGAACTCATGGAAGGATGTTAGATTTAGACAATCTAACTTGAATCTGAAGATATATAGACAACCTTTATAGAAGACTTGGTACAAGATGAAGTGAAAAATGATTTACAACTACTGATATGATCTGTACTTTTATAATACATTTGTAAAATACTATTCCAAATATAGGTATATATGTATAAAATATCTATAATCATTTGAATATTATAAAAGTGCGTCATTGGACTATTCAGTACAATATGGCTGCGAAAGATGCATAGCAAATACAATTGGAAGACCAATATGAGAAATGCAACCCTCCAAATGAATAAACAAAATATGTTTAAATTAATAGGTTCACTGTACCACCCACAAACGGTCATCAATGTTTTGGACCTAAGCATGAGATTTGACATGCATGTCATGAAAGTTTGGATTTTTATGGAATTTAAGACCTTTTGGACGAGTTTCAGAGAATATTAGCCCCTGACTTAATGGATTAAGTGCTTAGTGAAGTTTTAGAAAATTTCTTAGTATGCTTTGTACGTATTATTTGTGAACTTAGGTATGTGCCATTGAGGTGATGGACTTTTATGATATGGACAAGGGATGTGATAGTTGCATTGCATTTGCATATCATTACTATCCATTTTGATTAAAACTTTACGACGTATTAGCTAAATTTCAAAGTGTGTGAAAAACTACTTTTGGAGGTTATCTTGAGTGTTAAGATTATTCTTTTCACTCACAATGAGGTAGCCTCGGGTAACTCACTAGGAATTTTCAATTGCCTAACTATTTTGATGTGTACTCAGGTTGAAGCTAGGAAGTTGGAGCGAGGCGAGGATATTTAGAAGACCACAAGATGTGTGGCCGTTTAAACTATGTCGTGTTACTTGAATTATGATATCTCATCGCTATACGTTCATTAAAATTTATAAAGATGTTTTGGGACATATTTTCCGCAAATGATGATTTTATTATTAATTAGTATTCGAAACATGGTAAAGGAATGTTTTTATAATAATACCCTAGCGAGGGGTGTCACAAACCTCATGTCTTGGGCATAACAAATTTAGATTAAAAAATCAAAAAATTATGTTAACATAATTCATAAATTATTTACCTTTGATTCATTTTTCCTTTTAGTTTGTTGGATTTTAAAGATTTTCCTCTTAGAAATGTCAAGATGAAAATTGGAAAATGAATATTTAGCATTAGTTATAATGGATGAAAAAAATCCTAACCCATTAATTAGACACTACACTGCTTAAGGTTTTACAACAATAATTTGTGTCCTGCCGCATTGCACTGGTACACAACTAGTATATATATATATATATATATATATATATATATATATATATATATATATATATATATATATATATATATATATATATATATATATATATATATATATATATATATATATATATATATATATATATACACACACACACACACACATATATATATATATATATATATATATATATATATATATATATATATATATATATATATATATATATATATATATATATAAACAATTTTTAAATAGGAAGTTATTGAAGGAATGAAACTGGTTGAGAAATAAAATTTTACAGGTAATAAATTTACTAAAAAGATATTCATATATTTTTATATAAATATAAATTTATATCAAAAATAAATTAAAATCTATTAATTATTTTTCAATTAAAAATATACTTATTATAGATTTTGGTTGATGGTTGTAATTTAATTAGATTTTTGTATTAATTTGATTAATTCATAATTTATTTTTTATTGTAAACAAAGAAATTGAAATATTATATATGAAATTGGGTTGAAGTATTATTTTAATAATAGAATTTTTTAAACCCCAGTTAACAATATTTATCGATTAAAAATATACATTATTAATTATGGGATGGGTTTAATACATAACCAAAAAATATCACTTAACTATAGAACCATATTCCTAGCCGTGAGATTATAATACACTTAAAAAGGTATGATCGTAAAAAATATAACAACCAAATAAAATCCCTAAAATATAGAAACATGTTACGTGATTTAAATTCCACTGTTGAAACATATGTTCATCTATGAACATTGTTTATGTATAAAGACATCTATGCAAAGAGAAAATATGTTTATAAATGAACATCATATGTTCATAAATGAACATATGTTCATGACTGAACATATGTTTATGACGGAACATATGTTCATGAATGAACAAATCATCATAAAATGAACTTATTTCTTTCATGATTTACGGTATTATTCATTTATGAACATATATGTTCATTGATGAACAAAGTTTCAAACGATGGTTTCAATCGTATCGTTAATTTTCATGCCTTTATATATGACCGTTGTTCATAGATGAACATATGTTCATAGATGAATATATATGTTTTAACAGTGAAATTAATAAAATCACGTAACATTTGATGTTCCTATATTTTAGGGATGGGTAACAACAAAACCCCAATATACCATTGCTTAGGTATGATTCTCTACATAAGATGCATATTTTTTTGATGTATCCCTTTTAATATAATTCATTGATAAAATGATTCAACGATTATAAATATAGTTCTATGCTTAGATGATATTATTAAATATATTCTATATAGTATTTTATTTTTCACTCACGAAAAAATATTAACGACATTATGTTTCTAAGAGGAAACCTTTGCGTAATTATTAGAATGCTTCTTTAATATGGGCTTTAGGTATTCGTGTAAATATGTATCGTTTTATTTTAAATAAGATCGCAAGATGAAGATTTGAAATTGGATGGATCAACTGTAGAATGTGATCGGAGTTGCATGAGGTCTATATGTAACAAACTTCAAAAAAATAATTATATTGTTTTGTTCAAGTATCGAATAAAATATTTATTGCTGTACGTAATATCTATATGATAAACGGTTTATATTTATTTTTACATATTTAGTTTAGATATAAAATTTTAAAGTTGATACCACCTGTAAATATCTTTTATCGTATTATTTTACTCCAATACACCACGTTGGTCACGCTAGATCCGATAAATGAGTAATTGAGTATGAACGCTATCCGTTCTAGAAGAAAACGAGAAAGAGAGAGAAAACACGTGACGGACCACGACATTCGTTTCAGAGAATATTGGGCATCGCTAATTGTTTATGGACAATCCGATCCATGTACTTAAAAAAAATACTCTAACGCCTAGATCCGATAAACGTCGTCGTCGCAAATTCAAACTTTGATGAAAATCTGTTCTATGTGCGGGAAAGCATTACTCACAGTCGCCGATAACTTGATAGGACCTCCCACCGGAACGGAAAATCTGGAACAGCTCTGCCATCGCTCGTTCTAGCTCTAGAACTTTTCTGAGAGAGTAAGATACATATACCCTCAATTTCTTTGTCTTTCTGTCCGCAGACGCAACAGTTCGGTGATTGACGGATTATGGCGCGTTTTTCCTGGGCACTGGCCTCGTCTACTACCGCCATCGTGATTCTGTCGAATATTGTGTTGTTTAATAATCTATGGTGGTCGGTGCTTGTTTCTGCGGTCGTCGATGATCCAAGCACTACTGTTCTCCATCCTCCGCAGGCTGGTAGCAATCGTCACACCATGTTTCTACCTCTTTTTCCTCCTCCTCGTAATTCCTCCCGGATTCCCTCATTCTCCGTCGACGGAAAATCTCGCCGTCACCTCCAGAAATCCAATACCGGTCGCCGGCACGCGTGGATGGCTCTCCATGATGATCTCATCGTCGACGGGTATCTATTCATAATATTTCCATTTTTTCTGTAGTTGGGGAAACTAACAATCATCGAGTAGAAGTATCGATTTCACTTGGAATCACTTTGATTTTAAAATTGAACTCAGCTCCCATAACAATTCAATTTCAGAAGTAACAAATTGTTCCATTTATCTCCGCTGGAGATCTTCGATTAATTGAATTGATGACTGTTAGGTATTACACGACATGGCTGTGGATTGGATCTCCACCGCACAAGTTTGCTCTTATTGTCGACACAGGGAGTACAGTGACTTATGTTCCATGCTCTACTTGCGACCCATGTGGCAATCATCAGGTCTTTCCCTTTTTGTATAATTACATGATCTTCATCACTAAATGACTTGTATCCTTCCTTCTTAATGTTCTAAATTCAAACTGTTAATCTCAGGACCCAAAGTTTGATCCAAAATCATCCAGCACATACCAACCTCTGAAATGCAACGAAAACTGCACATGTGACAAGAACAAAAAGCAATGTGTATATGAAAATCTATATGCTGAATTCAGTACTAGCAGTGGTGTTCTTGGTGAAGACATCATATCTTTTGGCAACCAAAGTGAACTTTCACCACAGCGCGCCATTTTCGGTTGTGAAAATGTAGAAACCGGTGATCTTTACAGTCAACATGCTGATGGAATAATGGGATTGGGCCGTGGTAACCCGAGTCTAGTTGACCAACTTGTTGACCGAGGTGTAATAAGCAATTCCTTCTCTTTGTGTTACGGTGGAATGGATACACTCGGTGGTGTCATGGTTCTTGGTGGTATTTCACCCCCCTCAAGAATGGTTTATGCCTATTCAGACCCTACACGTAGGTACGTTTATTATCTATAAATTTCACTTCTTTTTTTTTTTTAACAATTGATGTATCCATACATTTATGTCAACAGCCCATATTACAATATTGACCTCAAGGAGTTACATGTTGCTGGAAAGCGGTTGCCTTTGAGTCAAAGTGTTTTTAATGGAAAGCTTGGAACAGTAATAGACAGTGGGACAACTTATGCTTATTTACCTGAAGCAGCTTTTCTTGCATTTAAGAATGTTGTAAGATTCAATCTTTTTTTATTTTTTATTTTTCTATTTCATTCGTATTGTTATTAATTTTGGAAATCGTGCATGCAGGTCATGAAAGAACTTCATTCGGTCAAACAGATCAAAGGTCCTGATCCAAGTTATGATGACATTTGCTTTTCTGGTGCTGGAAGGTATTTTTGTAATTAGATAAATATATTATTGTATTCGAGTATGATTTATGAAGTAATGTTGACTGATTGTTACTTCAGTGATGTTTCAAAGCTCTTGAAAACATTCCCCTTAGTTGAAATGATGTTTGGGAAGGGACAAAAGCTGTCACTAACCCCTGAGAACTATTTGTTCAGGGTAAGCATCTATTCTTAGTGTTTATAAAAAGAAATTTATTAATGTTTTTTTTTTTTTATGTGTGTGTCTTGTATGTGAAGCACTCAAAGGTGCCTGGTGCATATTGCCTAGGGATTTTTTCGAATGGACCGGATCCAACAACTATGTTAGGAGGTAATTAATCACAATAGATGGATTAATGTTTTTATTAATGAATTAAAATTTTATGTTTGTTGCAGGCATTATATTTCGGAATACTCTTGTTATGTATGACCGAAAAAATGAAAAGATTGGATTTCTGAAAACTAATTGTTCTGATTTACGTGCAACACTTCATGTTTAAATTGGAGATATGTCACCTTAATTCTTCCACTTCAATGGGAACAACAGACCATATTTCTCAGGTACACCTAGAAGAAATATTTATATCATTTGTTTCTATTTAGTACTTGTTCCCTTTTTTTTTTTTACCGTGTAACCTGTTTTTGGAGATGAAACTATTTAATACTTTGTAATGTTATATCCATATGCACCGAATGTTTTCTTCATGTTTGCACTTATTCAACTTCTGTATTTGGTGGTTAAAGATCCGATGGGGGTTTTCAACATCGGCCTTCAAGATTAATAAGGTTGCTGAAAATTGAATACCATTGGAGATAAAGCAATAGCACCACACTAATGATAATTGTTGTTGCCAAATCTGATAATCTTCAAGAAGGGCAATTTATTTAAATGGGTGGCAACAGTTACTTATGGGGCGTTTGGATTGTAAGATTTATTGTGTGGTATTTTGAATTCGTTAAACAATTTGTATTTATAGGGTTTGTATTTGAAAGGATTTAAATTTTGTGGTGTGTTTGGTTGGTAATATTTTTTTTGAAAAGAGGGAAGTACCTCTGTTAAATTTTATTAATAAAAATAATAAATACAATAGCAAGTTGGAGACTCTCCACCCATGGAGAAAGAAAGAACCCGCTAAGACAAGGCCCAAGGGTTAAGGAACTAACTTAAGGATACCTATTCATGCATGATTTGGACCTAAAACCCAAACAACAACTTGGAAACAACCCGCAACAAAAACATATCATAGAAAGTAATCATACCACAAAGAAATGCGAAAACAATATTTATAGAATCAAGCAAAGTCTTTTTCATTCTTAAGTTAAAACCTACACACTTCCATAGCTTTGAATAGGCTTCGACAAGGCTTTATAGTCAAACTCATGAGTCTGATAACATCGTCAATAGTCTTGACCAGCTCATTCCAAGGTCTTTTCTTTTCTTGAAAATTTTGTTGTTTTTTTCAATCCACATGTGGTACACTGTATCTGCAAGCACTAATCTACGAATGATAGATCATATTGTATCTCCTTTTGTGGCTTGTTGAAGGGTATTGATGATACCAATTCACTTATCATGGGTATTCATAAGCTTCATTATTGTTTTCATCTCATTATAGATTCGGAGGGTGAAGGGTCAATTGAAGAATAGGTGAGTATGAGAATCCAACCAGATGTTGCAAAATCCACAAGAAAGATTTTGGTTGGTTTCCCAGAAATGTAGTTTAAATAATCTCAAATAGTAGTTGATAATGTTAATTTCTGAAGTTACTAGTTTTTTTGTTTCTTGTGTGTTTAGTGAGAAAGAGGAGATCAATAAGTAACTTAAAAAGATCACTAAATGAAAAAAAGAAGAAACCGAGGAATTAGAAGAGTTTAATAAATCCTTTGATGCCACAAGAGAAAACAAAAATTAGCTTCTTGTAGCTACTGAGGAATAAATAATCCATCATTAGTAATCGAAGCTGATTGAGAAATCATTAAAGATTGGATGCTCGTGTCAATAATTATAGAGGACCATCAACGATCATGATTTTCATTTGATTGGACCATCTATAGAATTAGCATTATAACACCAAGACTCGAAAGCAAAAGAGTTTTCTTAAGAAGTCTTGATATTTTTTCCGAACAACTGAATTATATTAAAAAGAAAGCAAGAATTTAGATCAATATTAAAATATAGAAATAATCAGGATTAGATTTTTAAACCATTTGATCTAGTTTATTTTTGCTTTACAACCTCAATTAGACAACCAAGCAACGATTGAAAACCAAATTTATTAAACAAAGCATCCTTTATTGGCTTCATGATGTCAAAGAGGTAGACATTCCAGATGATCCATGACACCCAAAAATTGTGAGAATGTCAACGTCGAAGTATTTTCTTTTTTTATTTTTAATCGAGTTTGATCTGTTCTAAAGGAGCCATTCCGTAGCCTTAGTATAATTTGGGTATGGG
Organism: Cichorium intybus; assembly: GCA_023525715.1. Lineage (NCBI taxonomy): Eukaryota > Viridiplantae > Streptophyta > Magnoliopsida > Asterales > Asteraceae > Cichorium > Cichorium intybus. Next base: position 31,133,274 of record CM042014.1, read on the forward strand.
ATTTCCCACCATATGCTGCCTTGATGTCATAACGAACATGCTAATGAACAAGAAGCAAGAATATGCTTAATAGATTCAACTTATTCATCACAAAGCGAATACATACGAACAATACATATTAGTCAATTTAAATATCCATGGTGTACAAAAAGAAAAATGACGAATTATGTATATGGATAATGACTTGTGAAGGTAACTAACATTTGCATTTGTACACATTTACCTACTTTTTATACATTTGACCAATAAAGTTACATAAAATTATTTATGACCAACAGATAAAGGTTTTCCCTATTATATTTAGTCGTTTTCCTATCTTTATACACATTTGATCAAAAGCTTACATAAAATATTTAAACAAACCATTATGATCGACAATTAAGGGTTTTTCCGATACCATAACCCAAGTGATATAGCTAGCCACCCTCGTCACCAATTAGGTGTAATTTAGGAGTAGGATAGATAGTATTATATTTGTCAGTCCAAAAAAAAAAAAATTACCCAAATCATAAAGCTAGTAAACCTCAGCAAATGAACATCTTTGAATGAATTTGTTCATTCTAACCTGAGATGACAAGGAGTCAAAAACCGAAAGTACCTTTAATTGTCAGTAATGATGGTTTTTTTTTAACATTTTATGTAATTTTATTGGTTAAATATGTAAAAAATAAAAAATAAATAATTCATACGGATCATTATTCCTTTCTGAAATACCCATAAAGGAAAAATGTAATAAATAAACGTAGTATTTAAAAAGTATGTAACGCCTATTTTGCCATTGGGAAATAAAAATGGCCTAACTATACGTTAAAGTAACAGAATTTAAGTTAGAAGGTGAGTAGAATTCAAGGCTTTGTTCGATCTCTTTACCTCTTCTAACGTGTCGTGGCAATTTTGAATGAGAAAAGAAGCTTTTCTCTGTGCCAGAAAACGTTGCTCACAGTCGCCGATGACTTGATCGGACATCTTACCGGAACGAGAATTCTGGCACACCTCTCTCGTCTCTCGCTTTAGCACTAAGACCTTCTTGAGACAGGAATTGAGATATATAGGGTCAATTTATTTGTCCCTTTTGATCCGCAGACGCAACAGATCGGTGATTGACGAATTATGGCACGATTCGCCTGGGCACTGTCGTCGTCTACTACCGCTACCATGATCCTCTCGATTTTTGTATTGTTTACGTGGCCGTCGTCGTTTGTTTCTGCGGTCATTGATGATCCAAGCACTATTATTCTCTATCCTCCGCATGCTGGTAGCAATCGACACACCATGTTCCTACCTCTTTTTCCTTCTCCTCCTAACTCCTCCCGGATCACCTCGTTCTCCGGCGGCGGGAAATCTCGGCGTCACCTCCAGAAATCCGATACTCGTCGCCCGAACGCGCGGATGGCTCTCCATGACGATCTCCTCCTTCACGGGTATCTATTCGCTAATATATCCGTTTCACGCTAACACAAAAATGATATCGATATGTGAATTTTATATATATAAATGTTGTATTCAGCTGGGAAACTAACGATCATTGGTAGAAATATTAAATTCCCTTAGTGATCACTTCGAATTTTATATTGTAAACAGTTCCCATCAGATTTCGATTACAGAAGTAACAGATTTTGCCATTTATTAGCGGCTTATTTGATCAATTGAATCGATGATAATTAGGTATTACACAACGAGGCTATGGATTGGATCTCCACCGCAGAAGTTTGCTCTCATTGTCGACACAGGGAGTACTGTTACCTACGTTCCATGCTCTAATTGTGAACAATGTGGCAAGCATCAGGTATTTCCTTTTTGTACATTCATTACGTGATCATCCTCACTTGAATCAAAAATTTTCATCTCACCAGGACCCAAAGTTCGATCCAGATTCATCAAGCACATACCACCCCGTGAAATGCAACATCGATTGCACATGTGACGCTGACAGAATACAATGTATATACGAACGCCAATACGCTGAAATGAGTACCAGCAGTGGTGTTCTTGGTGAAGACATCATCTCTTTTGGCAACCAAAGTGAACTTTCACCACAACGTGCCATTTTCGGGTGTGAAACTGTAGAAACCGGTGATCTCTACAGTCAACACGCAGATGGAATAATGGGATTAGGCCGTGGTGACCTAAGTCTAGTTGACCAACTTGTTGACCGAGGTGTAATAAGCGATTCCTTCTCTTTATGTTATGGTGGAATGGATGTAGGCGGTGGTGCCATGGTTCTTGGTAGCATTTCACCCCCTTCAGGAATGATCTATGCCTATTCAGACCCTGTACGCAGGTATCGTTTTGTAATTTGTATCTATCTTTTTATAGATACAAAAACTTGATGTCTTTTTCTAACAAAATACATTTAATACATCTCTCACACATTTACTCTAGTCTCGGGGTGGCAACAGCCCATATTACAATATTGAGCTCAAGGAGTTGCATGTTGCTGGAAAACGCTTGCCTTTGAATCCAAGTATTTTTGATGGAAAACATGGGACAGTTCTTGACAGTGGGACAACTTATGCTTATTTACCTGAAGCTGCTTTTATTGCATTTAAAGAAGCTGTAAGATTTTATTTAAGGAATTTGATTTTATCTAAAACTATCCTTTCTTTTATCAAAACAACCATCTTTTCTTCATCTTCCAAGTCATCAAGATTTGTTTGTTTAAATTTTGTAATCTTGATTTCAGGTCATGAGAGAATTACATAATGTTAAACGGATTAGAGGTCCTGATCCAAGTTACAATGACGTTTGCTTTTCTGGTGCTGGAAGGTATTGTACAGAGAATAGCAACGTACTTTGCTCTCACTGCCAATTTGCGCAATGTACTTTATTTTCCACCCATAATAGCAATGTACAATGTACTTGCTATTATGGGTAAAAAATGTAAATATATTACAAGTAAAAAGTAAAGTACATTGTCTATATTGGTAAAAATATAAAGTACACTGCTATTTCGGGTAATGTACCCAATAAATTATTGTATTCAAATAAAAACTAATTTTTAATGTTTGTTACTTCAGTGATGCTTCACAACTATTGAAAACCTTCCCAAAAGTTGAAATGGTTTTTGGGAAAGGGCATAAGCTGACACTCTCCCCTGAAAACTACTTGTTCAGGGTAAGAATTAATTAATTTATTTATTTTCCATTTTCTTCATTTTAGACACATTATGGTTTTTATATATTTTCATTTGTTTCTTATATACAAAAGCACTCAAGGGTACGTGGCGCATATTGCCTTGGGATTTTTCAGAATGGAAAGGATCCAACAACTCTTTTAGGAGGTATTCTATATTTTTATCATTTTTCTCTTACTTTAGAGTGTAATTAATTTTATATTTGTTTACAGGAATTATTGTGCGCAATACTTTTGTTATGTATGATCGTGAACATGACAAGATTGGATTTTGGAAAACTAACTGTTCTGATCTGTGGGCGAGACTACATAATTCTGGTGCACCTTCATCAGACATGTCTCCATCTTCATCTCCAATGGGGACACCTGGCCATATTTCTCCAGGTACAATAACATTCTATTTTTGAATTTTCTTATTTCCTATTAATTTATACCCTTTTATATATTTTCTGTTTATCTTTCAGGTTCGAAAGTTGGAAGCATAATATTTTATATGTCGCTAAATATTAGATACTCTAAACTGGAACCATACATCAAAGAGCTCACTGAGTTAATTGCGATTGGATTGCATGTTAATATTTCACAGGTACGTCACTTTTTATTTAAATTTTTAACTTTACGTAATAATTATAACAAATTAATATTTCAGGTTTATTTATTGGATTTTACATGGGAGGGAAATGAGTCGCTTACAATTTGGTCCATTACTCCACCAAAACCTGATGAATATATGTCTTACACAACTGCGTCTGTGAGTTATAAATAATAAATTAATAATCGATAGGTCTTTTTATTGTATTATAATTATTGTTTAATTAATTACTTGGTAACAGAATATTATTGCTCGGATAGCTGAAGGTGAGATAAAACTTCCGAAAAGATTTGGGAAATATCGGATATCCAATTGGTTTATTGAATCTGATCCAAATAGGTATATATATATTGATTTATTTTTGGTTTTAAAAATTTTGATATTTGTTTTTAAAAAAATGTTATATGAATTGCTATTATGCAGAACATTGTGGCAGAATTATATGGTGGTGATGGTAACATTTATTGTGGTTTTAATTTTTGGGGTGGTGAGTTTTTTGGGGTGGTGGTTTTGGAGACAGAGGCGGCCAGGTGGCGGTATTTTGTATAAGCCGGTGGGTTCAGCTGTGAGTGAGCAAGAACTTCAGCCACTGTGATTTTAACAAGGTGATTAAAGATTTTTTTTTTGTTGCACATAATGAAAATTGATCATGTTTTGATTAATGTTCTGAAAATTGGTTTTAAATTTGAGAATCTTATAGTAACGGTATAAGGAGACATGGTTCGATTATTATGTGTATAGGTTGATAGCTTCTTCCAAGATAAATTGAAACTTTGGCCCTGTTGATGGCCAAGTTTATAGGGTTTATTTATTTATTATTGTTTTACCTACTTTTTGTTTATTTAAAATAATTTCCATTTTGTATTTCAATGTTTTATTGGTCCAAGTTTACTTCGTTACACTTTAGTAATTTGATGTAGAATTAACTCGGGAATTGCTCACAGATATCTTAAACTCAAAATTCATAAAATTTTACCTGATTACTAAACAATTACTAACCTATTTATAACAAATACAAAACTGAAAACCCTAAAGGCGTGCGATAATTAATAAAACATAATATCCATAAATATAATTATCCTTCTAAATTTGACACAATAATTAAGCCCAATGAAAAGCATAGATTCATTATACATACACTGATTACTGATACACCAAAATCAATCCAAAGTTGGCCCACTTGACAAACTTGGCAGGTTTCTTTATTCGTTTTTCATGCTGGCTTGCATCATACATTTAATTTTCAGAATACTTAATTCACAATGGTCGCCTTGATAGTAGTTGTTTGGTAAGATAGTTGATTTGTTTTGTTATAAAATATTTTAGTTATTTTATGATTGATCAAATATTTTTATTAAATCATTTGCAAAAGAAAACATTGTATTTTTCTAGTAAAAGGAAGTAAAAAGATATTTATATACATAAAGGTTGTCTTGATGGCACATTTATGATAGACTAATTGAAAAACTAGTTTTTTTTTTTTTGGAACCGGCGAGAATTTCATTAAAACAGGCTGATTGGCAAGTAACCAAACAGCAAAAACAAAAAACTATTTACATAGAGTTAAAGGGATTACAACACCAAACTGTCCAGATACAATCTATTAATTTACCCCTGTGTTTCATCCACCCAAAGATCAAAGAAATCACGTAATCTGCCGTTCTCGTAGGACTCGCTAGAACTCCATTGTACATTTTATCGTTTCTCGCCTTCCATATACACCAAACTAAACCATACATGATAACAGTCCATAGCTTGCGTTTTCTAGGACAATTCCCCCATCTTGCATCGTGCGTTATCATTTCATTCACCGAATTAAACTCTGGCATCTCCAGGTCACACCATTTGTAGATCCAAGCAAAGGTTTCACGAGAATAAGAACAATTTATGAACAAGTGAGAGGTAGTCTCAATCGAGGAGTCGCAAAATGGACACCTATCTAAAGATAACGATACCCCCCCTGCGACTAAGAGCTGAAGCAGTTGGAATTCGATCTAAGCAAACTCTCGAGATGAATATCAACACTTTCAAGGGCACCAAATTAACCCAAGTCATTGTACACGGTGACTAGGTGGTTAAGATAACATCAATTGAATCTCTAAACGAATTTACAACAAAATCTCCATCCTGGGCCGGGACATAAATCCATCTATCAGGAAGAGGAGAGAAACTGTAAGAACCAATGAGAGACCGTAACTGATCCAGTTCCTCTAATTCCACAGAAGATGTCGGTCTTCTTTTCCATAAACCCACAAAGTTCCCACTGTTAACTCTTTCCGAAACAAATGTTGATTTGATCATTTCCAGCTTGAACAACATTGGAAACCGGGAGGAGAGCAAACCAGGTCCTATCCAAGGGTCACACCAGAAGCTAGTACCCACCCCCGATCCCACACGGATATTGAAAATCTCAAACGACATAATTCCCAAATCCTGTAACTCGGCCATTGACTTTACGATATTGCCTTGAATACCTTTTTGAGATTTTTTTGCTAAAGTGTGAGCAGGTTTCCTGTGTAAATTATGAATACCCATAATCGTTTTTTCCATATTGAATTTTTTTTCCATTTTCAACCTCCATATCCATTTTACCAATAACGCAAGATTCATTGCTCTTAACGATCCCACACCAAGCCCACCATTTTCTTTTTTGGCAAGAACTTTTGACCACGCTTCCCAATGGATTTTGTTTTTGTCATCCCCGCCTTCCCATAGAATCTTCTCCTCAATTTTTTAGCTCTTCAAGAACTCCAACCGGTGCTTTGAATAGCGAAAAATAATAGATTGGGAGGCTTCTTTTCCATAAATTTTGGGATTTCCAAGATGATAGTTTATCTTGGATACGATCAACTATCGGCTTCCAATTTTTTATTTGACTCATATTCGCCCCCACGGGGATTCCTAAGAATTTAAATGGAAAGGTGCCCACTTCACATTCTAACCATCTAGCACCTCTTGATAACTCACGGTTAGAAATGCCAATTCTGAATAGTTTCGACTTGTGAAAGTTCACTTTTAAGACGGATGAAGCATGAAAGCATTTGAGAATTCTTGTGAACGGCTGTATGTTCCTGAAAGTCCATTCTCCAAGGAAAATAGTGTCATCAGCATAAAAAAGATGAGACAGTGCTAGCTAAAAACCTATCGGGTAGCTTAGAAAACTAACGACTAACTAAAAACTAGCTGATAATAAATGACGTTTGGTAAAAACTAACTGATAAAACTAGCTGGAAATCGTAAAATGACATAAAAGGACATTCACAAAATTAATCCAATATTATAAGAAAAAACATAATACATTTAATTAAATTAAAGTAAATACTAAATAAAAGTTTTCTGATTTTAATTTAAATTTCTTGCATCTCATATCTTATTCGCAATATTATCACGAAGTTCTCGTATCTTGTGACGTGACTCTCGAAAATGAAAATCAAATTTGTAGATAAATGATTTATCAGTACGTGTAATACGTAGTATATTGAAGGGTAAATTTAGAATATTTGAAAAAGTTACTTTAAACATTACTTATAGTAGCATTTTAAAACGCTAGCTTATATGCTAGTTTATAAGCTAGTTTTTGGTCCGCCAAACATGTAAAGTGAAAAAAAAAACTCAAAAAAAAGCTAGCTAACAAGCCAGATGTGGCGTGCCAAACATATCCTTAAACGAGTTTAGACTTATTTTTTTTCTCTCTCTCTTGTCTTTTACCAAACAAAAGCATAAGTGATTTGAATTCAACGGTCATTTTTTTGTGTAGAATATTGTCTTACCTTAGATTATTTTATGTTTTTTAAGATCATGATCATAATTGAAAAATCCTACCAATAAACTAGTCTTCAAATTTGTTTTCAGAGTCTCACTTTCTGCACTACCTATTGTAACTTAATGTTGATTATAACATCGGTGATGGAATCAAATTAACTTCTTAAGCCTGAATCATAGTTCTTGATGTTGGAAACCTCAAAAATTAGGAAGAAAACATTTTAAGCAGAAAAAAAAAAAGATGAATCGTGATTACACATAACTAAAGACATAATACCATCAAGTGAATAACATGATTATCATGATGCCGTGTCTAATTCGAAATGAATATATGAAGTGGTAACGCTTTATGAGGCTTTTTGCGGCTCGTGATGCTTGATTTGAAGTTGAATATATTAATTTTGAGGTTGGATTTCATAATAAAGACTAAAGAAGTGGAATCTGGCCGGATTAAAATCTTAGTCGGGATCCTAATATCCAATATAGATATTGTTTAACATAGAGCCTACTGTAATTGAGATCATTTTTTCGGTTATATAATCTTAAAATCATAAGATTTTAATATCAAGATAAGGATCTTAACAACCATATAACCACTCCAGTTTTAAAATTTCTTTATATACAAACAAGATCACCTATATTCCATATGACGAATTTCAAACTCAATACATTCCAGAAACAAGCAACTAAATTTATAACATCTGTTGCGGTCCATTTAATGCCGTGGTCTATCATTGACATATCATGCGCGTCAACATTTTATAGATCTTCTCATTAATATATCATTTAATATATTTAGATCTCTTAAAGTCCTATAATGATTTTTTTTTTTTATTTCATACTGCATCCCTAAAAATACTTTTAATCTAGAAAGATAAGAGAAATTAGAGAAAGAGAGATATAAAGTTATTGGGTAATCATCAACCCAAGTGTAGCCCTGGATTTCAGATATAAAGTTATTTGTATTCTGGATTTTAGATACTTTCTAATTTAATTTATTTATGTTTTTGTCTTATTTGTCACTTTGATTTAATTTTGTATGTTTGTTTCTTTTACAAGTTATCGCATATGTTGGAGATCATTTACGTGACACGGTTGTTCTATCTTATTTGGAAGCACGACTCTCGACATCTATCTTCTAGGATTCTCAAGTCTCTTATTATTGCTATGACTCGTCATCCATAAAATTTTTACATATTTCTTCTATAGAAGATTTTTAACAAATATCTTGATACTAGAAATATTATTATCCATTAATTGTATTCGATTTATCGTCTACCTTTGCCAAATAATATTTCGTTCAAAACACTTAATAAATAATATATTTTCATTTAACACCAATTTTAATAAACTTTTACAAAATGTTAATATCCTATTATTTCAGTTATATCCAACGTGTTTAGGTAAAAATGATTTTCAATATATCTTCTAAAAATCCGTAAATTGTTTATAGACATGATAGATCTTATTTTTATGTAATCAGAGTTTTTACAATCTAAATTCATTATCACATATATCCAAATAGTGCAAAACTCAACTTAGAATCTATAAAAGGAAAGAATGTTTCAACATTGACTTGATAATACTGGGGTAGTTGTGAAATCTGCGAAATTAAAAAAATACTAATTAAATTTGTCAAAACGGTAGAAAAACAGCAGTCGAATGATGACGCGACAATATAAAATCATAACGAAAATGAAATAAAGAGCCAATCACAACAGCAACAATCATCTGCAGAAAAATTACAAGAATAGATTTCAATTTCTTCAGACGAATATCAAGCAAAAGTCGGCCGATAGTTCTTCAGGTGAACTCTTACTCTTTAATTTTCTGCTGATCTTTGTTTCTAGGGTTCCATTTCACTGTTCTTGATTGCTCTTGGACCAATTCAATGGTTGTACATGACGCGTTTTCAATTGACGTTTGGTCAATCAAAAACCTGTTATTGAATGTTTCTTATCCTGGGCGTGTCTCTATATTTGGATTCGAGCATTAATACCTTCAATTTTCTATATAAAGCTGATTTGTGTTGTTTGAGATCATAAGCGTAAGTCGAATTTGATCTATTCAGAGTATACGTAGATGAATTGTGGTTTATTTCAAATTTAGGTTTTAATTGCCGATTATCCTGATGACGATTTGATGCGATAATCTGTAATTGCTTTTCTACACCGTAGTATTAGAACCGAACGGAAATTTTTTCCCCAATTGAGTTGAATCGCATATATAATATGCGCATCATGATGCTACGAATTTCATTCGCCATAATTGATATCACTCCCTTTTGAATTTTCAATCCACAGTGTGCAAGCTTCGAGGTATAATCCAACTTCAAATACTGCAAATTCATCCCTTCAATCAAAGCGTGGCCATAAATCGAAAGGATTTCACCAGTGGAGTTTGGATTCTATAGGGGTCGCCAATGTGAAGAATATCGTATCAAATTACAGATCACAAGTCTGAAGAGATAGGTTGGTACTGTTTGTGTTTCCGTTCTTTCTGGTTAATACTTAATAGTTTGCAGTCTTTCACAACTAATATAAACATTCATAAGCTTCTTCATGAATTTATTTTTACTGAATGATATGTTACTTATGTACACAGGTACAATGGAGATATCACTACTAAAAGCACTTCTCAAAAACATTTCTAGTTTTTTTCAACTCTCACCACTTGATAGCGGATGCTGTGAACTTGTTGAAAAGTACTACATCACCATTAATGAACTCCTCAAGTTAATCAAACCAACACTCGAGTCTATTATCGATACACCAGTGGCTTCAGATGAACAGCTACAGAAGGAACTTGCAGACATGAATCAATCAGTTGATGAACTCAAGGAACTTTTTGAAGAGTGTCATCCATTGATGAGTAAAGTTTACTTTGTATGTTTTAACCTCCAACAACTTTCAAACTTTTCAATATTCTGAAACACAATCAGAGTTTATAACCATATCTCTATTTTCTATTCTTAAGGTTTTGAAAGCCGAATCATTGTTTACAAAAGTCCAGACACATTGCTTGGATATCTTTGACCTTCTGCAATCATCTTCTGAACAACTTCCTTTTGAATTGAACTCATCATCACTTGAGGTATTACGGTCATAACTTTTACTTTAAAATTTCTATATTCTTGAGCTTGTTAAATGAATTATAATTTATAATGACATCCAGAAAATCAAGCATATGGGATATGAAAAGCCATCAGCTATAGTCTCAAAAGCCATAAGGGAACAAGTGGAGGGATCTGACCCCAATTCAGATACAAGGTCAAAAATTGCTGATTTGTTAAGCTTAAAAACAAATCAAGAACTTCTAATCGAAGCTGTTGCCCTTGAAACATTGAAGGAGAATGCTGAACAAGCAGAAAAGATTCAGGATTTAGAGTACATTGAAGAAATGATAGCTCTTATTACCCACATGCATGATTGCTTTGTGGAAGTCAAACAGTCAGAGAGTTGCACCCCTGTGCCAATACCTCCAGACTTCTGTTGCCCTTTATCACTTGAACTAATGACAGACCCTGTAATTGTAGCTTCTGGGCAGACATACGAGCGGGGGTATATCCGTAATTGGATCGATCTTGGACTCAATGTTTGCCCTAAAACAATGCAAACTCTTGTCCATAGTAATCTGATTCCTAATTACACAGTGAAAGCATTGATTGCTAATTGGTGTGAATCCAACAATGTTAAGCTTCCAGACCCTGTGAAGAACCACCCGAGTTCACCAAAATCGAATGGTATTCATCAGGAAGAAGCTTCTTCTCCAGTGAATCATGTCCGTTCATCTTCAGAAGATTCCGGAAAGGGGAATGAGTTCAATGAGAACGACAGAAAGGATGAATCCGGCGAGAAAAGTTTGGATTCTGTTGGACCTTCAGGAGTAGATGAAGGGTCACCGGAGGTACCTGTAAATGAGTCGTCTTCTTCAACTCCGGCGACAGCTTACAATAGTGATGCTTCCGGCGAGCTCGCGGTAGAGAATCCTCCCGCCGTTACTATTGCCCCGCAAGCTTCACCTCGATATGGAAACAGATCTAGAAACCAAATATGGCGGAGATCATCTTTTGGGCCGAGAGTAGTTTCTTCCGTTAATGAAACTCGACCTGACCTCACCGAACTCGAAACGCAAGTCAAGAAATTAGTCAACGACTTGAGTAGTACTTCCATTGATACAGTCACAAACGCCACCGGTGAACTCAGGTTACTCGCTAGACATAATATGGATAATCGAATCGTTATCGCGAACTGTGGTGCTATAACTTTATTAATCGGTCTTCTCTATTCGCCGGACCAAAAAGTCCAGGAAAATTCCGTCACCGCCCTTCTGAATTTATCGATCAACGACATCAACAAAGCCGCTATTGCTAACGCCAACGCGATTGAACCTCTGATTCACGTCCTCGAGACCGGAAGTTCAGAGGCGAGGGAGAATTCCGCCGCGACATTGTTTAGTCTCTCGGTTATTGAAGATAATAAGATACGAATCGGGAGGTCTGGAGCAATCGGACCTCTGGTTGATTTATTAGGGAACGGAACTCCGAGAGGGAAGAAGGATGCCGCTACAGCGTTGTTTAATTTATCAATATTTCACGAAAACAAGGCGCGTATTGTGCAGGCGGGAGCGGTGAAGTACCTTGTGGAGTTGATGGATCCCGCCGGTGGGATGGTGGACAAGGCGGTGGCGGTTCTGTCGAATCTCGCGACGCTGCCGGAGGGAAGAGCCGCGATTGGTCAGGAGGGTGGGATTCCGATGCTTGTTGAAGTCGTTGAATTAGGATCGGCTCGAGGAAAGGAGAATGCCGCCGCCGCCCTTCTGCAACTGTGTACTAATAGCGGTCGGTTTTGTAATATTGTTCTCCAGGAAGGAGCTGTTCCGCCATTGGTGGCTTTGTCACAGTCCGGTACGCCGAGAGCCAAGGAAAAGGTATTTTTTCTTTTTTTTTCCGGCGAGCTTCCGTTCGTGGTGAATAATTCAAGTTTTTGTTTCTAACTCAATTTGTTAAATTGCAGGCTCAATCGCTGCTTAGCTTCTTTAGAAACCAGCGCCATGGCAATGGCGGGAGAGGCTGAGGAAAATTCCGGCCGTTTTCAGGTAAGGTTTGTGTACAAGTGTATATTTAATGTTTATGAATATTGGATTAAGAAGGTTAGTTTGAGTGTATGTTCTTTGATTTGTGACAAAAAGGAAAAAAGAAAAAGGAAAAGGAATACATGTTTTTTGGAGGGATTTATCTGTGAATTTTTGAAAGTCATATATGTTTATTGTAGTTTTGAGTTGGGGCTGGCAGACGAATAATTTAATTTATTTTTGATTTTTTATAATGATACTATGCAGTGCTTTCTTTTTCATGCCTACTGTTTAAGTGAGAACATTTAAAATTGATGCGCAATATACATATCCATTAAGAAAAAGTGTTGAGCTTATAAGCCTAGCGAGAACAATGTGTTGGCATTATAACATGTAATTGTATAAGGCCATGAGGACATATCATAATAGCGAACTGCTATATTCAAGATCAAAAAAGGAATACCCAAAACGTGCGTGAAATAAAACAGGATAAAACCAAACCGTTAAATTCTCGATACAGTCACCACCACGAGAAACAGGCTCAGCCGGCCAAGTTCACCTTCCAATTCCCTGTTCACGAATTAGAATAGCAAGGCTGCGATTTCTCTATGAATTACAGAGAGAACAAAAATTTTGGAGAATCTCAAAACTGCCTTTTCTTTCCTCCTTTTCTCGGTACATATACGTGAAATAAAAATTGCTTCTAACTGCTATCACCCACGTTCCTACACTTGTGGAAACTGAAAACTAAACTACTTTGACAAATTACTTCTACTGAAATGAAAATAACATGCTGTGGGTTAAAACGTGGGTCAATCGATTTGCTGAATTACTTGTCCCAATGGGCCAGTGTGACCCATTTTTGTTCCTGATCGGTGTCGTTCACTGGGCTTGGGCTGACAATGAATAATTGCCTATCATTCTCTCCAGCTGCGAAAAAGTTTGACCTCAAACTTGGAATGGGTTCATCCGGATCAGAGTATGGTTGTAGGTCAGCGACATTAAATGTTGCAGAAACACCATAGTTGCCTGGCAGTTCGACTTTATACGCGTTGTCATTGACTTTGGCTAGTATCTTGAATGGCCCTTCCGATCGTGGACTGAGCTTAGAACGACGCTTGATGGGGAATCTTTCCTTGCGAAAATGTAACCACACAAGGTCACCCGGCTGGAACAGAACATGTTTTCGCCCTTTATCGCGTTTGTATTTAAGAAGCTCATTGGATTTGGTGATCTTGTCATGGACCTGTTGATGGATTGACTTGATATTGGCTGCAATTTCACTTGCCTCTGGACTGAATTTGGTAGACGTGTCAAGCACAGCGAGATCGAGTGGGGTGGTTGGATTGACGCCATAAACGGCCATGAAAGGGCTAATGCCCGTGGTCTTGCTTGGGGCCCGGTTATATGTGAATTCCGCGCGAGGTAGCAAATCTTCCCATTGTTTCAGATTAGAGGAGATGAGTGCGCGGAGAAGAGAACCAAGGGTACGATTGGTGACTTCTGTCTGACCATCAGTTTGCGGGTGACTGGAGGTGCTGAATTTAAGTTTAGTGCCCAGTTTGCGCCACAAAGTCAACCAGAAATGACTGAGGAACTTCACATCGCGATCACTGACCATCGTTTTTGGCACTCCATGCAAACGAACAACTTCTTTGAAATAAAGATTAGCAATTTGGACAGCGTCATACGTGGTGTGACAAGCAATGAAATGGGCCATCTTTGAAAAACGATCCACTACCACCATGATGGAGTCCTTTTGTCGCTGTGTACGAGGCAGCCCGGTAATGAAATCAAGGCTAACATCTTCCCATGGTGCAGTCGGTACCGGGAGGGGCATATATAACCCGTGTGGGGACGTTTTTCCCTTTGCACGATGACAAGGGAGGCAGCGTTTAATAAAGTGGTCGACATCTCGACTCAGTTTAGGCCAGAAAAACTGATGTCGCAAAATGTGAACTGTCTTGTCTGAGCCCAAATGACCTGCTAAACCCCCTTCGTGGGCCTCCTGTATAATTACTAAACGAATACTATGGCGCGGTACACATAGTTGCTGCCGCTTGAACAGAAAACCGTTAAGTATGTGAAACTCACCCGTAGCATGAGACTGACAATTCGTGTATAGTGTCCCAAAATCCGGATCTGTCGGGTATTCGTCCCGAAAGAAATCGAACCCCAAAATCTTTGATTTTAAAGTTGTGATCAACGCGTGGCGGCGGGACAGGGCATCAGCGCCTTTGTTTAGTCTCCCGGATTTGTGTTTAATTGTGAAAGTGAACGCTTGAATGAATTCCACCCATTTCGCGTGTCGCGGTTGTAATTTATGTTGCCCTTGGATGTACTTTAAGGCCTCGTGATCTGAGTGCAATATAAATTCTTTAGAAATGAGATAGTGTTGCCAATGATCCAATGCCCTCACAATCGCGTAAAATTCCTTATCGTATGTTGAATATCGCCTCTTTGCATCATTTAATTTTTCACTAAAATAGGCAATAGGTCGACCCATTTGTAACAACACGGCTCCAATACCCACTCCGGAGGCGTCACACTCAACTTCAAACACCTCGTCAAAACAGGGTAGGGCCAACACCGGTGTCGAGGATAGCTGTTTCTTAAGCTCCTCAAACGCGAGTTGAGCTTGCGGGTTCCACATGAACTGTTTGCACTTGGTGAGTTCAGTCATTGGTGCGACAATGGTACTAAAATTTTTAATGAACCGACGATAGAATGAGGCTAAACCATGAAAACTCCGGATTTGTTGGATTGATTGTGGTACTGGCCAATCACGAATAGCTTCAATTTTCTTTTCATCAACTTGTATACCCCTGTTTGAGACAAGATAACCCAAAAAAGTGACTTGGTTTGAACAAAATTCGCACTTCTCCAAGTTTCCATAGAGCTTCTCTTGATCAAGTAACTGAAACAATCGTGTAAGATGGTGTCTGTGCTCTGTTTCAGTTTTGCTGTACACAAGTATGTCGTCAAAATAGACGACAATGAAATCTCCCAAAAACGGTTTTAGGATGTGGTTCATTAATCGCATAAACGTGCTTGGTGCATTCGATAACCCAAATGGCATCACAAGCCATTCATACAATCCTTCTTTGGTTTTAAAAGCCGTCTTCCATTCATCCCCTTCGAAAATTCGTATTTGGTGGTACCCGCTCCGCAAGTCTACCTTCGAGAATATGGTAGCACCATGAAGTTCATCTAGAAGATCGTTCAAACGGGGTATAGGGAAGCGATAGTTGACTGTAATTTTGTTGATCGCACGACTATCCATACACATCCGCCACTCTCCATTTTTCTTTGGGACTAATAACATTGGGACAGCACACGGGCTAAGAGATTCGCGGATTAACCCTTTTGCTAACAGTGCATCAACTTGTTTTCGTATCTCAATCGTCTGTTGCGGGTTAGACCGATAGGCCGGTTTGTTTGGTAACACAGAGCCTGGTATGAGGTCGATTTTATGTTGTATGGATCGGGCTGGGGGCAGACCATGGGGTATTTCTGGTGGGAAAACTTGCGCAAAATCCTGCAACATGGCCTGAACTAGCGGGTGTGGTGTGATTTTGGTATTCTCTTCGTCATCTTCGAGACCCAATAAAACCAATTCTTTGGACAGCTGGTACTCATGTTGTTCTGATTTGAGTATAGTACTCAATGTTGGTGTAGCTTTAGGCGCGGACGCAGCGGGAACAATAGGAGTTAAAGTTATCTTCCGGTTATTGTGGAAAAACGAATAGGTGTTTCGATACCCATCGTGTATTGCACGCCGATTAAACTGCCATGGTCGCCCAAATAAGACATGGCATGCGTCCATCGGAACAACATCACACAACACTTCGTCGGTATAGGTCCTACCGATGCAGATTGATAATAATACGCGCTGAGATACGCGTATGCCGGTTCCCTGATTTAGCCATTGTATAACATATGGAGTGGGGTGGGGTTGAGTAGTAAGATTCAATTTTGTTACCAGAGTTTGTGAGGCAACATTCGTGCAGCTGCCCCCATCGATGATCAAGGTACAGACTTTCTGAGCAATTGTGCAACGAGTGTGGAAGATTGATTCTCGCTGAAGATTTTCTTGAGCAGCTGAAGTGCTTAGTGTTCTCCTGACGACCAAACATGGTCCTTCATCAGGTCCAACCAATTCTTCTTCTTCATCTTCGTCTAAATGTTCGATGTCGTTGTTTAATTCGGGGCTAAATTCATAACCGCTGGCTAATTCGAAATCTGCCAAGGTAACGAGATTTCTGTTAGGGCACTCTGACGCGATGTGTCCCAATCCTTGACAACGGAAACAACGACGAGGAGCTTTAGGGATTTCGCTGCTGGGTTTTTGAGTCATTGTGGGCTTGACAGGGTTAACAGTATTGGGTTTAGTGAATGGATTGGGTTTTGAATAAATGGTGGGCCTTAGATTGGTCCGAGTTATTGCATCTTTGCTTTTGGTTCGTTGCTGGATATCCACCTTGTGGGCCAATAAGGTAAGTTCTGCTAGGGTTTGATAGGAGTGAAGTTCAACGATGTTGGCAATTCGTTGTTCAAGACCTCCCAAATAGCGAACGAGTGTTTGTGGGTCGTCTTCCGGGATATCACACTTCATCAATAAATATTCAAATTCACGAGAGAATTCTTCCACCGTACCTGCGCCTTGTTTCAGGGCGTGTAATTTAGCAAAGCTATTTTGGATATAATATGTGGGAAGGAACTTTTGTTTCATCTTGTTTTTCATCTGAAGCCATGTGTTGATCTTCTCCTTCCCAGCTCGTTCTCGTTTCAAGCAAGTGTTTGACCACCAAGTGGAAGCATATTTACGAAGTTTAAGTGCCACGATCTTAACTTTATGTTCTTCAGATGTCTGTTTGTAATCGAAGACCCGTTCTACCGTACGAAGCCATTCAATAAATTCATCGGGATCCAGTTTTCCGTCATATTCAGGAACATCGACTTTGATGTCATTCGTGGCTCGACTCCCTTGGTTACCTCTGTTAACCGATCCGCTGGAAGAAGAGTCGGCATCATGAGTTCGTGTTACAAGTAATTCCTGAATCTGATTTTGCATTGTTTCCATCTTCTGTGCCAATTCCTTCTTGTCATTCTCCATGATTTCTAAAATCCTTTTCAAGTCTGTCGTACTCCGGGTATCCATACCCATGGCTCTGATACCAGATAATAGCGAACTGCTATATTCAAGATCAAAAAAGGAATACCCAAAACGTGCGTGAAATAAAACAGGATAAAACCAAACCGTTAAATTCTCGATACAGTCACCACCACGAGAAACAGGCTCAGCCGGTCAAGTTCACCTTCCAATTCCCTGTTCACGAATTAGAATAGCAAGGCTGCGATTTCTCTATGAATTACAGAGAGAACAAAAATTTTGGAGAATCTCAAAACTGCCTTTTCTTTCCTCCTTTTCTCGGTACATATACGTGAAATAAAAATTGCTTCTAACTGCTATCACCCACGTTCCTACACTTGTGGAAACTGAAAACTAAACTACTTTGACAAATTACTTCTACTGAAATGAAAATAACATGCTGTGGGTTAAAACGTGGGTCAATCGATTTGCTGAATTACTTGTCCCAATGGGCCAGTGTGACCCATTTTTGTTCCTGATCGGTGTCGTTCACTGGGCTTGGGCTGACAATGAATAATTGCCTATCATATCACAACTATCTCATGTGAGGCTATGGGTTGGCATTATAGCAATAGGCAATCCCAGTTCGATACTGATCTTGTTGCACTTCTTCGAGTTAATGACGGATAGCCCGCTAGGGACTGCTTGGCTTGTTAGCGAGAAAGCGCATAAAAGAATGCCATTTATCGATTGATAAAATAGGCTCAAGTACATTAGTCCGTCACTGCCATTTTGACTAGGTGGATTTTGCCTTCTAGTTGACTTCTTTCTGCGGGATACCCTAGTTAGAGCAGTGAAACCTTTAAGGCAAGAGATGCGGGCAAGTCAGTCGCTAGAACTCCCAGATGCTAATAACTCGCTAGAAGGATGGTGTTAACACCAAAAAGTGATGTCACGTCACCACCACCTTTAACACCAAAAGGGTGTGGTGGTGTTATAGCAAGTGGTGGTATAGCTCCAGCGGTCGAATTGAACGGGCAAAACACCCGTTAACAGGCGTGGTCACCATGGCACGCTGTCACCTATGGCGCATCACGGCGTCGTGGGGGTGGTGTTCACAGGGGTTTGGCGGCGTTATAGCCGATGGCGGAAGCTATAACGCGTGTATACCCTTTGGCCTGATAAGCTTTTAGACCACTTGCAATGTCCATTACATTGCACAAATGTGATGGGTGCCACCTGGGATCCACATAGGATTTTACTCCTATCACATTCAATCACAACACACACTTTATATCTATCACATTTCATCACACCACATCATCTTTTTTAATTAAAAAAAATTCAAAAATAAATTAAAACCTAATTTTTAAATTAAAAACCATTACATTAAAAATAAACATTACATTAAAATTAAAAAAAAAAAAACTAACTTAGAAAAAAAACGACACTTTGAAAATAAACGTAAACTAACTAGTTGTTCCTAGGGCGATATTTTGAGTGGACACTTTCCCGCATCGCCAAAAAAATATCTAAATCTTCTCCCTCGAAGTCGGTTGCGGTTGTGGTGATGGTTGTGACATTGGTGGTTGCGATGATTGCGATGGAAAAGATTGTGGTTGGAACCCTTGCGGTTGAAACGAGAACGGGGGTTGAAATTGTTGATATGAGTTGAATGGCGGAAATTGTTGTTGAAAAAGTGGTGGTTGTGAGATCGGCGACCCGCCTTGAAGTAAATTCACAAAACCACCTCGGGGTGATTCAAGGCTCGGGTATTGGCGCGGGGTCGGGTTTAATCCGAACGGATCATACTCACGGTTTTGGTTTGAAGGTGGGGTGTTTGAATTTTGTTCCATAGCAAAAGATGTTTGAAAATTTATGTTTGTTTGAGTTAAAAAGATGATGAAGTTGTGTGTGTTTGAGGTAAAAAGAGGTGTTGTATATATATGTTTAAATGTTGGTAATTTAAAAAAGGTAATTTTTTTTAAAAAAAAACTAGCCGTTCAACGGCTGAATCAATTTCATTGGGCGTGTTCGAGCGTGAAGAGCATCACGTGAGACCACGATCACAGCCATCACGGACACCCGGGGCGGTGTGCACACCGTGATGGGTGCGTGACGTGGCCATCACGGAGGCCTGCGTGATGAGTATTCTAATAAGTCTTATTCCACTTCCACCTCTACATCACATTTAGTTTGGTATACATATCACATCACCTCATTTTTTTCTAAATAAAAATAACTCAATATAATAAAAATGTTAGGTTGCTATTGGTTGTTTAAAATAGATAAATGATAAGTTTAAAAAAAAGTAAAAATTCCTATTGGGTGTTCTTCACCGTTGTCCTCATCACACCACACCGAGGATGGTGTTTAGGGGTGTGATGGGTGTCATGTGTGCATCACGAAAGCCTCTGTGATAGGTATACCCCGTGGTCTAAATCTATTGGATAGGCTAAAATGTATGGTTGTCTACGAACTCATATGCATTGGCTGTCATGTAAGCTTCATCTAGGATTCAATTGACAATGTCTTTGTATGCCTACAAGAGGGAGTAAATGTCGTTCTATATCATTTGTTTTTTTTTAAATTGTAATATTTAAATTAAAAATACCATACATTAAAATTAAGAAAAAACATTATATCAAAATTAAAAAAAATAAAAAACATAAAATAAAAATAAGATACATCACACGATACCACGTTAATCAGTCAATCGTCAATCGTTTCTTCTATAAGATGGACCTTCTATAAGATGGATCCGACATGTTTTTGATTGTGTAAAATTGAGAGAAAATTTAAAGGTTTTTGAATGAGGTTGATGTGTAATTATTTGAGGGTTGTGTGTGTATTTATAATTGAAAAAAATCTTTTTTTTTATCTTTTAAAGTTCTAGCCTTTATATGTATTAAATATGGGAACCTAAAATATATTCTTTTTTAAATTTGGATGTAGCCGTTGATGAGAGAGGTGTGTTCATGCCGTTTTGGGCATGCCGCTAAGCCATGCCACTATCACAGAGCGGTGATGCCCGCGGCATCAGCTGCCCACGTAGGCATACCGGCGGTATGCTACCATCGTACCGTTCAGCTTTATAAACATAGATCTTTAGGCTGGCGGGAGTGGTGACCATCTTGTCACACTGCCACCTCAGCTTTTTGGCAGTTACGTCGTCGATATTTTATGTTTGCTATACAACAACTTCATCTTGACTATTATTGCGGGGTGTTCAAGATGCATATGTTAATTTCCTTTTTTTAGTTTAAACAACTACAAATTTTATAAAAAAACAAACATTTTATATTAAATAGAAAGTTACAAGACATGACACATAACTTAGATACTTGACTTAAAATATGACTTAATACTAGACTTAAAACATAACTTAATACTAGATTTAAAACATAAACCAACATAAAACCTACTTCTCATCCAAATTATATTGTTTCACAAGTTCCACCTTCACCTTTAATGCAATTCGATGTTAGTTCTCAAGCAACCTCGAAACATCTTTCATTAGGAGTTTCATTGCACAACTCATTTCTTTTGCTTGTTCAACCACCAACAATTTATCGATTCTACCATTCAACCGCTCGAGCCCCTCTCCGTGTCCTCATTTTGATTCGAAGAACATTCCAAACACATGGGTTTTCGGTCATAGCATCACCAGGCTCAATCAATTGAACCATTCAATGTTAGAATCTACCACCGATGAATTCTGAAATTGGCAACCTGAATGTGAGCGTGTCACCTGACACCCTAAATTGCACCAAACTAAGGATAGCAAAGACCGACTCAAACTCACACCAAATGAAAACCCCCACCCACCCCACACAACACCCCACGAAAAAACAACACACGAAAGAAAATGCATTCTCGTAAAAGTATAATGGTTTACTCAATTGACCAAATACACACCTAAACCAAGTTCTACCCCAGGAAAATGAAATGAAAAACTAACAAAAACATAACACACGCACACACCCGATTTATTCTGTTCCGAGATGCACAACACCAAAGACACCAATTTCCCCCCACCCCGTATACAGAAAACATGACCGATTAAAAAAAGAGAAATTGTATTGGTTCTTAATTTTTATTCCTAACTTTATTACTAACCATTTGAAAAGATGACAAGTGTAAAGTTTAATAAAATTAATAATATTTTAATCCACTTGTCATCATTTCAAATGGTTAGGAATAAAGTTAGGAACAAAAATTAGGAACCAATAAAATTTCTCTTAAAAAAAATATAGGTATTAAACCTTCTATCTTTCACTGTGATTTTTAGGGCCAGTCCCTTTTCTTAACTGAAATTTCTTGATGCCTACTCTGTTACATATCAAAGTGGCAAGATCGATGTGGCTTTTCACGTAGTTCTTCATTTCTTTTTGGAAATTAAACTTTACTGTTAGGGGCACTCAGGTTGAAATATCTAAGCTTGCACGCTATTTGATGAAATGCCTCTTTATTTTTGGGTTGCAAGTTATTTAATGACCTGCCTTACCTAGCTAGTCCTAATACTGAAATTTTTATTGCAGAAAAAGAAGGATGAAGATGCAGGAGATTTGATGAAAATATAAATAAAATTTTATGAAATTGTAAAGTTAGTTGTGAGAGAGAGAGAGAGAGAGAGTAACAACATCCACAATAGAACACCAAATTGTCTATTGTTTATACTAAACAAGTTTTGCAATCTGATTCGAAATTAAAACCCTCAAAAAAGTTTAACCCAAATTGAGAGTTTAAAACCCAAAGATGAGACATTATTGAATCTGTTATATCGTGATATCAGTTCTAAATTGTAACTAAAAACTTCACAATAACTCGATCAGAAGGAGAAGCCGACTGAACTATAATCGGAATCTCAAAACCGAAATCCAAATTAAATGTAAACTAAAATGAAATTTCGAAAAAGAGAGAAGCCAAGAAATGAGAAGGAGAAATCAGAAGATAGAAGTTTACAAGTGAAATAAAAATAAATTTAACAGATAACTAAAGGCCAAATCTGATTCAACTCTCAAATTAGAATTAGATTTGAGAATCTATAAGCACAAGTATAATGTGCAACCAGATATGAGAAATTATTCATGAGAGGCAAACTTGCAAGGTTGAAGAGAAAATCATTTCCAGTTTATTTCCGTCACAACTTGACAGTCTCAGTCGACCTGCTCCCTTCAACAATAATTTCTAATTTTACCGGACAAGAAGCCCGTGGATATTATCTTTCACCAAGCATTGAACTTTAAGCATGAAAACAAAAATCTTCGTTAAGCAATCTTAGTTTTTTACTCTTAAGAATTCAGATTTCTCATAACTACATGGATATACGTGTCAGCCTAATCAACTATATAACACGGCAGATTTTACATGCCAAATCATTAGGGATATTATTTTGTATTTGGGTAGTTAGTGCACATTTGTAAAAGTTAGAGGTAGATATTGTAACTTAATTTGAGATTGGTTAGCAGCCATTGGAGGGTTGTTAGATCGACTTTTCTTTTCCGTATAAATATGTAACGAGTTTTTGTTGGAGAATGGTCTCAGGATAATCTCAAAAACTTAGCCCGTATATTGAAATGCTTTCATGTGGTCTGAGGGCTCAAAGTCAATTTCCACAAATCCAAAGTTTTTGGTATCTCGACTTCCGACAGGATTCTTGGTTGTGACCTTGCATCTTTTCCTTTCACTTATCTTGGCGTCCCCGTTGGTGCTAATATGTCTCTAAAAAGAAATTGGCAACCCGTGTTAGATAAAATTCACTCTAAGCTCTCCAATTGGAAAGCTAAGACATTTTCTTTTGGTGGTCGCGTCACTTTGCTGAAATCGGTTTTATCTAGCCTCCCAATCTACTACTTCTCGTTATTTAAAGCACCTGTGGGCATTATTGATCAAATGGAGAGATTGAGACGTAAGTTTCTTTGGGGAAGGGGAAAGGATAAAGACGTTATTAACTGGGTTGCTTGGAATTCTGTTATGGCTTCAAAAGATGAGGGCGGTCTTGGCATTGGCTCACTTCGGGCCATGAACCTCAGTCTTCTCATTAAATGGATCTGGAGACTTAAAACAAATAACCAATCGATGTGGGGCAACTTAATTCTAGACATTCACGGGTTGCACAGGAAGCCTCTATCCCCGCTAGTAAAGAAATCGTTGAAGGGTGTATGGTACAACATAGCTGGTGTTTCTAAGGATCTCTCGGACATTGGATTCGGTCTTGAGAATATCCTTCGCTGTCATGTGCGCTCTGGGGACAAGATTCTATTTTGGAAAGATGTCTGGAATGGTTCCATTTCCTTGGAATCCCGTTTCCCTGCATTGTATAAGTTGGAGAGGCAGAAAACTTGCCTTGTCTCGCATAGATTGCTCTCGGATGGCGTTCGTTGGAGTTGGCGTACCGCTCCTAGCAGCTCGACTGAAATTCTGCAGTTGAACCAACTTCTCCAAGTCCTTAGTTCCTTCTCCGTCTCCACCCTTCCAGACTCCTGGTTCTGTCCCCTCTCCTCCGACTTCGTTTTCCAGGTGGCCCTAGTCAGACGTGCTATTGACTCATTGACCTCCTTGGGTTCGGGTCAGGGTATCCCTTGGCTCAACTCTGTCCCTATTAAAGTATCATGTTTTATTTGGCATGCTAGATTGGGTCGCATTCTGGTTGCCTCTTCGTTGATATCTCGGGGTCTCCCCAACATTCCAACGGCTTGCAAATTTTGTAATTCTGGAGTGGAGTCCCCAGATCATCTTCTTGTATCTTGCTCATTTGCTCGGGAGGTTCTCTACTGGATTTTTAGATGGTGTCGGTGCCCTCTCCCTACAGTCTCTTCAGTTGGCGCTCTCATCGATTTTGCAGCTATTTGGGGCAATTGTGTCAAAAAAAGGAAGTTACTTCTTTCTGTCATTTATTGTTCTCTGTGGTTTATTTGGAAGGCGAGAAACGATCTCATTTTCAAAAAGATGGTGATTTCTGCTCCAAGGCTGGCGGATGTCATTATCGCCAATTCGTTCATGTGGTTCAATCATCGTTGCAGAAAAGGTGTTGGTAGTTGGAGCATGTGGTGTTGTGATCCCTTTGGGTGTTTGTAATTTCTTTTCTCCTGTTTTGTTTCTTTTATATGTTGGTTCTTTGTTTGTGATTTGAGACTTTGTATCCTGTTTTGCTTGCCCCTGCTAGCTCCTTGCTAGCTTGTGGTGCTTTTTTATGATATATTCTCGCCGTTTCCAAAAAAAGCTATTGCTCATTTCATTATTCATAAATGAAAATCTCTTTCATTTCATAAATGTGATATGGTATCAGAGCGGAAAAAGAAGCTTCCGAATTAATTTTCTGTTTCGTCTCCTTTGGTTTTCCGATCATCTTCTCCGGTCAATCTGCCGGCTATTTTTTTTCTTCATTTCTTCTGTTCAATTAGTCATTCGTGTGTATCTTCGCTAATTGATTTGTGAATCATGTCGACTAATCCATCGGCATCGAACAATTTTATTGGTTCTATCATTTCTCCTATGGATGATAGATCTCATCCTTATTATTTGCATCATTCCGATAGTCCTGGTTTTGTTCTCGTTTCTCAAGTGCTCATTGGCGAAAATTACAACTCATGGAGTCAAGCTATGCAGATTGCTCTTTCCGTCAAGAACAAGACTGGATTCATCGACGGTACTCTTCTCAAGCCAGATTCTCAAGATCCTAATCTCAGTGCTTGGATGCACAACAATAAATTCGTAATATCCTGGATTTTGAACTCTGTTTCTAAAGAGATATCTGCTTCTATCATGTTCACCGAAAGTGCTTATGATATCTGGAATGATCTGAAAGATCGTTTTCAACAAAGTAATGGACTGCGTATTTTTCAAATTCGTAGAGAATTGGCTAATCTCAATCAGAATCAAGACTCTATTGCCACTTATTTCACCAAAATCAAGTCGATTATTGATGAAATGATCAATTTCCGACCTAATTGCACTTGCAATAAGTGTGAATGTGGAGGAGTGGAGAAGATTATGGAACACTTTCACAACGATATTGCTAATGGATCCCCTTCCATCTATCAACCATGTATTTTCCCTAATTGTTCAAGAAGAGAAACAAAAGTCCATTCATCATGATGTTCAACATTCTGTTGCTTATGCTGCCAAATTTTCTTCTCCTGGTTCTAACAACTATCAAAATCGAAGCAAACCTCCACAAGGTAACTACAAATCCAATAGCCGTGACAGGCCTCTTTGTACTCATTGCAAACTCCAGGGACACACTGTTGATAAGTGTTACAAGCTTCATGGATATCCTCCTGGTTACAAAACTAAGAACAGAATTGCATCTGCTGTTACTTCAAATGAAGATCCTAATGTCCAAATGGCTTCTATCAACAATGATCTATCTAACATGTTCAGAGGTTTTTCTCAAGAACAATGTCAACAAGTCATGTCTGCTCTTTCGAATCATATGATCTCTGTGAATCCAAATGATAACACTTCTACTGGTAAGTGTTACTCTATCTCTATTAATTCCGGACAAAAATCTATGAAATGGATCATAGATTCAGGGGCCACTCAACATGTTTGTCATGAAATATCTATGTTTCATAACAAACGTGTTGTACATCATTACACTGTTACCTTACCCAATAAACTCACTCTACCCGTCAATCTCATTGGTGATATTAAGGTTGATCATCTTTTCACTTTGAAAGATGTTTTATATGTGCCTTCTTTTGATCAAAATTTAATTTCTATGAGTTCTCTTACCAAGAACCAGAAATTAATGATTCAGTTCACATGTCATCATGCTGTGATTCAGGATGTGAAGGAAATGAGGATGATTGGCAAGGCTGATTTGTGTCAAGAGTTATATGTGTTGGATGAAGACAATCACAAGAAAGATTTCAAGATTTCTTCAGTTTCTTTAGATACTTGGCATTCCAGATTAGGACACCCTTCTAATAAGTGTTTAGCACCAATAAAAGCTCTGTTAGATGTTAAAAACACTAGAACAGAGCTATCTCATTGTATTGTATGTCCTTTAGCCAAGCAAAAACAGTTGTCTTTTGTTTCTAATAACAATTTGGCTAATGACTGTTTTGCCCTTATACATTGTGACATATGGGGGCCTTATTTCACTACTTCTATTCAAGGTTTCAAGTATTTTCTTACTATTGTGGATGACCATAGTAGATATACTTAGATTTACATGTTGAAAAACAAATCTGATGTGGCTTCCATTATTCCTTCATTTTATGAAATGATTTTTACACAATTTGACAAGAAAATCAAAGCAGTCAGATCTGATAATGCTAAGGAACTGGAGTTTAAGGATTTTTTTTCTTAAAAAGGGTATTATCCATCAGAGATCTTGTGTTGCTAAGCCACAACAGAACTCTGTTGTTGAGCGAAAACATCAGCATCTTCTTAATGTTGCAAGAGCTTTATGCTTTCAATCACATTTGCCACTTATCTTATGGACGGAGTGTCTTTTAACTGCTACATACTTGATCAACCGATTACCTTCACCAATTCTGGAAAACAGCACTCCATATTAAAGATTACATGGCACAGCTCCTACTTATTCACAATTAAAAAGCTTTGGGTGTTTAGCTTATGCATCCACTTTGACTGCACACAGAACAAAGTTTTGTCCCAGGGCCAAGCCTTGTGTTTTTGTTGGTTACCCCCCAACATGAAAGCTTACAAACTATTTGACATGGCAAAGAATGAGTTTATCATTTCCAGAGATGTAGTTTTTCATGAGAGTATCTTTCCTTTTAAATCTGAAAATTCTTTGCAGCCTATTCAATTTTTTCTTGACCAATTTGTCATTCCAGTTTCAATGAATGAAGATATTTCTTTCCAACCTATTCCACCGGTTAACATACCTCAGAACCATCCCTATTCTAATGATTCAAATGATCATTACAATCATGACTCTAATAATCATGATTCTAGTAGTAATCATTATTCTGGCAGTAATCATGATTCCAGCAGTAATCATGATTCCAGTGATTCTGCTTATTCTGTTGAAATTGAACCACCTATTGCTTTACATAAACCCTCCAGACCCAAAAAGGCACCTTCATACTTGAAAGATTTCCATTGTAATTCCTTCCAACATCACATCAACACCAATTACCCTTTATCCGATGTTCTTAGTTATGAACATATTTCTCCTCAACACAAAGCTTTTGTTATGAGTGTCTCAGCTAATTTTGAGCCTCAGTCATACAAACAAGCTAGTCAATATCCTGAATGGTGTAATGCAATGGATGAAGAGCTGACTGCTATGGAGTCAAATAAAACTTGTACTGTTATTCCCCTGCCTCCTGGAAAGCATACAGTTGGGTGCAGATGGGTTTACAAATTAAAAATTGGGAGTACTGGTAAGGTTGAAAGACATAAAACAAGACTTGTAGCCAAAGGTTTTAGCCAACAAGAAGGTGTTGACTTCTTTGACACTTATACCCCTGTTGCTAAACTAGTTACAGTCAAAATGCTTCTCGCTATTGCTGCTGCTAAATCCTGGAATATGGTTCAATTAGATGTGAATAATGCTTTCTTGAATGGAGATTTAAAGGAGGAAGTATACATGGAAATACCTCCAGGTCTCAACACTAATGGTCAGCAAAATTCTAAATCCTGTCCTTTAGCTTGTAAACTCAACAAATCAATCTATGGTTTAAGGCAAGCTTCTAGGCAATGGTTTGAAAAATTTTCATCATTCATGTTGATATTGGGATTTACTGTAACGCCAAGACATTTTTATTATATAATTATAATAAAAGGGTAAATTGGTCATTTTACCTTGTAAGGGTAAAATGGTCTTTTGGACAGAAAAGTATTTGGTTTGAAATAATATTTTGAGTTTTGGACTTAAAATGTTATAAAAACTGATTTTTGGTCGTTTTACCGAAAAAGGGTATTTTGGTCATTTGACCAAGTCAACGACCAATTATGTAAAAATATTGTTGGTTGTGGCCAAAATGTAAGAAATGGAAGTTTTATTGTAATAAAACTTGGTTATTGTGGTCAAAGTTCAAGAAATGGAACTTAGGGACCAAAATTGTAAGAATTTGTGGTATAAATAGAGAGTTTGACTCTCTCATTGACCAACCAATTGTGCAGCAACGGGAGAAGCAATTGCAGGTGCGATTCTGCAGAAATTGGAAGACTTCTTGAAGGTTGAGGCTTGAATTTCGATTCCTAGCTTTGGAATGAAGAATTGGAAACTCTAAAGGTTAGTTTTAACCAAGTTCTTGATGGTGTTCTATAAAGGTTTTATAGAAACTGAAATTTATGAATTTCAGTTGTGATTATGTGGTTAAATTGGTTTATTACTTCCATTGAGTCATGCTAGAAAGGACTTAACTCAAGAAAATGGAAGTAGGTTGTTATTAGTGATGAATTTGAAGTTTGGGGTTGTTAGAACTAAGAACCCTAATTCTTCATTTTGATTGATTTGGTTGTTTTAGATGGTTGAAAACCTTGTTAAAGTATAAGGTTTTAGTCCTAGAACAAACCCCAATCGATTAAGGACCTGATTAAGGACTTAATGGACCAAAACTGCTTGCTACAGTGCATAAATCGCGGCTGGACAGGAGGCACCTGCAGGTGCCAGGCGCGGTGCGCCCAAACCCCTGGCGGGGTGCGCCCAGGCGCAGTGCGCCCATGTCTGGGCGGGGTGCGCCCCTCAGACAGGGACTTTGAAATGCTAACTTTTGCTTGGCTTGTCCGTTTTAGCTCAAATTTGGACCATAGGCTCGTTATGGTCTGAAAAGTTTGGGAAAATTTTTAGATTGAGTTTCCGACCCCTCGGGGGCACTGTAGACCGATCCGAATGCCTCGGTGAATAGTAAAATTCATATAAAGTTAGTAAACGGAAAGTTTATTAACTAGGCATTATTTATAACGATATTGTATTGAACTCTAGTGTATTAGAGTCAATGTAGATGATTATTAACCTATTATCATTTGGTATATAAATGGATAAATAGGTATGGGACAAAATGGTTGTGGTGCACGCAAAGGCAAGAAACAACCGAAATTGAAACGCAACTAGCATCCAGGTGAGTAATCTCACTGATATCATATGTGATATATGATGATTGTATTGTTACAGGTTGAAACGACTTCGAGGGACGAAAATGACAAGTGTAAAAATATATGTAAAAGACAATACCAGATAAGCCGTGAGTCATTGCGATGACAAGAACGGAGCTGTGAGTCAATACATATATATACACTATGATGTGACAATACCAGATAAGCCGTGAGTCTATAATAGACAAGAACGGAGCTGTGAGTCAACCTTTTATTGACAAGACCGGAACCAGCCGTGAGTCAGTAAAATGAAATGACAAGACCGGATCCAGCCGTGAGTCAATAAACTTATATAGACAAGACCGGAACCAGCCGTGAGTCTAGGCAACAGCGGGATTTTCCTGTGAGCCACATATTTTAGGCAACAGCGGGCTAACCCATGAGCCATATCTAACCGGTGCGGCCTTGTTGGCTATGTCTCCGATGCGGCCTTGTTGGCTATGTCTCCGATGCGGCCTTGTTGGCTATGTCTCCGATGCGGCCTTGTTGGCTATGACTCCGGTGCGGCCTTCGGGCTATGTCTCTGATGCGGCCTTCGGGCTATGATATTTGGTACAGCCTGTTTGGCTATGATTTTGTTACAGGTACATTGTGCAGCCTGTTTGGCTATGATTTTGTTACAGGTACATTGTGCAGCCTGTTTGGCTATGATTTTGTTACAGGTACTTGGTGCGGCCTTTTTGGCTATGATATCGGGTTATTAAACCCAGCTGGTGCAGCCTGCGGGCTATGAATTATATATTGATAATTGTTTTGGTGCAGCTTATATAGCTATGACACAGGGTGCGGCTGTTAGCCATGATATATGATGCAGTCCAGTGTGACTAAGAAATATGGGACAGAAATCGTTAGACATGATTATAGATGCAAATAACTAACGTGGCTTGTTGATTACAGGTCAAAATGATTCAGCCTG
The DNA here is from genome assembly GCA_023525715.1 of Cichorium intybus. Lineage (NCBI taxonomy): Eukaryota > Viridiplantae > Streptophyta > Magnoliopsida > Asterales > Asteraceae > Cichorium > Cichorium intybus. The sequence continues at coordinate 31,163,922 of CM042014.1, forward strand.
TAGGGCTACAGAATAGGATGTGAAATCCTAGAGTATATATGGTCAGCCAGTAAGGCTAGGAGTTTGGATTCGATATCCAGACAGTTATATGATTGTGTTTTGATACGTGTTATCTGCAGATTTGATTATTCACTGAGCTTTGTAGCTCATACCGTTTGTTACTGTCCCTGCAGGTTAGCATGATACTGATAGGGGACAAGATAGAGTCCGTGACTTTGAAGTGGGACTCGTAGATGCTGTCAGTAGCAGCCCGGCTTTAAAGGAGTTATGGTATTTTTATACTCTCCTTGATACACTTGTACCCGTATTTATTAAAATATACCCCTTGTTATGGTTTTATGTATTGAAACCTGTGTTTTAAATGAAAAATTTTTCAGGGGTGTTTTTGTTTTAAAAGCCGGGTGTTACAAGTTAGTATCAGAGCCGAGGTTTAAGTGAACTAGGTGTCTATAGAGTAGATTCCTGGACTTAAACCCTGAAACAGTAGACATGATGAACTGTTAGGTGTATATTGTTGTTATTATACATATATAACCTAACTATTGCTGACTTCTAATGTATAAGAAGTATGAGCAGCGGATATTATTGGGAGTGCGTGTAACTTTAAGAGGCGGATCAGCCTTTTCTCAAGACTCCATCGAACGAGGGGCAACGAGACAAGTAGCGGAAAAATCCACATGACGAGCAATGTTAGCTGATGTGGTCAGATAAATGAATCGGTTGCTCACCTTAGTTGATATTCAAGGTGAAAGAACAGTAGTTGAGACTACAAGAAAAGTAGAAAATAAAAGTGGAATTCTCAGAAGAAGTTGTCACAAATTTGGGTCCAACCTTATAGGAAAGGACCAAAACAGAACCACTATGTATAGTGATCAGTGCAGGAAAGGCACTAAGGAAAATTGTAGAGTTGAGACTCTACCGTTGACATGCTGAAATTGCAGATGATAGGAGCAGATTGCTCGAGCTTGTCGTATGGGACGGAAGTGGTTCCAGCGTGGAACTATAGATCACTTCTTTATGAAATACTCACATGTGAAATGTGGAGTAACGGGTGATGACCCAGGAAAGACAGAAGGGACGAATGGTCGAAAAGGACCCGTGATACCATGAGCATTCCAGTAGATTGTGGAAGAAGCTCGTGAGGAGACTGATATGATCGCAGATATCATTGTTTTGAATATAACTCGTGTATGTTATATTTGATCCATGAAGCTATGCTTTGGATCAATGACTTGATGTCTTGTTTGAATTTTTCATCAATGATTTTGGATGAAATATTTGAAATAGCTATAGTAGATAGCAAGTATGTTCAAGATATTGAACACCTGGAAAGTAGTCTGCCTAAGATTTACGGGACCATTTTTCCCTATGAATCTGAAGCCGATGACTACCAGTAAATCTGAAGCAATTGTGCGTATGAATTGGTTAGCAATGCATTATGCTAACATGAATTGTAGAAATATGAACATGATGGTTCAGAAAGCAAAAATGAGCGGATGAAAATCCATAGTAAATGACCGTTGCTGAGAATACCGGATAGCTTCTTTACTTAAACTCAGGAAAGAGTTAGTAAAGGAATGATGTTGTAGTTGGCATACGTGGTATGGGCCAAGCTTAATAAAGTGGTGAAAGTAGTGTACTACTTTAAATAATTTTCGGATGATTCTTTTGAAAAGAACTCCCAAGATTTCTGCCAGATTGGCAAAAAGAGCTTATGATTAAGCTGGTATTGGGAGCCGTTTATGTTAACTAGGCTCTGTGTTGATTGGCCTCTGTAGAGATGACAGAGTGGTAAAACAATTGGAAGAAATTGTTTTGAATTGGGATCTCATATGACTGTAAGTGTCATCAGATGGAGCCCTATCTTGTTTGAAAAGAAGAAAGATAAGTTAATGTGTATGTACATTGACTACTGAGAATATGATATTCTCGAAACCAGATTGATTATGAGGTACAGTTGTACCAGATACTGGAGTTACTTCACTGAGTTCAGTGATATGTAAAATTCTCCAAGTATGAAAATTTGGCTAAAAGAAGTTTCAACCCTTTGGGCATGATAATACTGCCAAAGATGATGAAATAAATCCAGTGGGATAGATGATGTGGTAAAACTAGAACCGCCTGAGGAATCCGACTGACATTGTAGTTCCTTGGATTTGGCGGGTTACTATAGGAGAGTTGTAGAAAACTGCTCCTTGATTGCTGGTTAGCTGATTAAGGTTGACCAAGAAAAAGTGTAAAGTTTGAGTGGTAGAAAGACCACAAATATGTTGTAAAGGTTTGGCATAAACCTTGTGTGAACCTCTAACATTAGCAATGATGCTAAGTAGAGAAGATGGATTGGACCATTGAAATGTATCCAAGTTGACTGTGGATGCATGACATTGCGGTAGCAATTATGAACGTGGCGTTTAAGCTTTGGAAACACTACTTGTATGGTGTAAAGCTTATTGCGATAAGATCATAAAAGTTGAAATACTTAATTGATCAAAAGAAGCTGAAGATGAGATAGTAAAGATAGATGGGTTACTTAGAGATTTCGAGTATGAAATCTTGTACCATCTCAGAAAGGCGTATGTGGTTACAGATGCCTTGAATTAGAAAGAGTAACCTTTGTAGGTTACATCCACGTGTATGAACGTGGCAAATTGATTACCTGAGTTGATTCGGGTAGCACAGAAAGATGTGTGCAAGTCTGAAAACGTGAAAAGTGAATAAATGATTGAATAGTAGCGGAAGTTAGTTGGAATATCACAGTGATTTAACACCCATGGCGGTTGTAAATGTGAATTCCAAAGTCAAACGAAACATAAAAATCATCTTGAAAAGATGCATTTTGTATCAGATATGCAGCATACCCGGGCAATACCAAACTGGATATGTCGATAAAACCTATGTGTTGGTGGCCGGGGCTGAAGAAAGACATTGAAAGACATGTGAAAAATGTTTGACTTGTGTGTAACTACAGTCAAATCATTAGAAGTATGTGGACTGTCGGTCCCAAAAATGAAATGGGACGAAAAATATCATAGACTTTGTAGTAAAGTCTTTGCAAGTACCGCATGGGTATGACACCATATGGGTGATTGCAGTTTGGTTGATGAAATCAGTGTAGATTTATACTGATCAAAGAAGAAATTAAGAGTGGAAAAGTAGTGAAAAACTACAAAGATAAAGAAAATTGTTGACGTGCACTACAGGTGACGACTGTATCGGATCGAGATACTAGAATTATTTGCTGAATTTAGCATTAATTCTTAGAATTATTAGTTCAAAAGTACTAGTAAGTACTGTGTGCGAATCCCAGATGGATTGATGAGGTAGGATAATGATGCAGACCTTAGGAGTTATGCCTGAAATCTGCATAACAGACCCTAGCGGAAGACTAGATGACCGTCTATCCTTGGTAGAAGTTGTAGATAAGTATAGGTATTATACTAGTGTTTTATTGACTCGTAGGAAGTATTGTATAGACTACCGTGTTGCACGCTGAATTACTAGACGGAAGTTGGGGAGAAGCTGTTGACTAAACCTGAGATTGTACCTCAAACAGAAGAAACGATTTGGCAAGGTCGAAAAAGCTTGGAAATAGACCAAGATCGACAAGAGTAGTATGTGGATTGTCGAGTAAAACCATTGAAACCCCAAGTAAGGGAAGATAGTGGAACTTAAAGTGACCCTCCGGAAGGACTAGAAATTGATGTGGGACAAAAAGGAAAGTTGAGTCCTTGTTTACTGGACCTTTCCGTATATCCCAAACGCAAGAATTGCGGTGTATAGATTGAATATCCTTGATGAACTTCAAGATGATTGTAAATGTTTTCTATGGGTCTCAGGATTCTGAGAACATAGGTTGATAAATGCTAACGAATCCCTCATGTTGAAATGAGGAAGATAAGTGATTAAGGTACCCGGGACAACCGGATGAGTGATATGCGCGTGGTGATATAACCACGAGATATGAAAACTAGTATGGTTAAGTGCTTAGGCAATACCATAAAGGTTTCCATATGATATGGGAAACCGGAATTGTAACGAGAAAGAAATACCCTCGCGTGATAGTATGATTTCGGGAACGAAATCTTTTGAAGGAGGGGAGAATTTGTAACGCCAAGACATTTTTATTATATAATTATAATAAAAGGGTAAATTGGTCATTTTACCTTGTAAGGGTAAAATGGTCTTTTGGACAGAAAAGTATTTGGTTTGAAATAATATTTTGAGTTTTGGATTTAAAATGTTATAAAAACTGATTTTTGGTCGTTTTACCGAAAAAGGGTATTTTGGTCATTTGACCAAGTCAACGACCAATTATGTAAAAATATTGTTGGTTGTGGCCAAAATGTAAGAAATGGAAGTTTTATTGTAATAAAACTTGGTTATTGTGGTCAAAGTTCAAGAAATGGAACTTAGGGACCAAAATTGTAAGAATTTGTGGTATAAATAGAGAGTTTGTGTAAGACCCGTATCCTGATTATAACATATACTTAAAATAAGAGTGTTAGGAATTATATGATTTTTGGTAGTTATAAAGTTAAGAAAAACTTTAGTTACAATTTCATATAAAATCAGCATTTTGTGTCGTTTTTAGAAAAATCATAATTAATTCTAGAAAAATCATTTGGAGCTCAAACCAATGCACAAAGTTTACAAATTGGGTCTAGTACAATTACCAAAAATAATAGTAAGCTTGAAAATGAGATTATCTATGGTAAAAAATGCAATCTTTACTGATTAGTTCGGAATTGACAGATTAGATAGTCTATTTTCAAAAATTCATAATAAATCATAGAAAAATCGTATAAATACGTAAAATACATCCCTGGAAAGGTATTGAGATGAATTTTCTGAATATCAAATAAAAACGTGAATTTAATGGGTTTAAGATCGGCTAAACCAGTCTTGAACAGACTGATTCTAGAAGGCCTTTAATTTCAACAAAATTATATTATTAAAATCTTTTGTCAAAAGTGTCATGCCATTTTTTATTCAAGAATTCAAGTATAAATACCCCCCAAAACATCTCATAAACCACACCAACAAATCTCAATCCAATATATAGAGGTTTCTAAGAACTAGAGTGTAAGAAGTGAGCGGAAGGAAGCTCAAAAGCCTAGCGAAGAAGTTATAGGTTCCGACGACTGGTCATAAGGTAACTACAAACTTTTCTATAGCTTAATTAGGTATTGTAAAATAGTTTTTTGTGTTAAGAAGTAGAATATTTAATAAGTATAACATATGTTATATTATACTAATTTCTAACAATACTAAACAAAAACCTTAAAATGTCGTTATTATAACAATTCGTAATTTCCGAATATAATACCGATTGATTTACTTACGAGAACGGTGACTAGGCCGATTACTTGGGATCTGGTTATTGGATTTTCCGAAAGGCTAAAATGCTGAAAGGATCCTGCCACCCCATCTAATCTTCTACCTGGCCGTTCTTTACTTGATAAATCATGGAGTATCATATTGGAATTACTGAAGGGTTTAATGATACGACTACAATATAGTTAAGGATTAAGAAATGATAGATTTCTTATTATGTTAACAGTTAAAGTTGAAGGAAATACAAAGCCGAGAAAGATAAACAAAATAGTCAACTACAATCAGGTGAGTCTTCTCACTATACTATAGGTGATATTGCATGCGTAGGAAGGAAGATATGTTAGACTAAGGTGATCTTACCTGTTATGATAATTGTATGAATTATTGCTATGATAATGATTGTTTGTGGACGGAACGGGATAGCCCGCGAGCCAATAGGCGGAACGGGAATAGCCTGCGAGTCATTAGACGGAACGGGATAGCCCGCGAGCCAATAGGCGGAACGGGAATAGCCTGGGAGTCATTAGACGGAACGGGAGAAGCCTGCGAGCGATAAGACAAGAACGGGAATTGCCCGTGAGTCTTCAGCGGAACAGGGATAGCCCGCGAGTCTCACAGACATATGAATGGTTATGATGTGTTGTATGTGATGGATCGTATGGTATTTTGAGGAACTCACTAAGCTCCGTGCTTACCCTTTCCCTATATAAACTATTGTTTCAGGTACATCAGGTACCATGGATGGCAAGGCGTGACGTGTATACACTGTGCTGCTTCATTGGAGGACTGTTTTTGAATTAATATTCTGCTATATTGAGATTTCGTTAACTTCTGTAAATCCTGGGGTGTTTTCATTAAACTTATAAGTTATGGAATATTATGAAAATTAATTAAGTGGCTTTTCTTATATTGAAGTTTTCGTTTAAAATTTTTTAAATTTACTCAAAAATTTTGGGATGTTACAAGTTGGTATCAGAGCACAGCTTGAGAGAATCAGGCTCACTTAGTGAGTTCTGGACTCAAGTTGAGGCTTAAGAGTTTTATTAAAACATTTTTACGAAAGAAAGATGTTTTATGAAGGGTGAACTGAAGACACAGTGTGTACCGCCAGCCGACGCCAGTATGAGAAAAGGGTTAAGTATTTAATATTGTGGATGTTAAAAAAAAACATATGGTATATGTTTGCTGAAATGCCTGGTAGAGATCACACATTGTTGTATTATTATCTGCTATTTGCTAATAGAACTGTATGCTAGTGCCGATAGGTTGTTAGAGATTTCCACTAAGTTGTATACAATATGGACTGAATAGTCATAGAATGAGTGAGTTGACCTTATTGCATGTTCCTTGTTTGGTTGTTGCCTTAGGGAAGATTCTCTTATTTGAAAGACTGTTTAGTTCGATATTGTATACAACTACATTCGCGAAACAACCTGTCATCACTGGAGGAAGTTCCGTCTTAGTTAGAATAGCAGGGTGAGGGTGGGATTCCAAGTATTCCTAGAAGGGTTGACATACGCCTTGTAAGGGCATATGTGTTAAAATTATCGGTGAGAAGCGAATTGGATATTTCGAGACGGGTCTTGGAACGAACATGGATAGGTGTGGAAGGTAGTAGTAGAGCTCCTACTATCGAAAGCACAGGATCCACGTTCGAGTCGGGAGTTCGTCACGAAGGATCCAAGGAGCTGAATATGTGAGTGTCTGGCATAATTAACTTAAATGCTAGTGTAATGTGGTAAACTTTTATCCATTCAATTTTTGAATGTTGATTGTGAGGTTCAGTAGGAACAATTAAGATGCGATCATACCAGTTTGGTTAGACCGATCATGCTTAAGTTAATTACTGAGATTAAAGACTGTTGAAAGGGAGAATGCCAAAATGCTATTGTGGTAGCTATTTTTCATGCAACTAATGGGCGCACAAGTCATACAGGGACTAGAGGATGTAAGGGTGAGTTTTCCAACTCACGGTCAAAGAGGTGCAAGCGGCGCCTGAGATGATAGCGGGTCGTGTGGGTTGAGAGTTTGGATCACTCACTCGTGATTGAGGTAACTGACGATAGAGGTATTGACTAGGGTCGCAAGCGGATGAGTAACATATGGTGGTTGATGTAAACATCTTTACATTATCGAAACATGTTTATTGAGATAGTGTTTGCCCCGATGCAAGTTGTTGGCTGAGCAGAGTGGGCTTGTTTTTCGTTCGAGAGAGTAAGGACTCGTAAAAAAAAAATTGTAAATCGAATAAACAGACTTGGACTTTAGTCCAAGTGGGAGAGGAATACGAAATTAAGGGAACAACATGAATATTATATTGAATCGATGAAATTATTAAAATTATAGTAACATGTCAATATATTTAATTCATTACTACAACTTTATATTAATACATTAAGAAAAGTTTACAGAACTACTAACCTAAACTGAAGAATCAGAAGGAAGCGAAAAAAGATCTTCTACATTCCACTCTTTGTCATCAGTAGGTCGACTTGTACCTTCTTGAGAATTTGGAAGGGGTATGTATTCAGTTATTGGAGGAGGAGCTCCAAGGTGTGGGGTCTCGATAGGGTTGGAACCCGTAACCCCATGATTATGGGCTAAAAACTGACTCGTTTGGGGAGTGTGTAAGTAGGGAAGTGATGAGGAAGGGTTCCAATTTGGAACCAGTTGGGGGTAGCTATAAGGAGGAAACCAGGCTAGGTTACCTACAGAGCCTCCAAAATTCCCCTCACTCACAGGCTCGAGTAAACCAGGATTAATACTACTCATACCAGAATTAGATGGCAGAGATTGCTGCTGTGTATGAGTTCTGGATGAAGTTTCCCCTTTTTCCAGAAATTTTCTTTTCTTATATTCAATCTTATGAGCAGCTTGTATCAGTTTCTTTGTGCCGTCTGTTAGACCCGATTGTGATCCTTCAATTATTGCTTCTTTCTCTCTTTTTAGGTTGGGTATTAAATCTTTCGATAATCCTGTTGCTCCACTAAACTCGTAACCAAATTCCTGTGACACAAATAACTTTAGTAATTACAACTTTACGATAAAAAAAAAATGTAATTCCTTACCTCAACACGATCAATAAGAGTTTGCAGACTCGTAAGTTGTCGTTGGGGCCAATGATTGATACCTAATTCTCTACAGCGTTTTTTTAATTGTGTCGTTCCAATGTTGAGTTCTTCCGCAGCTTTCTCAATTGGTTCGTTAAAGTGTTCAGCTATTATTTCCCTACTTAATAAATGTCTGAAACCCCTTCCACTGCCACCTGCTATGTTTTCTGAACTAGAAGGTTCAAATCTAATTGTATTGTTATCATTCTGGATCATTTGAACATGATCCTGATTTTTTGACCCAAAGATGGACATTGATTCATCAAAATTAGTGGCCTCTATCGGTAATAATTGTTGGTTTTCAACTAAAATACCAGGATTTTGAAATCCTTCTAGGTTCCTCTGAATCACCTGAAGGTGATTTTGATATTGAAAACCAACCCCAAGTTCGGGATTCATTTCAATATTGATGTTATGAGTTGTTTGTAATTGACTTTCATTCTGAATGTCAGCCATGAATCCTTGATTCATGGGGGTAATCTCACTACTCGTTGAGGGTACGTCGATGAATGGATTGTAGTCAGATAGATCATCCACAAATGGGTCTACGAATAACAACTGTCAGATGATAAACAAAATTGAATATTCATAGAAGCAATCATTTAAAGAATTTAACCTGGTAGAAGGTATGGAGTCTGATCAAGTGCAAAGTCTAATGATGCATGCACCGGATCTTCTGAGTTAATGTTCAACTCGGGAAAAATTTCCAGCTCACCGTGGAGTTGCTCTATTGGTAGTATATCTGGAAGACTGTAACATAATTCAGAATCAAACAAAACATTAGAAATATAAACAAAATATGGATGATAGATGTCTAGAATGTTAAGTCACCGAACTCTATTAAGAATTCTTGGTTTGAAGTACCCTCTCCTTGTGGAAAACCAGGTCCAGGGTTCGACAGATCGCCCATTGAAGATCTGTTTTCCATGACTCGGCTTTAAATATGAGTTCGTTTATGAACAAACTAGTGATAAGAGAGGACGAGACTGAAAATGAATGTGGAAATGAATGATACTACATACCTGTATATATAGTATCTTGCAGCTGGAACCGAAAGGTCACACGGAACTGAAAGGACACCTCACGTTTTAATTACCGAAATTCAAACTAACTACAGTAGATGCGACTTTTCACTACCCCAAGTGACATTTTTTCAAAATTCCCTGCTTGACTCTGGTGAGAACGAGATAATAAAGAGACTCTTGAAATAAAACAAAATTTTATGTCTCCATATAATGGAAATAGTTTAAAGAGTGTTCAGTACTTCAAAGAAAAAAAAAAGAACTTACGAAAGATGATGTAAATTTTATATTTTTCGGTGAAACAAAATTTTTTTGGAGATTTTACAAATATAGAATTATTTAGCCAAAAAGTATTTAAAAGAAAATATTGAATTGAGACAAATGTGTGTTGAAATATGAGAATTCATATAAATACGAAATAGTGTTAAAAATTAGGTGTTGCAAGTTAACTAGGTTAACTATGTATACATGAAGATTAGAAAGTATTAAATATGTACTGTAGAAAGTAGCCGGTCAAGTTGATGTGTGGGACTGTGAGAAACAGTTAGAGTTTTACATCTAGAGTAACTAGAAGAAAAGAAGTATGGAGTGAATGAGAATAATAAGACCTTAAGCATTATTACAAAGGCATGTGAAAGTTGAAGGGAAAGATAATGAAACCTTGTAAAGGTTCGACAATAAGATGAGGAGGATTTTTGAAGAACATAAGGACTCGATGGGAAATACATAGAGGCGTTCGAGAATACGGATTTCGGGACGAAATCCAAATAAGTGGGGGAGACTTGTAAGACCCGTATCCTGATTATAACATATACTTAAAATAAGAGTGTTAGGAATTATATGATTTTTGGTAGTTATAAAGTTAAGAAAAACTTTAGTTACAATTTCATATAAAATCAGCATTTTGTGTCGTTTTTAGAAAAATCATAATTAATTCTAGAAAAATCATTTGGACCTCAAACCAATGCACAAAGTTTACAAATTGAGTCTAGTACAATTACCAAAAATAATAGTAAGCTTGAAAATGAGATTATCTATGGTAAAAAATGCAATCTTTACTGATTAGTTCGGAATTGACAGATTAGATAGTCTGTTTTCAAAAATTCATAATAAATCATAGAAAAATCGTATAAATACGTAAAATACATCCCTGGAAAGGTATTGAGATGAATTTTCTGAATATCAAATAAAAACGTGAATTTAATGGGTTTAAGATCGGCTAAACCAGTCTTGAACAGACTGATTCTAGAAGGCCTTTAATTTCAACAAAATTATATTATTAAAATCTTTTGTCAAAAGTGTCATGCCATTTTTTATTCAAGAATTCAAGTATAAATACCCCCCAAAACATCTCATAAACCACACCAACAAATCTCAATCCAATATATAGAGGTTTCTAAGAACTAGAGTGTAAGAAGTGAGCGGAAGGAAGCTCAAAAGCCTAGCGAAGAAGTTATAGGTTCCGACGACTGGTCATAAGGTAACTACAAACTTTTCTATAGCTTAATTAGGTATTGTAAAATAGTTTTTTGTGTTAAGAAGTAGAATATTTAATAAGTATAACATATGTTATATTATACTAATTTCTAACAATACTAAACAAAAACCTTAAAATGTCGTTATTATAACAATTCGTAATTTCCGAATATAATACCGATTGATTTACTTACGAGGACGGTGACTAGGCCGATTACTTGGGATCTGGTTATTGGATTTTCCGAAAGGCTAAAATGCTGAAAGGATCCTGCCACCCCATCTAATCTTCTACCTGGCCGTTCTTTACTTGATAAATCATGGAGTATCATATTGGAATTACTGAAGGGTTTAATGATACGACTACAATATAGTTAAGGATTAAGAAATGATAGATTTCTTATTATGTTAACAGTTAAAGTTGAAGGAAATACAAAGCCGAGAAAGATAAACGAAATAGTCAACTACAATCAGGTGAGTCTTCTCACTATACTATAGGTGATATTGCATGCGTAGGAAGGAAGATATGTTAGACTAAGGTGATCTTACCTGTTATGATAATTGTATGAATTATTGCTATGATAATGATTGTTTGTGGACGGAACGGGATAGCCCGCGAGCCAATAGGCGGAACGGGAATAGCCTGCGAGTCATTAGACGGAACGGGATAGCCCGCGAGCCAATAGGCGGAACGGGAATAGCCTGGGAGTCATTAGACGGAACGGGAGAAGCCTGCGAGCGATAAGACAAGAACGGGAATTGCCCGTGAGTCTTCAGCGGAACAGGGATAGCCCGCGAGTCTCACAGACATATGAATGGTTATGATGTGTTGTATGTGATGGATCGTATGGTATTTTGAGGAACTCACTAAGCTCCGTGCTTACCCTTTCCCTATATAAACTATTGTTTCAGGTACATCAGGTACCATGGATGGCAAGGCGTGACGTGTATACACTGTGCTGCTTCATTGGAGGACTGTTTTTGAATTAATATTCCGCTATATTGAGATTTCGTTAACTTCTGTAAATCCTGGGGTGTTTTCATTAAACTTATAAGTTATGGAATATTATGAAAATTAATTAAGTGGCTTTTCTTATATTGAAGTTTTCGTTTAAAATTTTTTAAATTTACTCAAAAATTTTGGGATGTTACAGTTTGACTCTCTCATTGACCAACCAATTGTGCAGCAACGGGAGAAGCAATTGCAGGTGCGATTCTGCAGAAATTGGAAGACTTCTTGAAGGTTGAGGCTTGAATTTCGATTCCTAGCTTTGGAATGAAGAATTGGAAACTCTAAAGGTTAGTTTTAACCAAGTTCTTGATGGTGTTCTATAAAGGTTTTATAGAAACTGAAATTTATGAATTTCAGTTGTGATTATGTGGTTAAATTGGTTTATTACTTCCATTGAGTCATGCTAGAAAGGACTTAACTCAAGAAAATGGAAGTAGGTTGTTATTAGTGATGAATTTGAAGTTTGGGGTTGTTAGAACTAAGAACCCTAATTCTTCATTTTGATTGATTTGGTTGTTTTAGATGGTTGAAAACCTTGTTAAAGTATAAGGTTTTAGTCCTAGAACAAACCCCAATCGATTAAGGACCTGATTAAGGACTTAATGGACCAAAACTGCTTGCTACAGTGCATAAATCGCGGCTGGACAGGAGGCACCTGCAGGTGCCAGGCGCGGTGCGCCCAAACCCCTGGCGGGGTGCGCCCAGGCGCAGTGCGCCCATGTCTGGGCGGGGTGCGCCCCTCAGACAGGGACTTTGAAATGCTAACTTTTCCTTGGCTTGTCCGTTTTAGCTCAAATTTGGACCATAGGCTCGTTATGGTCTGAAAAGTTTGGGAAAATTTTTAGATTGAGTTTCCGACCCCTCGGGGGGACTATAGACCGATCCGAATGCCTCGGTGAATAGTAAAATTCATATAAAGTTAGTAAACGGAAAGTTTATTAACTAGGCATTATTTATAACGATATTGTATTGAACTCTAGTGTATTAGAGTCAATGTAGATGATTATTAACCTATTATCATTTGGTATATAAATGGATAAATAGGTATGGGACAAAATGGTTGTGGTGCACGCAAAGGCAAGAAACAACCGAAATTGAAACGCAACTAGCATCCAGGTGAGTAATCTCACTGATATCATATGTGATATATGATGATTGTATTGTTACAGGTTGAAACGGCTTCGAGGGACGAAAATGACAAGTGTAAAAATATATGTAAAAGACAATACCAGATAAGCCGTGAGTCATTGCGATGACAAGAACGGAGCTGTGAGTCAATACATATATATACACTATGATGTGACAATACCAGATAAGCCGTGAGTCTATAATAGACAAGAACGGAGCTGTGAGTCAACCTTTTATTGACAAGACCGGAACCAGCCGTGAGTCAGTAAAATGAAATGACAAGACCGGATCCAGCCGTGAGTCAATAAACTTATATAGACAAGACCGGAACCAGCCGTGAGTCTAGGCAACAACGGGATTTTCCTGTGAGCCACATATTTTAGGCAACAACGGGCTAACCCGTGAGCCATATCTAACCGGTGCGGCCTTGTTGGCTATGTCTCCGATGCGGCCTTGTTGGCTATGTCTCCGATGCGGCCTTGTTGGCTATGTCTCCGATGCGGCCTTGTTGGCTATGACTCCGGTGCGGCCTTCGGGCTATGTCTCCGATGCGGCCTTCGGGCTATGATATTTGGTACAGCCTGTTTGGCTATGATTTTGTTACAGGTACATTGTGCAGCCTGTTTGGCTATGATTTTGTTACAGGTACATTGTGCAGCCTGTTTGGCTATGATTTTGTTACAGGTACTTGGTGCGGCCTTTTTGGCTATGATATCGGGTTATTAAACCCAGCTGGTGCAGCCTGCGGGCTATGAATTATATATTGATAATTGTTTTGGTGCAGCTTATATAGCTATGACACAGGGTGCGGCTGTTAGCCATGATATATGATGCAGTCCAGTGTGACTAAGAAATATGGGACAGAAATCGTTAGACATGATTATAGATGCAAATAACTAACGTGGCTTGTTGATTACAGGTCAAAATGATTCAGCCTGTAGGGCTACAGAATAGGATGTGAAATCCTAGAGTATATATGGTCAGCCAGTAAGGCTAGGAGTTTGGATTCGATATCCAGACAGTTATATGATTGTGTTTTGATACGTGTTATCTGCAGATTTGATTATTCACTGAGCTTTGTAGCTCATACCGTTTGTTACTGTCCCTGCAGGTTAGCATGATACTGATAGGGGACAAGATAGAGTCCGTGACTTTGAAGTGGGACTCGTAGATGCTGTCAGTAGCAGCCCGGCTTTAAAGGAGTTATGGTATTTTTATACTCTCCTTGATACACTTGTACCCGTATTTATTAAAATATACCCCTTGTTATGGTTTTATGTATTGAAACCTGTGTTTTAAATGAAAAATTTTTCAGGGGTGTTTTTGTTTTAAAAGCCGGGTGTTACATTTACTCAATCAAAGTCAGATTATTCTTTCTTTTACAAAGGTAGTGGTTCAGATTATGTTGCTCTTTTGGTCTATGTTGATGACATTCTGATAACTGGTTCATTAACAAATGGAATTAATTTTCTCAAGAAACAATTGAGTGAACAATTCAAACTTAAAGATTTGGGTTCATTGGGTTACTTCCTAGGTCTGGAGATTGCTAGATCTAAAGAAGGAATTACAGTTCTCAGAGGAATTACACACTTCAATTGATTGAAGATTTAGGTTTCTTTGCTTCAAAACCAGTTTCTACTCCTACGGATCCAAGAAATAATCTTCAAAGTGATAAAGGTCCAATTTATGAAGATCTAGCAAGATACAGAAGATTGGTTGGGAGATTATTATACTTAATTATCACACGTCCTGATATTTCATTCCCAGTTCAAAAATTGTCCCAGTTTATGTCTTCTCCACGTGTTCCTCATTATGAAGCAGCATGTCATTTGGTCAAATATCTAAAACAAACACCTGGACAAGGTATCTTTCTTTCAGCCACAAACAACTTAAAACTAAGGGC